>JAPZDV010000006.1:21666605-21727728 GCA_029814665.1 Acanthurus lineatus | reverse complement strand
AATGCGGTCTTCGTCCTGGTGGTGGAACTGTGGACCAGCTCTACACCCTCAGCAGAGTCCTCCAGGGTGCATGGGAGTTCGCCCAACCAGTCCACATGTGTTTTGTGGACTTGGAAAAGGCGTTCAACCCTGTCCCTCGGGGAGTCCTGTGGGGGGTTCTCCAGGAGTATGGGGTGTCGGACCCCCTGATACGGGCCGTCCATTCCCTGTACGACCGGTGCCAGAGCTTGGTCCGCATTGCTGGCAGTGAGTCGGACTCGTTTCCATTGAGGGTTGGACTCCGCCAGGGCTGCCCTTTGTCACCCATTCTATTCATAATTTTTATGGACAGAATTTCTAGGCGCAGCCAGGGTGTTGAGGGGGTCCGGTTTGGTGACCTCAGGATTTGGTCACTGCTTTTTGCAGATGAGGTGGTCCTGTTGGCTTCATCAGGCCGTGACCTTCAACTTTCACTGGATCGGTTTGCAGCCGAGTGTGAAGCGGCCAGGATGAGAATCAGCACCTCCAAATCCGAGTCCATGGTTCTCAGCCGGAAAAAGGTGGAGTGCCCTCTCCGGGTTGGGTTGGGGATGAGATCCTGCCCCAAGTGGAGGAGTTTAAGTATCTTGGGGTCTTGTTCACAAGTGAAGGAAGGATAGAGCGAGAGATCGACAGGTGGATAAACTCTGACAAAAAACTTGTCATGCCAAAACCTTCACAACAAAAGAAGTTTACTCAGGGCTGTAAGAATATAATGTGTGCTAAATATGACCTTTTTTTAAAGACCTGTACACCTCTTTTTCAGGTATGTGTATGTCGTCCACTGTCCCGATGGTCCAGGTTTAAACACTCCCTTCCTGATCGATTACTCTGGAGTTTACTTCAGAAGAGAAGGGTTAGGAGGAAACTACATCGCTGGAGCATCACCAGAGGAGGTTTGTCAAGGCTGGTTCTCTCACACTATTTTTATAAATAAGAATAAAAAAGTTAAGGGTACTTGTTTCCATTTGTCTGGCCACAGGAGGAGGAGCCAGACACCAGTAATCTGGAGGTTGACCACCAGTTTTTTGAAGAAAAAGTTTGGCCCTGCTTGGCCAATCGTGTTCCTGCCTTTGAGAAACTGAAGGTAGGGTTGGGTTCAAAGCCTTTTCAAAAATCCGACAGATCAGCTTAAATGTGTCTACGCCCTTTTATTCTCTTCTTCCTCTTGTCAGGTAACCAGTGCATGGGCAGGTTACTACGACTACAACACCTTTGACCAGAACGCCATCATCGGTTTACACCCTCTGGTCAACAACATGTACTTTGCCACCGGTTTCAGTGGCCACGGCCTGCAGCAATCCCCCGCGGTGGGTCGTGCTGTGGCAGAACTGATCTTGGATGGGAACTTCAAAACGCTGGACCTGAGCGCCTTCAGCTTTGGACGCATTCTGGCCCAGGAACCCGTTCTAGAGAGGAACATCATATAAAGGACCTGGGACCTGGACTTTCTACCTTTTGTGCTGCTACCTATGCCAAATCAATACAACTGGGGTCTCAATTTTGTAACTGTGACATTATTATTAGTAGTTGTAATAACACTGAACTCACTAATTTAACAACTGATATCTGGGCATTCGGTATCAAGGCTATGATGAACTGTAGCAGGAAAGACAGGTGATCCACACCATCCTTATGAGAAAGACGACAGATGCCGTCCAAGTAAGACATTTGATCACTTTAAGTGTCAAAGACCTCAAACAGCCGTAAGATTAATGACTTTTGTCAGGTGGAAACAAAGGAGAAGGTTTCATGAAATTACTATGGAGACACTAAGTCCTCAAACTTACACCAGAAGCAGCTACCTGTCTGGAGGAAGTTACTTATATTTTTTAAAGTAAAAGTATCGATATCACATTAAAAATAATCTGTTTAAAGTCCTAAAAGTTTTACTCAAAGGGTAATTTATGGGTTTTTTAAAACCTTAAGCCAACTTTCTGATGTTTTTGTGTTTAATTGGGCAAAAAAATGTCCAAAACTAGTCCAGTACTGAGTGAAAGTGCTGCAGCTGCTGAAAAGAGCTGCTATCTGATTTTTTGGGGCAACCGTCAATTTAAGGCCACTAAAAGTGCTTGTTTTACGATGAACAAGCTCATATAGTTACTCGAAGTAGCTGATAACATTATGCAAAGACAGACGTTTGTTTATTTTTGGCGGGTTTTTTCGGGTAAAGTCCTTTTTATTTAACCACAATTAGCTGGTATATTCACCAGACTCCATTTACAGAAACAGTAATTTTAACACCATTCACCAACTGTGGTTTTTTTTTTAAATTAACCCCTTAATCTGCAGTGTTAGATGTGAAATTATCAGGAGAGAGGCAGACATAAGAGCCAGAATGTTTTGACTCCTACCTCAGTAAATGTATTTAATTTATGGATGAATGGATGGATGGATGAAGGTAGCTGAGTCAACTCTCGAGACACCTCTGGTTCAGAGTGAACTATAATAACCCAAAAATCCTGCCTAGTGCTGCTCGGATTTCCTTTGAACCTAAGCTTTTTGGTGCTGTTGTGCTTCTCAGCCAAAGTCTGTAAATTTAAACTGAAACATCAGTATCAACTTTGTCTCTGGATGATTTTATGTGTTTACTTACTTAATGGATACTGTGTGCGTGCATATGAGTGCATGGAAAGCAATATTATGTAGAATTTTGTTAAATTCTTTTACGATTTAACTTGTTCTTGTTACATTCTGGTACTTTTTAAAAATTGAATCATGTTTTCATTATTGTTTCATGATATAGTCTTTTCAGATCAACACAAACTAAAGTTTTATATTTAAAGTTTGAGTTTTGTCTTTGCATCAGTTGTTGCTGCTTTCGTAGATCAAATATCACAATCAGTTTGCAGAGCTAAAAAGCCCTCAATGTTTGAATTTTAAAAGAAACTGAATACTTATGATTTTTTTCATTTATACAATACTGAATACTTCTACAAATTGAAAACATTGGATGTGTAGTGCAATTTTACTTTGAAAACCATCTGTCCCATGAAGTTAAAGATTTTTTGTTTTATTAACAAAATAAGATGAATTCATAAAAATATTTTTGTATTGTTCATTATCTAGTTTCCTGTACTAATTTCTATTTTCAGTTATTTAGTTTTATTTTGTAGGTGTTTATATGAAGGTATTTCTATATTTAAATTTCCTGTCTTTACATTCAAATGTTGATCTAATTTTTCTTAGGTTGTTTTTTTCTCTTTGTTGTTTTCATTTTTTCTGAAAATTTAAAATATTTATTAAAAAAATATCACTTAAACATATCTTTTGTGAACCATATGACTGACAGAACATAATCTGCTTTGACAGATTTCTGATTGATTATATTTAGGCTTGATTGATTATCATCAGCAGGTTTATATCTTAGGAAGCTTTTCCACTCACAGCAGTTGTTCAACATTACATGTATTCCAGATGTTGTAGCAAACTTGTGCACCAGATGGAGCCATTTCTGTTTATACTTATACTTTATGTCAAGAAACCAGCATGACTTTCTTGACACGTTTTAGGGCCTGAATTAAGAAATGTACAGAAAATCAGAATAAACCAAAAATGATTTCATTCATACTAAATCTTTTTCAAAACTCACCTTTAAAAGAGGAAAGAAAATAACTTAAGTGGCTGACAACTCTTTGGCATCCTACATAAGCAGTGTTACAAGTTCAGGGAGGAAAAATTTGGCATATTTGTACTTATAAATGAGAAAAAAAACAGCATCCTAATTCAAGACCCCTTCAATCCTTGTAACAGTGCATTTAAAGTGCAGGATTAATGCAGTCAATATATATATTAAAATATGGTGTCTGATCATCTTATTTATAAGTTAATGTGCAAGGTTTATGCATGATAGTTTATTAAGGATCTCTTATTTGTCTATATTTACCCTTTCACTACTCTCTATAGAAAAATATTAATAATACGTTAATGATAAGTTCCTTAAAGCAGACCCCTGTTTTTTTAATTCAGGGTCTGAGAAAAAAACCTCAAAGAAGTATAAGTAGACAAGAGTAAAGGGGATAATTACTGCATATTAAGATGTATTTCCATAAAACTTTGAGCATGGAGAACTTTTTTTTTTTGAATACTTAAGACCTCAAAACTACTTGAGTACTGTTTTTGAGTATATTAATACTGAGTAGGACGAGGCTCCTCCTGCTTAATTGTGAACTATTGTGTGTGTGGTTTGCCAAGCTTGACGATACAGTTCATGTTGTGGTTTTGTCTTGCAGCTACAGGGGGGTTTTCAAGCACCCCCCTCTCCACGCACACAGACACACACTCACCCACACACCACCAACCAGCGGAATAAACCAGCCACATCCTCTATAAGTCAGCTTCCTGCATTGAAATGCAACCCACCAGCAAATATAATATATGAGTGAAACTGACACATTGGAAACCAAACCAGTTTAATTCGAAGAACCTGAGACCCTCCTTCAAATTCAAGTAAAATATTAAAATAGAATATCAAAAAAAGGTTTTGCACCAGAGCTAAACACTGTTTTAACTGATAAAACACAAAAAAATATATTCAAATCATACACTGAAAACAAGACTTGAGGTGAGACAATAATTAAATTACATTGTTGGTCTTAAAGTGAATTATGTTCCCAATACAAAGACAATATAAATCTTAAATCAAGTCATATGAGATGTTAAATCACAATTAGGCCCACTATGCTTTTAATAGTTTTGGTTATACAGTCTAGATGGACAAAGTGCTCTTTTGTGCTCTATTTAACTTTACAAATGTAAAGACATTTAAAAGTCATGTTAGCTCCTGCTATTCCTTGTTTCAGAGGCTCTGTCCCGTTTTTAAAAAGTTAATTAGTTCACCTTAAAGGAAATTAGAAGAGTGACAGGGAAGAGAGTGTAGAAGGGTGACGTCGAAAGGTTCAGAGAAGGAAGACAAGTGAAGAAAAAAGAAGATAAAAGACCAGAATGAAAGAAGAAAATGAAAGAAGAACAGACAGAGGGATACCGATTCTCTACAAAAAAAACAATTTAACTATTCACTGAGTATACAACACTATTGGTTCAGCTGCACCAAAGCTTATACAGTACAATAGTTACTATGAAAGCTTTGGTGCAGCTCTTTTTTATTTAATAGTTAACAAAACTGCAAAACTGGTTACGCCTCTTGTTTTCATTCAGAAATCTAATCAGCTTCTACAACACTGCAAAGCTAAGTTAGCCTGGTGCTTTCAGTAGCTTCACTTTGAGCATGTGGACACGCTTACTTAACTCTCTACAATAAAGTAATAAGACAGAAGCATGTTTATGTGCAGTTCTGGTCTGGCTTTTATCTTGATGGTCATTAAAACACATATATGTGATTACAGGTGCACCCGAACTGCTCATTTATGGTGTAATGGCAGATAGTTACTACAAGTTACTGTAAGACTCTTGCATGGTCTCTGCAGTTGAATCAATACAGCAGGAAAACTATTTGCATCTTCAACCAATCTTTGTTCCCTTTCATTTGCATGCAGCTAATGGCATCTGTCCATCGCTGAAGGGCGTCTTATCAATTCAAGTCCAGCAGATCATGGAAATATGCTGCACAAATACGAAAACTGCCCTTTTTTACAGCCAGAAAAATATGGCAAAAGACATTTCGTCCCTGCAGCTCTTCATTTTGATGCAAATGTGAGGCAGCCTTGCAGGTTTCGAACGGGGGAGGGGGACCTGGGGAAATGCAATTGAGGGATTTCTTTGTGAGGCCCAACACAAATCCCAAATGTTCTCAGGCCTGAAAACAAAAACAGCATGGGTGCAGCACCGGCCACGTTGGCCCCCTTCAATAGATGCACCTTCTGCCACACAAAAGCACTGAGGGCTTTTCCAGAAAATTCCCCTCCTCGTGCTGGTCAGAACCTACACTTCCAAGAACTTCAGCCATCGCAAATCCAGTGCTGGTAACGCCACTGTTTGGTGGAGCGATGAATGGAGTTGCCCTGCCAGTCAAAGAGAACTGACGCCCACCGGGAGCTCTCTGGCTGGCTCCTCCGTCCGTATGAAGCCAGTGTACATGGTGGCATGTGGCTGGGATTAGCAAATTTCACTGTGGATTAAAATCTTTCCATCGCCTCCATGGCCACTCGCTGAAAGAAAGAAGCCTGAAGCTGAAGCAGAGATCCAGTGAGCACTCGGGCCCATGGTCTCACTTCGCAGGTATGTCGAAACAAAAAACTTTTTCTTTAGACTTTGAATATATTGTGGTCCTTAAATGTGAAAACAGTTTTGAAAATTGTGCTAGTTCTCTCTCCTATTGTGAAATAAGACAAAGTTTCTGTTTTGGGGTTTTCCATCCGGTATTGAAGGGGAATCCCTGCACATATAAGTTTAATATCCAGTAAATACAGTATTTATACTGCTGCATAGAGGAACGTTTGAAAGAGAGGTTATTCAAAACATTACTTTCTCCCTTCTTCCCACTGTTGTCTTTAGCAGATTATACAGTACTGTCTATAATGTATCTTGAAGAGTAAAAAACAAGGCAACTGGACTATGTTGAGTTTTAGTCCAGTTGTCAAGTTGCCTTGTTTTTGACTCTTCAAGATAATCATGACATGGATGAATGAGAATCTACACAGACATATTGTCTATAATGTAGTGCCAATTATGTAATATAAAATTTCACAAAACTAAAGGCATCCAAAAACAGAACTTCTTGGCTTAATAACTGGAAAAAGACAGTAATTATACAAGCATAATTATATATATCTTTTTTTTCCAACACTTAATTATATGAAAGTAATGAAATCTGTGTGCAACTGTGATCATTAAGGAGTTTATGATACTTTTGTGTGATTACAAACTGTTACACAGTCCTAAAACTAAATAAAAAAATAGGTTGTCCATAAAACAATTCGAGTTTATAACATTTTCCTCCCAAAAAAGAGCAATTATTTCATAACAAACAAGTTTCATGAATCTTAATCTTGAGTGTAATCAGCGGCCATTACGTAAGTGGATGATGTGGTTCATACTGCACAGTACAAGCAGGTACAATAACTCAAATACATGCATAATGCAGTGTTTGTGCCCACACAGGACTCACACTTTTCTACTGTAGATCTAATAAATCTAATTTTAATCTAATGATGATTCATGGAAATTAGATGTCATCAATTAACTGCCAGTTTATTTGCATGCTCTGGCTGGCGTGCATGACCAAATACTAATTTGTGAAAATGGCTGCTAATGAAATCATGCCACCCATAAATCACCTGAAAATCCATTTGCAGAAAAACACATTATTTGCACTTTAATACTGGCCTGCAGCACATGCAAAGACTTTTGTGGTATTTAGGCGTGTAGGAGCCCAGAAAAACTGGTAGGGCTGAAGGTGAGCTCAGGTTAAATGCTAATATGATAGTCGAGTTAAAATAAACTGATATATTTTAATGTTTTTTGGAAAAAAATGAAGCTCTACGACACAGCAGATATTACCTTTAAAGGAGGAGACAGACCCAACACCGCAAACAACTTCATCCCACCTAGCTTAGCTTGTTTGGGAGACTAATCAAATAATAATCAAGTACGTGAAAATTTCTAATGTTTTTTTCAAAGCTTGCTTTCCGCAAACAAATTCATCCCACCTTGCTTAGCTTGATTAGAGAATAATCAAATGATAATCAAATATGTGAAAATTTTTTAAGTTTTTTGCAAAGCCTGTCCAAGGCTCAACTAGATCTTCTGTTTTCTGTTTTCCTCATCAGAAGATTTAAAGAGTTTTAGAATAGTGGATGTGTTTGCTGTACTCATTGTAAAGCACATATTTATGATTTTGGGAAACTTGACTTGTCTGTTTCAAGTTGAGTTCTTGCTCTAAAACACATGGACATATCTTTGCATTAACCTTGCGTTGCCTTTCTCCAGCTCCAGGATGTTCCAGCTGCTCCAGGGTCACATCCAGCCAGCCGGACACCGAAGCCGCAGAACTCGCCTGGTCACCAAAGATGGGCGCTGCAACATTGAGTTCGGCAACATTGAATACAGTAACCACTTTGCGTACTTGCTGGACTTCTGGACCACCTTTGTGGAGATCCGCTGGCGCTTCGTTCTCCTCCTGTTTGTGGCTTCATTCACGGGTAGCTGGTTCATTTTCAGCCTGCTTTGGTACTGGATCGCAAAGAATAACGGGGATCTGATGGGACAGAACCGCACAGATGGACACATCCAGTGTGTTGACAATGTTAACGGCCTCACGACTGCGTTTCTCTACTCCTTGGAGACCCAGACCACCATTGGATACGGTGGCAGGGCTTTAACTGGGCACTGTGCTGGCACTGTGGCTCTAATTGTCATCCAGTCTCTAATCGGAGTCTTTATCAACTGTTTCATGTGTGGCGTCATTTTGGCCAAGATCTCTTTACCCAAAAAAAGAGCAAAGACAGTCACTTTCAGCAACACAGCTGTCATCTGCTTAAAGAAAGGAAGTCTGTGTCTCCTGATCAGAGTGGCCAACCTGCGAAAGACCTTATTAATCGGCAGTCAGATCTACGGCAAGCTGCTCAGGACAACAACCACAGCAGACGGAGAAACCATCATTCTGGACCAGGTGGATATCGACTTCATGGTTGACGCCGGCAAGGATAACTTGTTTTTTGTTTGCCCATTGACCCTGTACCATGTGATTAACAGATCGAGCCCATTTTATGAGCTGTCAGCTGACTCTCTGCCCCAGCAGGACTTTGAGTTAGTTGTCTTTTTGGACGGGACCGCCGAGTCCACAAGCTCCACCTGTCAGGTCCGAACCTCCTACATCCCACAGGAGATCCAGTGGGGATACAGTTTCCTGCCAATCATCTCCCGCACCAAGACGGGAAAGTATCGAGTGGATTTCTCAAACTTTTCCAAAAGCGTTCGGGTCACCACCCCTCATTGCGTCCGCTGCTTTGAGACAGACTCAGACCACAGGAACCACAACGGCCACAACCTGGAAAATCACAGTAATCCGGAGAAGTTGGGGATAGACAATCTGGGTTTCCAGGTGATTGATATTCACGACTCTGTGGACATCACTAAGATGTGAGCGGGTAGGACAAGAGCTTGATCTCAGACTGAAAATGAAGAAGAGTGACTCAGGATGTGGGAAACTAAAGTGTGTTTGTCACTTCTTTCACAGTGCAAGTTAGTCAGACTGAAGAAGAGTAAAATTGGTGAGGAAGTATTTGGCCAAGCTGCTTCTTCCAACATTCAAAAGGATGTTTGACTCGACAAAACAGAAATATATAAAGTTATTAAATTGTGAAGATAAAAATTTAGACATGAGTGTGAGTTAATCTCTTACTCAGCAGCTCATTAAGCACCTTTGGGACTTGTGACTTCGTCTAGGTAAAGCGTGGAAGAGGGAGAAAGAGGGATTGAAGTTTTGATGTGTGGAAATGAAAGGGGTAAAATACTGGATGGCACAGTGGGTACTTCTTGAGGAGATTAGGGTCTGAGCCTGTTATAATGAAAAACAGTGTGCTATCAAGGCTGGTGAAGGAAATAAAAAAGTAGGACAGGCCTTTTAAGTTTTCTCATTATCCCTACTAAAATACTAACTGTGTGCTGTTTTTTTTTTTGTTTTTTTGTTATGGTGACACATCTTGTTGTCTTGATAATTAGAAAAACTGTGAAAATAGCTGCTAAATGCGCCGATTTTTAAATTGTGACCAGTCTACACTTTGTAGATCATACTGTATAACACTGAAACTTCTTCTCAGGGAAGCTAACATCTCTAGTTGGAATAAACCTTTTTGTTTTTTCAAAATTCAATGACTCACTGTTCAGTCTTTCTGAATCTCAGCTGACCTCCTGCGTCTGTGTCCTTCACATCTTTCCACCCTGGAACAATGCAATAATATAAAGTACATGCATGTATTAATAGAAAACCTCATACATAAGAGTAAAAACTGACAGGAAACATTTTACTGCATTATGAGTACTTGTACTTTTAATATTTAACATAATTGCTGATAAACATAGTTTTACTTAAGTGCAAATACAAATGCAAGACTTCTATTTGTAATACAGTGAGTATTTCACAGTGTAGAAGAAAAAGCACTTTTACTTAAGTAAAGGGTTTGTATAGTAACTTCTTTCTCCACTGCATTACACAGGCAAAAATGCTAGTTTAGCTTGTTAGCTAACCCTGTTTGCATGTTTTCATTTCTGGACATGATTGTTTAGACTGTGTTGTTCAAAATAGGAAACAAAGCTCATATTAAACAAACAGCGTTATTAAGACATTATAAATGCAAATAAAGTGTTAGTTGCTATGCACTAAAACTGCTAATTTTAGCATAAAAGGTTAAAAGCTTATTACAATATCAGACGTTTGTACGTTACAGATAGCATCGGCTAGCTTAAGTTAGCCGCGCTGATAGCATGTTTAGCTAGCTAACAAGCTAAATGAACACAGTTTTAAAAAGTGAATTAAAGAAGTTAAAACCTTATAGAAAACTTGGTCACAAAAAATAAGTTATGCTGAATTTTTGGGTGTTAATTTTACAGAAGTTAGCAGCTGCTTACAACTTACTTAAGTCGCTTAACTTTACGGATAGTCCAGTCAGTGTTACAGCCAACAGCCAGCGCCGCCTAGTGGTGAAAAACAGACAATATGAGATGTTGTAATTAAATGATAATTCATCATAACTGTTAATGCATATTTTAAAAAAAAGATATTTTGTATTATTAGTTCTTTTTCTACTTTTAGTATATTTCAAATCTCGTTTTATATTACTTGTGCAGGATTTTAAATGCAGGACTTTTACTTATAATGAAGTACTTGTTTATTGATTTATCACTATTTTTACTTGAGTAAAAGACCTGATAACTTCTCTCAGCAGTACATGGTATTATTTCTACTGTTATAGGAAGTAACACAAAGTGGTGGTGATTTATTTACTTTTGTCTCACACCCTCTTTATCAATCATCTCTGTCTCTCTTCAGGGTTACATAAGGGCATTAAACCCAGAAACAGCCATGACAACTGACCTGGCCACTAGAGAGCATCAGTGAGCTGCTATGATTAGCATAAAAATATTGTTATAAACAATTAATGCTTCCCCATAAAAAAAAGAAAGAAAGAAAGAAAAGAAAGCTCCAAACTGTCCCAGTTCTGCCAACAGACTGTCTTTAATATGCTCAGTGATGTTTAAAAAGGTTCAGCAACAAACTGCAAACTTTTGATGTTCACACTTTCCCCAGAAGCCCCTGCAGCTCCCGAAACAACACCTGATCCAGTCACCTACTGCTTCATGCTGGAGTGATGGACCCTGTTATGGCAGCAGTGAGTCACTAACAGGGAGGCAGGTTGTTCAGCTAAGACTCGATCCAACATGAGGCAGATTCTTCCAAAATAGCTTTCATCCCATTTGAATTTACAGAGGCGAGTTAACTGGGCTTCATCTGCATAACAATGGAAAGGAAACTGTTGAGAGGGATTGGCACTGAGAGACTGAAGCTGCTGAGAGACGACGATGAGAGAAGGCTGAGAGGAAGATGCAGCAGTATGTGAGGTAATCTGATAAAGCCGAAGGCTGATTCACACTTTATATCCCAATATGATGGAGACAGAGCAAACATATGGAAACAGAAGATTTATTTACAAATGTACTACAGTAATATAACCTCATGTAGAAACGCTGGGTTCTAAGTAAAAGTAAAAGTACTATGTGAGGAGAAGCCCTTTTTAAAATAAATATAATCTACATCTTGTTGCATCTAGTAAAGGTGGAGCGAAATTTAATTATTTTTTTATTCTATTTGTTTTAAAGATATTATCTGTGCAAGTTGCCTTGTTTCATAATGTGAAACAAAATTTATTTTTTCATCATTTTCAGGTCACAACCTTTAATTTTTTGGATTGAAATAAAAAGATTGCGGTCACATTTGCATTAAAAATTTTATTCTGCAAAGCAGAAGAATATTAAGGACAAAAACTGTGTCAAGAAGAGGAATTTTCCCACTGAAAATCCTCAGTTACATGTCAGCATGAGCGCATTAGTAGATTTCTAATGTAAAGCTCAGCATGCATAAGAACTTTCCCAGCAGCCTTCATTTAACCACCTGAAATGATTAATTAAGGTCAAAGAAAATGCAGTGACTGCAGAAACGTTTAGGAAATTTCCATCACCTCCTTTAAATCAATCATGTTTGACACATCAGAGGCCTCACACATAATTACTGCTCAGTGCCCTGAAGTATAATACTTCACATCATTCAGGATTTGTGAGATAAAAGAAAATACTTTACCCAATCGATCACTATTAAAGGAGCTAATCACGCTTTTTGGGGGCTTTTGTACTATTGAACTGCAGGTGTTAAAGAATGAGAACATATAAGTAATTAAATGCTAACATGCTAACACACGCTCACATTATTGAGCGTCACAAAGCTATGAGCTTTATTCATAGCAAGAAGCCTGAGTTAAATATGAATATTAAGTGTGTTTTTTAAAAAAATGCTTAACAATTAAACATTTAGTCGATAGAAAATAAAATTAAACTATGTTAAAGTTGATGACTCATTTTGCATGTGTAACTATGACCTGATGGTGGCGCTATATGAGAAGGATCATCAGAGTTATTACAGTTCATACTGAAGGGGTAACATGAATTTATGTTCATCCAATAATAGTTGTTGAGAAACTTCACTCTAAAACCACAAATGTCAGCCGCAAGTTGGCGCTAGAAGAAACTTCAGGTGAGCACCGAGGTGAGCAGGATTTATCCTCTGAGGACCATGAACATCTATGGAAGAGTTCAAGGCAGTAAATCAAATAATTTTGGTCTAGACCAGGGTCGGACATCGCCATATCTGGTGCAGCGCAGCTAAAAACACCACTGTTGGTGTCAGTTTCTGTGATTATGTGATGCTTTTCTTAGTTTTATATAATTTATATCAATTTATTTGGTTTTTCGACTGTTGATTAGAAAACAAAAGCAGTCTAAAGACATAAGATAAAGCTCTAAAACCGATCTGCATTTTGTATGACTTTTAAATAATAATAGCTTTAAGAAAATACCCAAAAAATGTTAATAATAAAAGTTATTGTAAGTTGTATCCCTAGTTTTAATTTCTATCATGCAGCCTGTTGATTTATGAAGATTTAAAGAAATATTGTTTATTCTTTCGTGTTGACTTTGAGAAGATAAACTCAGTGGCATCATGTCATGAGGTTTGAGAAAATTGATTTTTAAATTGGATGTAATTTTATTGTAGTTTTCTCAGCGGTGAGTAGGAAATTACATCCTGCACTCACAGAAGGAAGCAGGACAACAAACAAAAATGTATTTTTGGTATTTCCAATCACTTAATTAACACTATATTTGGACTGAAGCTGTAAAACGGTGTGTTACCACAGTGAGAATGAGAAAATGGCACTCTAACCACCGAGCAACTGTGCTGCCTGTTAATTACATAATAAATGATTAATTAATTAGTGAAGCTAATGGAGCGACCTTTTAGTTAGGACTGTTTCTAGTGTGTAATTACCGCTGTGCTTTCATTTTCAGATGCTCACACACACACACACACACACTCTCACACCATCAGTTCCTCACAAAAGTAAAGCTTTTTGAATCCGCTGATGTAAATTTTTGATAAATCTCCTGCTTCAAACTGTCAGATTTGACTTTCTTAAAGCACACTAAGTCACTGTTATGCAAGTCACATGTAGGTCTCAAGTCATTGTGCTCAAATCAAGGTTGATAAGCTCTGAAATTTGAGTTTTGTGCCCTAAACTTTGAGTTATGCACATTTTACCTGATGCAAAGCTAATGCTAGTTGAAACATCGGACAAAAGTGGATTCACAGTAAATCTTTTAAAACTGCTGCATCAAAAAGAAAAAAAATAACTAGAGTCTATCAAGTTTTGCTTAAATGCAGATTTTGATATTTATCACTGAATGCTAACATTACCAATCAAAGAGTCTATGCTATGCTAGCTGCTCTCAGAGACTGTACTTAATGTTAAATGCTAACATCTGAATGCTAACATGCTAGCAGTGAGTGTGGTAATCAATATGTGATATTTTTAGCAGATTTGTGCAGAGATACTGAATTTAGGCTCTCTCAGCTGTCTTCAGGTGTGTGTACAGGTTTTACTATCTTAACCTAGCATGTTAGCAAGCTGACATGCTAACTAGCACCAATGCAAAGTGCAGCTAAGGCTAATGGTACTGTTAAACCAAATCTTTTTTAAAAATGTCATGTCTATCACTTAAAAAATTAGTAGCAGAATTTAGTATTTTTCTAATATGTAGACAATGGTAGAAATTTTTAAGGAAAACAAAGAGTCAACTTAATAATGGGGCTTGAGTGAAAGTAAATATCTGGAAATATTATGATAATTAAAAACATAAATAAAGGTGCTTTTAAAGATAAAATAATCAATATGACAGTGTAAAGCTGGTGCGTTTGCTCTCATACAGTACCACCTGTGAAAACTGCAGTGAAGAGATTGTGACATTTATATTTCTGTATTTTCTTTTTATGTGAAACATTTCTTATGACAGTGAAGAAAAACAACCTTTTATAAGCGATTTCTGTTGAGCTCATGTCACGCCTGAGCAGATTCAACATGCACAGACACAAACACACATCATCAGCGGATCAGATGTTCAGACGGCGTCTCTGTAGACCAGCTGGTCAGCTGCCAGCGAAAATGTTCATCACATTTACAGTTTAGTAACGTCTCGGCCTCACAGAAAGAAGCTGAGAGAGTATGGATGGCCTCATGTAGCCTGTATGATATAAATATTTAAGCACGAGTTTCCTCAACTGCTTCATAAAGACCAGATTCAAAATGTACCATAGGAATTGCCCTGGGCTGTGTGTAATTTTCCTTTTTTCTTTTTACCAATATGCTCTTATCGGTAGTAAAATTGACTGGTAATTAATAAATAATCACCTGAATGTCACCTTCAGGTAATGGGTGAACTTGTGAAGGGTCATCATTTTCTCTCCCAGTTGGGCCAGTGATATAAACCAGTGACCTTCCAGTCAAACACCTGCTGGCATGAAGACGGTGCTTTTATTTTTTTTCCCTATTAAATACTTACTGCCTCTGTAAATCTGAAGAAATGTGATGTTACATCTCTTATTTATAGTTTGCCTTTACAGAAAAAGGATTTAATGGCTTTGACTTCTTCCACTTCGTCATTTCTTCCTACATTTTTATTATAGCAATAATTCTATCCTTCTGAGAAAGGAAATAAGATTTTCAAATAATCTAAATCTGCATTGGCTCTTCTTTTTATACACTTGTGGTGAACATTTTAGCAAATGGTTTCTAATGTATAAGTCCAGCAAACAATTATTTAGAGGCTAATATCTGGTCATTGCAGCCAGTATTTACTCTGTTTTTAGCTTGTAATGTAAATGTAAAGTAAAATTGGGCAAAACAATGCACTAAAAGAAGTTTAATTTTTAGTTTTGGTATGAATGCAACTGCAAGATTTTTCACACAAACCAATAAAAAGTGACAGTAAGTGCTGGTTACAATAGAGAAGCTGTTAGCTCTACTCTTTGCTAATAAAAATAATGTCTGATTTGTGAACACCTGAGCTCTCAGTTCCTCACCTCATAATTTTTATAATTCAGGTGCAAACACAGCAGATTAAAACAGGAGAGAAGTTTGTTAGAAACCAGGTGGCTAAAGGTGAATAAAACACAGTATAGAAAGGATTTGAATTTAATTTTTTTTTAAATTTAAGTCGTCTTAGCATAAAATGTATGTTTCTTTTTGCCTCATTCGTTACCTCCCCTCTTCCTTTTGCACAGTTTCAAACACAGTTCAGCTGTTTTTTTTAACAGATATAACTTTCTGATTTAGTTATTTATATATTTGTTATCCTTTTTCTTTTCTTTTTTTTTGCAGTACCTGTTTTTGCCTTTTCCCTTACTATGTTTATTATTATACACCGTAATACCCCGGCTTTGTGAAAACCTGCTGGACTCAATAATCTGATTCTTGTGTTAATTATCTCTCGACACCTCAAACATGTCCTTTTGTGGCCCCTTGTGGGGACCCGATCCACTGTTTCTTTACCCCATCATAGTTATTTATTTTTTTCCTTCTTGTTAGTTGTTTCTTTTATTTTATTTGTATTTTTGGATGTTTTTTTGCTGGTTCCTCTGTGCAGCTCTGAGGTATATTTGACTTCTCCTGTGTATTTTTAACCTACTTAAGTTATTGTGAAGTTTTTCAAAACTCACAGCTTGAATAGTGTTAAAGTATATATACAGGCCTAAATAAAGATTCAGTTCCTGTACTTCACTTTTATCAAATTGTTTGAATTTCGGAGCTAGTTTGGATGTTGTTGACTGACTGTATCTGCATATAGGCCTCAGTAATATAGTGTAGATGTGTTGGTAAGTGAAGCCTGTGTGACGTGTGTGGACTGAAGCGTTTCCATCTTAAACAAGACGGTGTGCTTCATTGCTTTTGGTTTGAAGAGGCTGGAAAATATAAAAGCTGTGTCTTTAGATCATTTAGCACAATTATTTTGGCTCGGAAAGTAGCCGTCACGGCACATTATGGCCGCGTGTTATGCAGCTAAGAGCCTACTGTGGAGATTTTTATGATACTAAAACATCTTAAGTGACGAAATGTATTCAAGATCACAGCGCTGATGTCTTGTGCATACTGAAATATAAACTGTACACAGGAAGACATATTCACATGTTCTGTTGACACACAACACAGATGAGCTTTTTATTTGTACTCGGGAGTCTTTGTGTGTTTGCTTCTGCCATGTTGAGCTTTAACATGAATTAATGATGATTATTGTATGCAAAACAAGCGTTTGATGCACAAACTGAGACTTACTGTGGGAGCTGACATGCTCTTTTCGCATGCAAATCATTTAGTAAAAGGAATTCAACCATTTTATTTCTTATTTTTCCATGTAAATCCACACAGTTTATATATAAGGCTCCTGCAAATTAAGTTAACAATCATTTCAATTAAAAAGAAAACAGGATAAAAGAGAATATCAGCCACTTCTTACTTGATCAAAATGAAACCAATGCGCTGAATTTCAGGGAATAATGATGCGTGTCGTTATTTCTTTTCCTCTATGTAATCAGGTCAAAGATCAGGTAATTTGACATTTCCTTCCTTCGACTGTGTTTTTTATTCTGAGGAGGTCTGACAGCCACATGCGTCCAGTCACACATACTGTTACTGTAGCTGCTTCACACACATGAGCGAATGAAGCTCCCTACGGAGACGGAGGGATAGAAATGAGTTAACTTGGATATTATTAGCTCATCTTCACTCACTGCAGTGCTGATCGGCTTTGACATCGCTCATAATCATCTGGTACGAGCGCCCGCAGCCACAGTTCACTTCATCTCAGATGCTGCGATGCAAATCATGTGAAATGTTTGAGGGTGTTTGGCTCAGCGAGTGGCCGCACTTTAACTAAATTTAAATTCTTCCGCGACACATATCAGTCCAACTCTCGTTTTTTTTTTTTTTTACACCCCTCGAAAGAAGACTGCTGGGATACATCATTGATAGAAAAAGAGACACACAGTATAATAGATCGGACAAACAAAACCACAGTTGCAGAAACAAGCACTTTACATTTTCAGAATATTTCAAACACATTAAGCGTCCAATCTTACACTTAACATTTGTTCTCAGTGAATTTGTCGAGGGTGGGTTTTTTTAGTGGTTTTGGCCACAACAGACAGCACTGTTACAAAAGAAAAAAAAATGACTGTCAGGACTGAAGCGATAACAACTTTCATTCAGTCAAATCTCACTGCAGCAAAGGGAAGTCAGAGGTGATATGGAGTCATTATGGTTGGAGTCTCTCTGGCGTGAAGGGGGGGCGGCATTCATGAGATCCATGGGTCCGGATTCACCCTCACCCTGGGTCAATCTGTGCTACAGGTTAAAAAGTGGCACTGCATTTTTTTTTTTAAGACCCTGAGTGGACGCACAGCTGCATGTTTGGTTGGAGCCAGTGCCCAGTTACAACGCACAATTATGTCCTCAGGAAGTTTTTCAGAGTTGGCATCAAAGGAACAATCTGACATTTCGGGACACACACTTATTCACTCTCTTATAGCAGGATGACAAGGCCAATACCACTTTTAATGTGTGTTTCATTTTCTGTATATGATGCTGGAGCAAAGAGCCAGTTAGCTTAGCTTAGTTTAAAGACTGGAAACAAGGAAACAGTTAGCATCATCTGAAGGTACCATAATGCAGAACTGCTAAAATTCAAATTCATGTTACGTAATTTTTTTTTTGTAATTATTTTTAGTGCAAAACTGAACTTCCTGGATTCTTGTTGTCACTGAGAAGTTGCTAGGCAACCAACAGAGACTCCAGGAAGTGACTGTAACCAGCCAAGAAATAAACCAACATACAGTAACCTCCTGTAAAACTGTTTTTATACTTTTATGAGGATTAAACAAACCAGAAAAGTTCTGACATCAGAGACGCTGACAGGTGGATTTTGTTACCTTTAATAAAGTAAATTTAACTGTTTCCTCATTTTCAGACTTGAGACTTTACCATAAGCTGACCCTTTCATTGTTCTAGCTTCATATTTACACGAGTTAAAATACTGATTGATTTATCAAACCTTGTTTACAAATCACATTTTCTCTTATGTTAATTGTGGGTTCAATAAAAAGTTGAGTTATACTTCTTTTATGTAGTAAGAGATAGTAAAGCAAACCTGTGGGTTAAGGCATGACATGAAATAAAGACACTGACACACAAAAATACAGTAAAAAAACAAGATGAAAAACTAGACTAATTCAACAGGGAAATAAACAAAAGCAGTCAGATCATCAAAAAGAAAGGCAAAAGGACAGATTATAATTTCACTATTCATCTTAATTTTTAAAATTTTATTCTCTCTTCTTTATTTTACTCTGATTTTGACAAAAATGGAGGTTCATTTACAACCTCTCTGACTGTCTGACTGCTTGTGTTTTCCTTCTTTTTACTATGAATATATGTATTGGCTTTCCCACATTAAATAGAAACACAAAAAGCTGAACGAAACAGATATATAAACACAAAAACAAACAAAAATCTGAAACAAATTACCTGAAAATTAAACCGTTTAAGCCTTGAAGTGCATCCACAAATCTTACTCTTTGAAGAACATTTGCAGGAAATTGCACACGCCTGTTCAAAACAACTCTTTCATTGCAATGCAAATCTTTCAGGATGTCCCAATATTTTCTTTGAGATGCTGGATGCAACTGGGCACTGGCCTGCAAAAGGCATTTTCATGTACTTTGTCAAACTGTAGTAAGCATGCACTTATATGAGTTATTAATGAGCAAAATGTACGTTTAGGAGCAGAACCATCAAACACCACAATCCAAAGCTTTTCCCTTCAAAAGCTGAAGGATGAATAATGAGAAAAAAAGGGAGCAAAATGAGAAGCAAACCCCCTAAACCTCCTTATATTTGACTGTGGGCTTGCAGAGCGCTGGTATTCTCATAGAGATTAAATTCCCCTCACTCTGCATCTCAGTTTTTTTGGGGGGGAAAGAAATAAAAACACTGGCTGCCTTGAAAGGAGAAGCAGCTCTTCATTTAGCACGGTAAACGAGACGCTTTGAAGTCAGCCATTTAAAATAGGATTTACATGAATAAATAAATCTTGTGAGCTCCAACACTGTTCATGAAATTGCACGAGAAGGCAGAAGGCTTTGGGTAATCGTCTGTGATGCTGCTGACACACATGACACTGCAAATAATATTGACAGGTTATTATTAATAAATAGCACCTGCTCTGTTTGTTTTTTGTTTAAACTTTGCTCTGCAGTGATCTAATTTCAGCATTCATGATATTTGGGATGGTGCAACCAAAAAAAAAAGAAAAAGAATGTCATTGCCTTATTTGATAAGATGAAAAACAGTTTATATTAAACACCATTTCGTTGATGCCATCATTCATTTCAAAGACTCTTGGCATCTGACAAAGCCTCTCACTGTGATAATATGCATGGATGAACAATGAGATCCTTTTTTTTTTATATTGAAGATGTGCTTCACAACCCTGTGCTTCACATCCCTCCGAGTTTAAAAAAAAAAAAAATTAAAATAATAATAAAAACTTCCATGTCCTCTCTAGGGATGGGGTTCGATAGCATTTTTTATCAAATTTAAATACATTTTTGAAACCAAATCCTTTAAAATCCCTTTGTGAGCAGCAATATATAGCTGTTACTGACTGATGGTTAATTAGCTACAGCTGATCGAAACTTCAGCTGGTTATTTCCATCATTTTAACCAGCAACAGCAACAGTAAAGCAGTAAAAGCAGCGTAAATGTGATGACGTGTGTCAAGTTGAAAGATTCTATTCATTTTCAATGGAGAGCAGGAGGTCCAGCTGCATGGCGTATGACGGATGCAACGCAGCCAGCTGGCAGATTATTCGTCATTTCTGTAATTTATTAGCACAAATGAGACTCAACTTAGATCAAACAGTCAAACTAGACTGTGACGTCCAAATATGAATCAAGATTCTGATACTGCCTCAATGTTTTCTCACCTTAAATGTTTTCATTACTTTAGTGTAACTATAATACAAGAAAGTTTGTGCAGAGGCCGCCATCATTGTGCCCAAAAATGTACAAGTTAAAGTCTTTTGTAAATCAACAACATCTAGGAGCATTTAATGATCCAAAGCATCCTGATGTTTAATTCTCAGACAAGTCCTTTGCATAAGAAGCTGCCACCTATAAACAAATCCTTCACATCTTGTCTAGATGATAACCCTAGACCTGCAAACATCTCGTGACAGTAAAAACTTAGTGATATAAAGTTTAAGTTTTAAAGCACCAGCAGCTACAACAACAACAAACTCAGTTTAACTCTCCTAAGTTTCCATCATTATTATTAAATCCTCATGTTTTGGTCACATTCTCAGCAGCAAGCTGACAAAGGACCAACCAATAAATCTGCCCACACATCACTAACCATGCCGCATATCTCTCGCTAGCTTGGAACTAATTAAGCTGGTTGAATTCCCCTTTTACAATTTCATGTGTTTCTGATTTTTATTAACTGATGCATTTCTTCTGATTACAACACAGTTTAAACAATAAGCTGGTATGTCATTCTATGCTAGATTTAGTTAGCTACCCAATAAAGCCACTCCAGATTGTAAGGGTTAAAGAGAATTGTATATTTTTTTTTTAAATTTCTTTCATGATGGAATAACTTGCACATCAATGCACATCAAATACCTTCATCATCATCATTAACCTGAACATCACTGCTTCCATTGTGAGTGTAAACATGTTCAATCTGACTCTGTTACTGTGCGACGTCGCTACAAAAAAAAAATCAGCTGTCAGATTCATCTGTAAGTTTTGAAAAAATTAAATAAAATAAAATAAAAAAAGTTTGATAAGAGATTTGTTAGCATCAGAGCTAAACAAATCCAGCTATCGGAGCCCATCCCTGGTCCTTCCTGTCTCTGTTTTCTGCCATCTCACTTTCTCTGCTCTGGTTACATTTTTGTGTCATGGATGGAGAACAGAAACGGACGTCTGCAGTGCTGCCTGTCTCTGGATCAGTCTTTGCTTACATGATTGTGACAGCCACTGTTTGGTTCCATTGTATTGGAAGACCTCTCAAACAGGCTTTTCATCCTCCTCCCTCCCTCTCAGACTCGAGCTTATCGGTACGGCGGCTCCGGCTGTTGAGGGTTCGGCCTATAAAGCTGCTGCACTCTCACCGGCCGCCCGTTAGCAGGCCAGCCGCCCGGTAACTGTCCGATGACCCTGAGGCCGACTGGCTGGCCGTGTCCTGGGAGTGGGGTGCTTGGGCTGAGGATGTGGGTCTGTCCCGTTTGGGGTTCAGATGAGGGGGTACTACTTTGGAAGCCTGGAGCCGAGGCAGGGGGAGAAACGGGGTAATGAGGGAGGAGGATGGCCGGCGTGAGGCCGTAGCGTACCTGGAACACTCTGAGAGGTCCCTGTGCTACGAAGCCGTTGGGCCGCTGAGGCTCGTGAGGCTGCTCCGAGTCCTTCTTCACCTCTGGGACTTTACTCTCCTCCGGCCTCTTGGTTTTGCTCTGCTGCCGCTTGGCCTGGGCGACCTCTTGCATCTTCTCCGCTTGAGCCCGGCGGATATGGTACGTCTTCCTGGAGCTTTGGAAGGAGTCCAAGAACTCATCCAGGCTTACATTTCCCTCCATGAACTTCTCCAGCAGGTCCTGTGAAGAAGGGCAGACAAATAAACCAACATAAGCAGACGGGACGACACACAAAGGGGAGGTTCAACCGCGGGGAGTCGTTCAAACAAACTCCTCTAAGTATAAAGAGGATTTAATCAGCTCGAGGATGTTTACCCACGACCTTTGGCACGGTTTGTCAGCCACAATATTTCACTGTATGTACATTTTACACAGCTAACAGCTAACACTCTGTGTGCTGCAACTGTTACATTTGGCAAAGCTTGAAAGGCGTGTGATCTGTCTCTGTATGTGTTCCCAGGATGTTTGAAGCTGAGCGAGAGCCTCGACTGGTTGAGGACAGAAGTTCTGTTTGTGAAGTCATCACTGCAGAAACCACAGCGATTGTTTAAAGGCCAATTCTGATTTAGTGAAGTTTTACAAGCCTGGGATTAAAAAAAAACAAGGACTTACTCACATTTTGATCTGTTAATTCTATTATGCGTTCACAGAGGAAAAGAGTGACTAGTTTTTAGTAATAAATTAAAATATAGCTCTTCATGTGTGTATTTATATGCACTTAATTGACCAGATTACAGCTGTTTTATGTAATAACCTTATTTCTCAGACGTCTTGTAAATGAGGTTTCCATAATCAGGGCGAGGATCTGAGAAACATGGGCAACGCAGCTACACTTCGGCTGGTATTTTCGATAATTTAATGCAGATTTTGGCCAAAAGCAAAACTGATGCAAAGCTCTTGACGCCTTAAAATAATTGGTTAAAACTCAGAAATATTTATACTGTGAGAAAACACTGAGGCTGTCTTCTGACTTTGCTGCCAGTTCAAATGCTCCAAACAGCTGCAAATATGACCCAATAATCAGCTTTCTCCTGCAAAAATTGCTCTGTGGTAACAAGTTTTCCTTTATTTTCTTAATCTGATAGAAGAATACACATGTATAGATTTTTTGTAATATATGATGATAAAGACATTTCAAGTAAACAGTATAGACAAGCAGAACAGAATCCCATAATAATAAGTTTACTATCATGTAAGACTAAAACTTGTATGGAGTTCATTAGTATTTTTGCAGCACTAAACTGCTGTATTTCGACTCAAGGCTGTGAGGAAAAGGATAACTCACGGGACATCAGGCTGTCAAAACTGTGAAAGAAAGAGGTTCAGAAAAAAAATGGTGTTGTTGTTCATGCTGCATGAGCCAAATGTTAATTAATTTCAAAACTCAACTGTGCCTTTGTGGCGTATTTTTAATTCACACTCTTTGGTGTTGCAGTGCAAAACATAAAAATTACTCTTCCATGCATATTATTGTTTGTACACTCCAGATGAAATTAAATGATCTTTGTAGGTAACAGCTGTTGTAAATTGGCAGTAGGACCAATATATTCACTGAGACCGGAGGTTATTTAATGGCGTCCATGCCAGATGGAGAAGCTCTATAGTCACAGTGGGGGAAGACACGGTGGGAGGACATTTAATAAAGCAGAAACTGGTTAATGGAAGAACAGTGGCCGAGGCTTTGTGAAGAATAACATTTGGTCTCTGATTTAAAACAGACTTTTCAGAAAAAGATTTGTTTGGTGATCCTCTACATTTTTCTCATGATTAACTAATTTCATAAAAAAAAATAAGCAACATCAATCAATGTCTCTGTAAAATAAAACAAACCTGATGTGTGTTTTTCTTCTGAACCATAGAGCTCCACTAAAAACACGTCAACACATCTGTTGCACTGTGGGACACAATCCTTTATTACCTGTAGTTAATTTTAAATCAATCCCTCATTCATCACCTTGCTGCTTTGAAACGAGAGCACCAAATGAGTATTAATCCACAGTTAAAAATAGTCCCCAACAAATGCACTCTTTGATCCAGTTTGATCAACCTTTGCCTACAGCTTAAAGTGATCAGCTTCTTTAGCAAATTGATGAAACTGTATTTGTGACCTGTTAATAAAGATTTATATTTTCATTATGAAGAAAACTGAAGAAACTGAAGCTGTGAACTCAAGTCAAAACCCAAACCAGATTGTTCTGTTCTGTTGGCCCCCAGTTCAGCAAACATCTGGGTAAATTAAGCAAAAAGGAACAAAACAAAAAAAACAAAACACCTCTGCCATATTTATATGAGCACTCAGGATGAGGTAAAGTTTAGTTTCCTTCATCAGATATCCATGTTCATGTTGCTACCTGACAAGGAATCTTCCTAATAAGGAAGCTTGTTTGACTTTAGGCGACGGAGCAAGACGCTGTTGGCCTGGGTCTTCAAAGGGATTTTTGTCTGACACGAAGGCCAAAGAAAAACATGCTTTTCCAGATTTTCTTAGTTGCTACTGTGAATATATCCCTGTTCCGAAAGAGGATAATTTGGAAACTGATTTGTTCTTTGTAGTATCACGTATAATGAAAAGGGGACTTTTTCACTGCAGCTCTGACCCTGTGAGGGTTTAATCTGAGACGCCTGAGATCAGAGCAGATAGTCACAGAACAAGAGACATCAGAGAGAAATCGCAGAGTTGATTCAGGTCTGCTGAAACACAGTTATGTAGCAGACACCTACACACAGACGAGTGTAATGTTCAGGATTCTTGCATCATTAAAAAAATGTGGCAACACAAATTAGTGAACACGTCAATCTGAAACCTGCACTGATTGCAAACTGTATTATTCTTTGGTATTTCTGAGTTTATTTTTTTAATTTTGTACCAAATGTATACTGATACAAGCATCCTATAAGCAAACGTACTGAGATGTTTTCCCAGCAGTCATTCAGCGAGGCTGTTTGGCTTGCGCCAGGTGTTGGTTAATCAATCAGCAGCGAGCTGCTCTGAGACTGAGTCATGGAGGTATTGATCAGAGCCATGTGAGGCGGGGGTGGTATGCTGTTTGGATCAATCTGAGCCTTGAGCTGTGGTGTGGGTTTCATATGTAATTAAGACTCCCTCACTGTCCTGATAAGCCTAAAAGATTTTGCAGGATTTATATGTGACCATTGTTAATGCATCATGTTCAGGGAAGTGATTTTTTAATTATTTTAATCTGCATCTGAAGCTTTTTGTACGTAATGTTTAAGGACAAAGAAAGACGATGCAGCTCCTAAAGATAAGAGACAGTTTTTAAATTCCCTCATCAAGTCAACTCACACAGTGCAGACCAGGAATACATGAGTATTATATACATAAGCTGAGAAAATATATGATCTTTAAAGTCTAACCAAGAACAAAAAAATCACTCATTTGCAATAAGACTTTAATGCAGCCTATTTAAAATTTGAAGGAGTGATTATCAATTATTTTTTCTGTTACTGAATGAAAGAAAAGGCCTTCAGAGAAACATCACAAATTCTCTTACAGGCTCTGAGCCTGCGAGTGGGCGAGATGTTGTGTGTATTTAATTGACAGCTGAATCAGCAGGGTCACTGAGCCACAATGTAAACCACTGCTGCAATGGACGGACAAATATTAAGCACAAAATTAATCTAAACTGTTTTATATCTAAGCAGTGACCCGCTGTAGCCTTCAGTTATCTACAGTATTATTCATCTCAAACACGGCTACGTTTTCACTCTGTCTCTTTCCTCAGTTTTCTCGTGCAGTCAGAAAAAAGGACTCGCTTGAATTGTTTGATTCAGATAAAAGCCTGCGCTTCAATATTTAGTGATACAGGGTCACTTGCTGAACCGATGCTTCATCACCAGGATAAATCACTTGTAAAATTAGCATTTAGTGGCATGATGCAGAGAACGGAAGACAACAAACCTCATCCACAATCTTATAAAAAGAAGAAATAAAATATGAGTGCAGAGCAGACGAACACATGTACAGTATGTAGAGGATTTGTGCAGAGGCTGGTGGAAGTGGGTTTAGTTGCCCTCAGATGTTGCTGGATTGCTCACTGAATGTATATGCCTCATGTCTTTAGAGATCAGATTGCACAGAAGTGGGTGGGCTGTCAGCTAGAGAACAGACTGCTTTTCAAAAGTCATCCACAACTGAGCTGCCAAAGTGATGAAAGACTGGTTTTGATCCTCTGAAAGAACAAGAGAGAAAAAAAAAAGCTCCATTTCAGGAGCTCTGTGTTCATTTTTTTAAATATTTTACCTCTGAATGCTCCTCAGCACGTGCCACCTCTTCCTGCAGGAGATTCTGCGCCGTCTGCAGGCTGTGCTTCTGGACATGAGCCTCTGCAATGACAAAGAAACACAACTGATGCATATGAAGGGGGGGGAGATGAGGTTTGACTTCACTGGAGCTGGAAGAAATATCCAGTAACCAAGAAACCGCAGCAGAGAAAATTATTTTCCAAATCACAAAGAGCCTTCAGGGTATGTGCTGACGAGGAGATGGTGGTGATTGGGAGGACAGTCATTGGCTAGAAAAAAGGGAAAACAGAGGCTGTAAATATTCAACTTTAAGCTATTTTGGGAAGCTGGTCTCAGTTTGGTTTGACCACAAAACTGAACCCAAATTCAGAGTCTCATTTTTGCCATAAACTCATTTAACTCTCAGATACAACATTAAGATTTTATCGTTTCTCCTTCATGCAGTCAATAAATCCATAAAAATTCAATAAACAATAATTATGGATAACTGTTTGAATATTTTTTTCCATGCTTTCTTTGACATTGTATTAATATGCTTAGGCACACACACACGCATATACACTTACTATTATGACTGAATTATTTATGTCCATGTCAATACAATAAAAAATGCGAGTAGCCTTCACACAGAGATGGAGGCCGCAGAGAAAACCACATAAAATAAAAATCTGCCACAGATTATTCAAACCTCCTCAGATCATTATTATATCGGGAGAAAGAGAGCAGTGACATGGTGACTGATGGGATATCGTTTGGTCATTGTGATGCATTTTGTCTACAAACTGTCAGGAGACACTAATGAATCCTGAATGCTTCGTTTTTTATCTGGGGTTTAATTTCTGTAGTTCTGTCCATCATCATTATTAGCGGTGATATTAAAGTGAGAATAATATTAGGCATGGGCGTTTTAAGCAAAAACAATGTTTTATATTCTCTGGATTTTTTTTAACACTCGTCGAACTGAGTGGGCAACTTATTTGCATTTTCTTCCTACGGTTTCTCCAGTTTTTATTGATGTTTTTTCTTGATTAACCTCCAAAGTTGGTTCAACAAATGCCACTAAACTTTAAAAAACCTTTGCCTTCAAAAAGGCAACCATATCTTTAGCTCTAATCTTTTAAGATGAATGCCTGTTCTTTGTTCTGTGTATTTATCATCAAACTTACTTAAGACTGGTGACAGCATTTGCATGATAAACTGGATATTTTCTCAGAGTCACAGCGTGGTCATTTCTTAACAAACAGACATGATGTGGATGCTTATAAATTCAGTGTGACTTTTGCGTCCGTCACAAATAAATGTCCATAACTTAGCTGAGAAATTGCACAGAAAAAGAAGCCCTTCATGGCTCCAGGATGTGTCATCATGTTTTCAAGTTTTCTTTGGTACTGAAGTAATCTGCTAAAAGTTATCTGTACATGCATGAATACTATGCAGTCAGGAACTGCTAAAAGCTGATTCATCTTACTTTTAATGGTGCATAAATATAAACAAATAAAAAAAAAATGGACTCAAGTTGTAGCCCAGCTTGAATTCAGACAAAAACAAATTCACACTAATACCATGTCTGACCATGTGATGACCTACAAATACGGGCAGAAATTGGCACAGCCTGCCTGATAAATATGTAAAATGAAGTACTCTCACATACTGTGAACGCAGCATGTGTTCACCCCCCACCCCGGAGATTGAGGTTGGTTGTCATCATGAACACGCCTGACCCAGCTGACTGCAAAGTGTGTCTCGCCCCTCCAAGAGATGCTGTGACATCCACGCTGACTCCCACCAGTCAAGCAGGGTTCAGTGGAGAATATGGGGGCAAAGAAAGGTCACAGTAATGGCTCTAATAACTCTAAGCCCCCGGGGGAAATCTCTGCCCCCCATCTAGACAGATAGAAAGAAAATGGACAATGCGTGCAGGCAGTTGAATTTCCAGTCAGAATTGTTCTCTCTTAATGTTCCCTGCTTTGTCGCTGAGGTACGGTACTGCAGCTTTTGGCAGCAGAATCATTTTCTCTGATCTCTACAGGTGATAAACTCTCTTAAAAAGGAGAGGATTTCTGAGCAGAATACATTATGGCTTCAGCAAATCTCGTCTTTGATGCTGCGCTGTACGTTCTGGATTCACTCAGAATTAATAAGCCTATTGCTCTGCGTTGCATTTCATCTTTCTGGTCATCATTGTGTGAAGTTACTCTGTTGTAGTTAAAGCCAGCACACATTAAGGACCTCACACTGTAGATGTTGGGTGAAGGAGGGTGTAATGAGAGGTGACAATCAGGCAAACAAATACTCGTACAGCAGCTGTTTGTGACCTACATTTGTGGAGGTGGGGGAGACGGGGAGTGGACCACAGGGACAAAGCAGCGTAGTGCTGCACTTACAGCAGTGTCAGCGAAGTAACACACTTTGTCTGCGAGCAGATATGAGATGATGAGGACTCAGGTTGTCACACTGCTGCAGCTCCATGTGAGCTAAAGATCTCCTGCAGTCTGAGCTCGACTTTACATGTCAGTTTGTTTACGAACTGTCTGATTGTCACGCTGCTCCTACTGCTTCTTTGGACTTTTTTCAGATTTTGACAAGTATTTAACTTAGGAAACACAAGTTGTAGCTATAAACCTCAACAATCTTTGATTATAAAAATTATATGATGATTGATTCAATTTTTTTTAAGAAAAATGGAAAATATTCCAGACTTCTTGCTTGCCAATATAATCATCTGCTATTTTTCTGTTTTAAATGATTGTGAGTAAAAAATCCTTGCTTGTTTCCTGCCAACCAATAGTCCAAAACCCTTTGTTTTAGTGTGTCCAGCCTTTCTTTTCAACTCTTTTTTTGACATTTTTAAGACCAAATTATTATCACACAACCGAGGATTAACTTGATAAATCCCAAATGTGAAGCTGATGTTTCACATATGTTATATTGTTCAGCAAGGCCTAGTGTGTTAAGCCCCTCCAGTGGCTCATTTTAGCCTCAGAGGTAATTAGATTTGGCGAAGGAAAAGTTTGGATGGCATAAACAACATGCTGACAGATTCTTCCTCTGGGTACTATGATATCTGCAGCAAATTCCATGTAAAAGCAAAAATACCTTATCAAGGAACAGAGTGCATGTCAGGGGAAACTTCAGTCTTAATGGAGGAACTAGATAAAATATTTCAAGGGTCCGCCAAAGCTATTCTAAATTATCCTCTGTAACAGATGGATAAACAGAAAAATAGACAGATGGACAAACTGACACCGACTCCCAAAGGCTCTGCTGTTAAATGGTGAGTTTACACAGTTCATATTATGGCATATTATGGTTTTGTTTGTGCTCGGTCGAAGACATCTGCCTGAGATTTCTGCATGTCAACAGTTTGCATTGGAATTTTCTTTCTACTGAGGAAATAGTTCCCATGAAATCAGCTGACAGTGTGTTCTGAGGATTACTGGTTATTATAACAGCGACACTGTTTCCAAACAGAGATGATGCTGCTGAATGTTTAAACAAACAAACGATATCCCATTTATTTCAACTAAACAAGGAAGATGGGAAAAGAGGGAGGGAGGAAGCTACAGTCTCAAAGATAAATATCTCCTAACCAAACAAAACCAACACAATCAGTTGGCACATTAGATGAGTGTATTTTAAATTATTGTAAAGACAAACTATCTTAAGCAGTCATTGCATACTTACTACTGCTAAGGCATAAAAACTATCAGCCAATGAATAAATCAAGCAATCAACAGAAAATTAACAACTATTTGAATCACTGAAGTCTTTTATTGAAGTCATATTTAAATGCTAAAAACTCACCAGCATCTCAAAAGTGAATATTTAGCTGCACAAAATGAGTCTCTGTTTCATTTCCCTTCTTTAATTGTGAACAGAATTTTGATTGGCTGTTGTGAGCACCGAGCTAATATCTCTGTCCTAGACTGAACTATCGAGGTCAAACATGTTTCAAAGATATTGTTGTTGGGCTGTGACAGGTTTGGAGTCACTGAAAGTTTAAGAGTCTGTTTCCACTACAAAATAATCGGTCAGTGACCAAATCCCCCTCCAGTCCTGGCTGTCAACATGTCCGCTCCAGTCAGGTCTAGAGTCAGCAATAAAATCCTCTGCAGTGACCTGAGATTGAGCAGAGCGCAAAATCCACATCATGCTCTTGGAGGACACGTGCTGCAGGAAACATGATCAAAGTGACAGTAACTGTCACTGTGTGGGCTGAGCGGCAACCTCTCAGCAAGCAGCTGATGTCAGCTCGTTAATGTACCATGCTGAGGCTACCGGAGAACTTCAGTAAACATTAAGATGAAGTACAGGATGGGAATTCCTCTATCAAGTCACTGACTCTTCTGCCGACACTGCTGGCAGAGGAGCCGTGGATTACATCGTCAGCAGCTGCTTTTTCATAAAAGCGATGCTCCAAGGGTCTGAAAAGTCACTAAATCTAGCGAGGAAGTCGCCAAGTTGACTAAACTGCTGGCATGGTCATGTTTGGATTCAGAGTGTGCAGATGAGAAGTTGTTCACAGACAGTGAGGAAGACAGATAGACAGACAGACGGACAGAAAGTCTGAGCAAATCAATGCTCTGTGTGCTGTTGAACCCAGAAATAAGGTTTATTTCCTCAACATTTTAACTGAGTTTTACTTTAGCCACTTTCAGCTAACAACAATAGCTGATGACGAATAAAAAACAGTGATTTTCTCTAAAATTTTTGCATATATTACACAATTTTATTAAGAATGTTTATTTATTCTATGCATTTACATATAAAGACTTTCCAGCCTTGGGAAAATACTAAGAGCACAACAATGTTTAGTTCACTTAGTTCACACTGACAGCCTCAGTGAACCTGACAGAAATACTTTGAAGAAGAAACAACCTGACAGTCACTTTACCTCCAGATTAACAGGCGTGAAGGGGTGTGAAAGTACGCAGGGTTTGAGTTCTCTCTCGAGCTCTCTTATTTCATTTCGCACACAACAACTACTGTCACTTTTCATATTTACAATCGAGTGCAATGCTAAGAATGCCTTCGAGGGGAGACAATGAATGTGTGAGCTGTTCCCCACATTTGTACGAATCATCACGATGAGACAATAGAAGCAAACAAAAGACACCCAAACCTATTTTAATCACACAATGTCAAGTGTTTAGTGGTAGGTTTCGAGTTCACGGACAGTGTGGGCGTCTACAAGAGCCACTACTATTTTGGTTCATGTATGTGCTGTAGCCCAAAGTGCAAAAGGCCTGGTTGGACTGGCATAAAGATCAGAGGGCGTGCTGATTAATGAATACACTTTCAGCCAGTAACATCCCAGCTCTTATCACTCTTAACCAGCTGTGTCGATCACAACGAGGTATGAGCTCGATAAATGAAGAATCCACCTCTTTGGGAGATCATGTTGTCTGGATGAAGCAGAGTGACACAACCTGAACAACACAGCACCACAGAAACACTTTTGTTTTGTGATACATTCCAAGAATAAAACATAAAACACCACTTTGAAGAAGGAAATGGTGCGTGATGTTTTAACCTGATGTCACATATATAAAGGGGCAGAATACTAAGTTATAACAGACCGGTCTACTGTGTGTAAATGTGTGTGTGAGAGTATTTGTAGCAGCTTGTGTGATTTGCATGTGAATTTATGAAGATAAACACTCTTATGATTGCGCATAATGTCACTCTCCCTTTACTTTTTTAAATGTGTAAAACAGATACTAGACAAATCATTTATGGTCCAATGCATGTTGTTTTATTAAAACTTAATTTTTTATGCTAAATTAAACACATCTACTGGCTGGGGAGTGTTAAACTATTGCAGTTTTTTAGTTTGACATTTTTCACATAGCATGAAAATTATCACAACAAAGTTAAGCCTTAAATGCTGCTCATTTATCATGAGGACAGTTTTGACATGAGAGGCTCTTAAAGGCATGAAAGGCTGTTAAAAAGCACATCAAGAAGGGAACTGGTTTACTGTACATATCCAACAGAAATGTCAGTATTGTAGCAGCTCAGCACGGCTTTTCTTACAGCATCCATTCTTGCCTTTGGGCACACCAGATTTCCACATTTCATGTCTGACCTGCCAGTAACATTGTCTCTGTTTAAAGGCTTCTAGATATCAATGCATCTGACTGATGGAGCGCCAGCTGGAAACAACACAAACATGGAGATGCCATCGGTCGATAACAATGAATACAGTTCTTTCCCCTCCAAGAGCTGCTCACACTACTGTACTCGACGCTTAAGAGATATCAAGTGAAGAAATGCAGTTTAGCATTCCGGGCAAGCGGTCTGCTGCTGATTATACACAAATAGGTCATGGTATTACAGATGGGGCCTTGCAGGGCATGGATGTATCCGAGGCTTGAAAATTAGCCAGCAAGTCAGCAGTGAATTACACCCCTGCAGCACTCCAGCTCATGTTTGTCCTCACTAACGCAACGTCAAAGCGTGGCAACCTGAGAGGCTTGCTGTTACACCCAACACGAACGTGATAACAGTCTCACAGCTTCTTGAGAAGTGCTACAAACTGAGACTAACAATTTGCTATTTTTAAGTTCATTCAGGAATCACACTTGAATGCCGTCACGCTTTACTGTGAGGAGAAATTTATTTGTAATCAAAATGACACACAGTATCAGCCTGTGCGTATTTTTCCACCATCTGCTCCTTTGAAGCCATCGCCACTGTGGTGTGTCTTGTTAATCAAACAGAGTGATCGGCACCATGACATTTTTTTCCCTCCTGTTATTTGACTTTCTGTGGGTTGATGATCTTTCCTCAGTCTGTTCAGTCATGGTCAACGCAGCTCATGAGATTAATGCTGGCTTTCCAACAGCCGTCTGATGCCAGGACTCATATTTCTACTAGTGGGAGAGCTTCTTTGACAGCTTTATATCAAATCTATTTCAAGGATTTTATTCTGTTTTGTTCCCATTTGGAATACTCAAATCCTTGCGTACTTTTATCCATGTCGGGAGGGCCTGGCTGGGCTGGGTGGGCATTTTTTAATACCCCCCAAAATACTTCCCTCTGTGTGTGGGGGGGCCCTGACAGCCAAGTCTGTGATATGACAAACTGAAATGTTCAAATTGCAAGAACCAGGATTTTAATTGCAACTTAACATCATTAACAGTGTCTTAACAAGCTTTTGTAAGTTACACTTTAAGCCAGCAGCTGTGAATTTCACTCATTAAAACTGTCACATTCAGTGACAATTAAGGAGAAAAAGTAATGTACAAAAGAGAAAACAAGACAGGTCTCTGAAAATGAACAATTAATTGGTTGTCTTTTATTTAAAAAAATCAACATTTGTATTGCATAAATTGCACACTGTTATATCATCAGTCAAAGCCAAACCAATTTATTGCATTTTAGTGCTATTTTACATTCTTGGCTTTGTGGCATAAGTAGGAGGCAAAAAATGACTAAAAGGAAGGTTGGAACAAGAGTTCATGCATAAAAATTCACCACACACTTTTCTTCTTCACTTTATCTCAACTAGCAATCGTATTGATTAAGACAATGATAAATTGAACACCACCTTTTCTTAGCTCCACTCTGAGGACTGGAAGCTGACATTGTGCTATTGTGGATGATCCCAAACTTCAGCTACTTTCTGTCTTTTACTCTGGTCTGTCTCTTCTCTTTGTGTCTCACTATTTTCTCCTTTTTTCCTCCTTTTTGGCCATCTGCACCATCAAGTTACGTCTCCTACACATCATACAACCCCCAACCAGAGCACTGTATAAGGTTACATGGATTAAATGAGGCATTGAAGCAGAGGAATTTGCATTGACGGTTTTTAGTTATCCAGTTACTTGAGTTTCTAAAGGAACTGTTTCAACCCATGTATTCTCTGACATCATCTTTCACTTTGAATCCTTCAAATTTGCATCAGACAATAACTCACATTCAAAAAACTGCCTGTGGCCTGAAAGGAAAACCCCTCAAAAATGTCCACATGTGCAACACAGAGTCGGTATCACATTAAGAAACACAAATGAACATTTAGATCTTTTAAACTCACTTGTGACTTTCATCAAAGGGTATATCATGCTTTTATAGCGGTCTGAATATGGAAAGTCCCAAACAAAATGCTTGGTTACTAGACACCATGTGCACTCAATTCTCCACCTACCAACAGTCAGCTTTGTTCCCCACAGGAAGTGAATATAAAAGCCTTGTCTCACAGTTCACATTCTGGTATGGTGGCAACAAACAAGCCCCTAATCCCATTTTGATGACCACACCCTACATCTCAAATACAAGTATGAAAATAAGACACAGCAAGTACAAAGCTGCAGTAGGATGTCCAAAAGCTGACCTCTGTCTGTCCTTAACTAGTGTGGGTGAGGAGAATTTACTGCGTGGTCAGTTGGTTAAAGTTCAGTTCGATATTACATTTCACATATTTTTTGACACAAGAACAGCATTTTTGTATGAATGCATTTTCATGCTCTTCCAATGTGAAAACATCAATTGGCACATGGATTACAGGGGATGAAAGAGGAAATGTAATACACAAAAGGTGCAGTCTGGCCGTTGTAAGTAGACTGCAGACATCAAACAGCTGAAAACATTCAAAGATCCAACACAGTCTAAAATTATAGCTGCTTCAGAAAATGTATGAAATGTTATTAAGATGCAATTACATGACTCAGCTGTCACTTGAAAGACTGCTACATTTTACAGTTTAAACATGGCTTTCTAATTGTGTTATTGTAAAAATCTCATTGCAAAATCCAGAAGGAAGCTGGATTTTCTTTGATTCACAGTTACTGACACAATATTTGACAGTCTGTGTACATGTTTTAAATAGCTCTGTAGCTGAAAATATCTCTAAGTGATCTGATGCTGTCAAAATTTGACCCATTACCCAATAAAATAAAAAAAGAGGCCTTAAGACTGATTAAATACAGGCCTAGTATTGCTTTTAAATGGTTAGTTTTTTTAAATTTAGTTTTCCTTTTAACAACCTGGTTTATCTGCTCTGCATGCTGCTCATTTGCGATAACTAACCTGAACTGCGTTTTTTTCATCAATTTGAGGAAATGTTTAACATGTAACTCAGCAGGAGAAGAGCTCAGAAGTGTGTTTTGTTGCACCTTGAAACACAGCTAACAGAGATGTCAAGGAGTCCAGGAGAATTACTGTAAATGACTGCAGCAAGGTTAAAAATTACACCACTAGAAGTCAACACAAGTGAACGGTGTTAAAGACTGCAAAGTCACAAAACATTAACAGACGACTTGTGTCTGTTTTTCTTACAATTTCCTCTCTTGCAATCAACATCTATAATAAGCAACTCAAGGGTTATTGGTAGATGTTCCATGGTCACATTTGGGCACTTATGGTTCTTAGTTAAGGTTTGGGGGGGGACATGGTCTCAGTTTGACTTGAAAAAAACAGTACCTTAAAAAGATGGGATAACTAAAAGACCTTAAGCTTTATTAACTTTATTAAAAAATTTAACCAAAACCACAAACTTTCCGAAACCATCAAAGTTTTCTTGGTGCCTTAATGGTCCCGATCTTTTCCTTAGCAAAGTTAAATGAACATGACTGACTGCCATGTAGTTTAAAATATGTGCTCTTAGCATATTAAATCAAGTGCTTCTTAAACCAACAGCCCTCCACAAGGAGGCGATCGAGATATTTTTGGCTTTACTTTCCTGCAGCGGCAGTCCAATGTAGAGGAGAAGCAGCAGAGAGCAGAGGGCAAAATGAAAATCAAATGTCTGGAGCAGAAGGCGAAGTATGAGTCCCTAGAAACTGATCATCATCTGTTGTTTGGACGTATCAGTACGTGATGTTGAGCAAGTGATGTTGAGCAAGAACAAATCATATGCAAAGAGTGCATGAGACTTGTCTTTGCACCGCAAAGCAACACCACTGAACCATGTATAAAAACACAACATAAACACACAGTAAGATGAATGCATTAAAGCCAAGATTTCCTCTGCTTTCATGGTCTAACGTGACCTCACTTAATCCCTGTCTTTGTCCAGCATCAACTCAGACACCCATAACAGCGATGTTGTACAGCGAGCAACTGTAAGTGAAAGCAGTGCTCTCCGATAAATATAGATTTTGGCCACAATCCTGCAGCCCTTGTATATAGATGTAATTTCTAAGCAACAAGGTTGTTCAACAGAAAAGGGTCTCTGATGTGTTGGTGTGTGTGAAGGGGATTAGCTTTTATCTAAAAGAGTTTAAAAGTCAGGGCCGATGACTAGCCAATAGGCTAGCAGTAAAAAAGAACCAGAGGGAAACAGATGCCAAAAATAGCTGTGAGAAACTGTCTACAGTAGACATTGAACAACACTCAAGGTTTAAACTACACCTGGGGAACACAACCACAACAAACTCTGCCAACTTTCTCTGGTCAAAGAGCCCATCCAGCAAAGAGCAGGATGCATTAAACAATATAGCTGTCTGCTTAGATCCGCTCCACGGTTTGTCTCTGCAACAATTACTAGCCTTAAGAAAACCCTCCTCATTCATCTTTTTTTTCCTCTCCCCTGTTGCAGTAAATGAGAATCAGATGTTTTGTAGAGGAAGGACAGACCCCCACCCATCCTGCTTTGCTGGGGAGGTGGGACAGCATCTGTGTAATGCGCACACATTGACAGGAAGTTTAACATTCCACCCAACTTCCATCACTGGCCGGCAGCTGAGACTGTAGCACAAATCTGGCACTGCGTCTTCATTAGCGTAAACCAAGCACTGTGCCTGCTCCATAAAAGCTTACACTCAGAGTTATAAATAAGCAGCAGTTGACAGTACCTCTGGAAATTAATGCAACAGGATTTATTTTATCACCTGCTCTTGGCTCTTACGTTGCGAGGAATTTCTAAAGCTCGCCCATGAGGCTTAAAATTTAGGGCCGAGGCTTTGAGACATCCTCTGGTGCTGCCCAATAGCTGCCCTGTCAAAAGCATGACTTGCCTAAACAAAGACAAGGCCCCTTTCACCCCACAAATTCCTTGACAACTGCTGCAAGCTTCCTGCTGGCATTTGATATGCTCCATTTCGTTCCCATGACCAAACTCCAGTCATGCTGAGGCTTTCGCTGAGCAGTTGAAGGCTCGTCTCACTGACGCTCTTAAGCTTTTCTGGACTCTGATGTGAAACTTCCCTCATTCTCTGCACCAGCGACAGTGTCACAGTGATCTAAAAGCGATTTCAACTTTCATCTTGCTTCCTATGTGTCAAAGCGTGCAGAATGTCGGAGTGTCTGGCCAAAATTACAAGGTGAGACGATGAGGAGCCACTGTGGGATATCATGTATAGTTTTAACCTTAAGAGGTTGGGACACAATTTTTTACATTCTGCAATTAAGTTTGTTTTTGTGAAGTAACGTAAAACCTTACGAACACTTTGTGGCTGTTTAAGAAAATAAGGACTTCAACAAAAGTAAGCTGTTAAAGGTCATATAGAAAGCTGTCCTGTCATGAGAAAAACGGCTGCAGCATTGCTTCACTTTCACTTCATGAGCACATATTTACTCATCCAGTCCTGGAATCTGAACCAGTAACCTTGTCATCACAACCACCAGCTCCTCTTGATTTATGTCTCAGCAGTGATCATCCACTGGCATCCTATATATAACCAGAGACAGCCCCCCAACCCCATCCTCTTCAATGCTGTGGTGAACTTACCAAGCTGACTCTGTTTTTCCCAGCATGTGGTTGCCAGGTTGGACAGTTCCCGGTATTTCTCCGCCAGTTGGAGTTTGCCGTTACAAAGGCGGGGTCGTCGAGCGAGACTCTCCTCAGCCAAACTCCGGTTGGAGGTCAGCAGCGTCTCTCTGTCCACTTGGAGCTCCTGAAACTGAGCACAAGTGGAAAGTCAACAAATGTCAGTTTAGTCTGGTTCAGCTGTGTGGAAGTGTGTGTGCTGCTGCCTTTAACTAAATACAGGACATAAAATTATATGACACACTTGTAGATTAGAGAGAGAATTTTATTTTGAAGAGAAACTTTAACTATGTCTGTGTTATTTCCTTACTCTTGTAACTTCCAGCTCCTTTAATATTGGATTAATCTATAAAGTTTTTCCTTTTTAATTAAAAAAATGAAAATAAAATATTCTCTGGTTAAAGTCAATCAAATGTGAGGATTTGTTGTTTTTCTCTATTTTAGACTGTTGCATAAATTAGTTCATCTGAACATAAGTTTAGTGGAGGCATGTGTGTGGTACATCTGCTGTGTAGGATGCATGCACTGTGCATACAGCGACTCTGTTCATGGTGTTAAAGAGGCACAGGCAGCATTTATACAAGAGTGACTGTAAATGCTTTGTTTCTTTACAACTGGAGGAAAGTTATGCTGATGGTTCTTGTTGCCTACGACACAAGGCAGAGTCAGACAAACTACAGCTGCATGTGTTCATATGCCCTGAATGACCTCAGCTGAGAGTTGGGAGTGGACTGCTCCTGAACTGAGATAGTTGTCTATATAACTGAAATCCACTGAGAGCTGCATGATACAATCATTGTTTCAGGCTGACTGATTTATCTTGCACTGCTGGCGAATGGAAGCTGCACAGGACACTGAATCACCTAAAGGTGAAGTGTCCAGCTTGAAGGCACCCCAACACCACCTGCTGATGGAGGGTAGAGTCAATTAGTCACAACCAGGATAAGGGCTGGTTCTGTCAATAACAGGCGATGTTTCAAACTACACTTGGACTTTTATTGATCCCAAAGAGACAACAGACCAAAGGAGGAAACAGACACCGTGACAACAATCTGCCAAAACTGCCTACTCAAGTTTCACAGTGGTGCCCAAATTTTAACCAGTTTCGATCATAAAGGATCTTAAAGGACCATATTAATCAGATTACTGGTAAATTAAAGTCAGTAGCTTTGCATGATCCTGACAGAGAAAATGATTACATGTGTACAGACCAGTTGAGGCACTCTGCTTCTCATAGTAATAAAACAGGAAGTTAAGTAAAAATTTCATCAAGTTATTTTGGATTTAAAAAGGCTTTTAAAAGTCATAAAGTTATCAATAATTAATGATATGTTAAGTGAAGTGTTAAATATTAGCACATAAACTCTGATAAATAAAACGGTTGTTCAGCTGGTGATGACTAACTTCTTTCCATCTCAGCTGTTGTGCTGTCCTGAGTTATTTTCTAACACATCAACACCTGACTGTGACTAATAGTTTATGTTTATCTTTTTTCCACAACTTGTAAAAACTCAGACGTTTTTTTTCCCAGACATTGGGATGTTCTGTTTTGATTAATTACCACAACATTAATGTATGTTATCAATCAACTAATCACCTGCACAGCTGAATAAATGTAACGAGGTTTGACATTAAGTAAACTCCATCAGTAAAATGTCAGTCACCCACTGCTGCATCAGTGTTAATATTCTAAAAATGTTTTATATGAGGGGTTGTCGATGAGTTCATGACCTGAGGTCAAAGGGCATGATCTTCACAGTTCTCATTTCATGCACACACAGGTCAAATCCTCTGGTAATTTTGCAGAAAGTTTAAAGTTAAAAAACCTTTGTTGTATTTCTGTTTCAGGTAACTGAAAATAAAAATGTCAGCATCCAGCCCCAGTGCTACATTCATGTCCTCGTGAAACCTCCTTGGGTGAAACCTTGAGACGGAGGTAGCGGATGGCTGCACGAAGGCCAATTGTCCATTTTCTCAGACAGTGCTGACTTGTATTTTTCATATTTAAGTCATGGAGGACATTTTTACTTTGAACTTTTACTTTTGATACCTGTAAAACATTTTGCTGCTAATACTTCTAGACCTACTAGGAGGGTTTCTGATGTAGGATTTTTACTTGTAATGCAGTATTTTTACATTGTTGTACTGGTAAATTTTCAGATGTAAGGAGCTGAACGATTCTTTTACAAAAGAAACACTGAGCCTTTTCATATCATGTAGCCCCACTGCTCATTTTCCTGGAATCTTAAAAAGTCTAATATTACACTTCATTGAAGTATAACAGTTTTTTTTCTTATGTTATTGGCGACTTCAGGCATCTCCTCTATAAAATGCTCGTGGAAACCCTGGGTCTAAAATTTATGTTCAGAGGTCACAATGCTGGATGTTTATGGCTTCAACGTGCTACTGAATGTAGTCGTAATGCTCTTTGGAGGATTGAAAGATGGTAGTAAGGCTAAGTGTATATAAGGGGGAAGGGATGGGTAATCACTGTCACTAGACTATACAGGCCAAAAACATAAATTATTAAAATGAATGTCACTCCATATAAATGTTGCCAGCAATACTGTCACGACATCGCAGTACGGGAACAGTCACTTGGACACAATGCCATTTTCACACTGCAAGAAATCTGTATCCTTTTTTGACTACTCCATCAGTCTGAGCATTCCTGTTATTGTGCCCAGCTCAATGCTTTTCTTGCTCAATTGCTTTCTTTCAGCAGTCTGTCACCTAGAGCCTGAAGGCCACATCACTGAGCACAGTGTTGTACAGTGCATCTGTCTCACATTTTACGGGTCATCAAAAGGATGTATGAGTCCCAAGTTTGGAGGAATTTGCAGAATGTGCCCTGCAGTCAAAAGAAGGTCTGTCTGAGTGGAAAAAGAGGTACGACAGATCTGCTGTTAATTTTAAGAAAAACTTCCAATGAGAATAAAGATACCACAGTCATTCTAGACTTAAAGCCCAATCATCTGTCCCGTTTTTCCTTAACAGGAATCAATAAGGACTCGCCATTTCCTGTTTTGGCTGGTCTGCCCGTTTATCAAACAACAACTGCTGCAGTCTTGCACAGGAAAGCAGGGAGGACAGTGTTTACCATCCTTGACAAATGACACTTGGGGAGCACTTAAGGGTTGGAAGCTCTGCACTGAAGGGGAAGAGGAGCAGCGCCGCAGCAGCACTGTTGTTTTCTGTGGTCAATACGTTTGACCACATGAAATGCAGTAGATAGGCGTTTCTCTTTCATCTTGAATGAGGCTCAAGCTTCATTAGGCTTCTTCAGTCCAAAGCCACAAAATTTAACATTCAGTCTGTGAAGAAATTGTCTTTTCCATGAAAGAAAATACTTCAAGCAAAGCCAGGCCTGTATTCAACTATAAGAAAGGAAGTGCCGTGTGCTGTGAGCTTTCACTGGGCTGCCACTTTGATAACTCTCTCTTTGCACCAGTTAGGATGAGTTTATGCTGTTTTTACATACATTTTCATAAAAATCACAGATCAAATCACTATGCATAGTGTAAAAGGTGCCACTCCTAGGAACCCACAGGAAATGATAACCAAACTGTGCTGTTCCCCTCGGCTGTTCAGCAGTTTTCAGCTCTTTGTTTTGGTTTTCCAGCCTGAAAACTTACAGTTTTAGTTTCCTGCCAGCTGCTTTCATCTACTCAGCTCCAACAAACCTATCGTATGCCACATTTTTCTGCATTAAGCAGCAAACACACAAAGCTAGCAACAAGCAGCTGAACACAGTGTTGAATTTAGCTGCTTAAGAGTCAAATATTCCCCTCAGGAGTTGGTGGAGACCAAACAGAGCTCAAAGGAATATTATATTGGACTTAGGAGTAATATTCATCATAGACACACTCCAGATAAATGATAATCTTGCTCTATATCTGCTGGGTGTGTAGTTAACACACTGTTTGCTAACAAGTTCGCCATTTCAATGCCACAAGATGATAGCGATGATATTATGTTGTATGTTAGTGTTGTGTTTGCAGCTTGTTGCTTGTTTCCTGTTGACAGTTTTAAATCTAAGCAAGGCTAATCAGCTGCAGGCTATGTTTAATGGGCACACATTAGAGTGGTATTGATCTTCTTCTCTCACTGTCCTCCAAAAAGTAAAGAGTCATATTTCCCAAATTGCCAAACTATTCCCTTAAATACTGTTCCATGAACAAGAGCTTTGGCTAAGTAAAACCATCTTAAAAAGAACAATTTTGGTTTCAATATTAGTTTTGGTTTCAGTGTGGGACTATCTGATCAAACAAAACTGATCAAACATAACTACAAATCTGAAGTTTCCATGTTAAGTAGCAGCCGATTTCTCCAGGCTATGTTTTACCCTCAATAGTTTCATGTACCCTTTTCAATAAGAGAATTTTTTTTTAATCTGTCTTGCTGTTGTTATTCTCAGACTGGTTTCCTCCCAAGCCCTCCCTGCTGCAGTTGCAGTTGCAGTGCATTTGAGGTTACTGTGGTCACAGCCGTCCTTTTTTTTCAATATAGATTTGCTCCTGTTAACTGGTTACCCTCTGGGGATTAATAAAGGTATTTATCACTCAATCTGCACAGTTATTGATGGTTACAACAAACTGTTAGCTCCAGGGACGAAGCTCCAGCAGCACTGATAAAAAAAAAAACCCTGATGTTACTTGATGTTGCATTACACTGCTATTGAAATATTATTACAAGATATTATAGCTAGTTTTGTGGTCTGTTGTTAATGGGAATATGAAGAACTCTGCACCATTCAGGCAGAAGCATGATTATGAATGATTTAACTCTGTGGTGGTTTACATAACAGACATCATTTACATGAGATTAATGAAGAGTTCTGCTGTCGGAGCTCTTATGTAGATCAGAGAGAGGTTGTGAAATAAGCCAATCACAACAATACAAAGTACATGTTTGTATATATATTCAAATTCTATCTACATCACTGGGAGCCAGACTACTTATTGGATAAATATCCGCTGCAAACACAAGTTGTGTATTATTAATTAATGAAACATTAATGCCAGCCTTTAAATAATCCGAACAATTACTAAAATGCCCCAAAGTGCTGTGGAATTTGGATCTGAGTCACTCTGCTTCGCTCCCGGGGGGAGAACTGTATGACCTTTTGGTGAGATTCAACCACTTTGGCTCATCATCCAAATTCATACACAGAGCCAGGTTTCAAATGTCACATCATTCGCCAAAGACTGGGCAAATTAGTGATGTCTTTCTTGTTTTCTAAGCACAATCACATGACATTAAGCCTTTGGTGTCTTAATTAATCGAGAGAAGCTTCATAGAAGACAGCTATGTGGTAACAAAGTGGGACCCAGCATTAAATTCAGATGAATTTCTTCAGTATTTATCCACCTAGAGCTTAGTACAGTCACAATAAGTATTTGTGTGAGGATGACTATTCCACCCTGATTGTGTTTCAGTGCACACTCTTGTTATCACTCCACCCATAGTTGTGAAAGCATTGCAATTCTATAGCCTACTGAATTCTGCCTGAGAGGGGCTTTTCTGTCCGAGGACCTCCAAGGCAAACCTAATCAAAATGAGGCCCATGAAAAACTTTGGAGTGTGTGTGTGAGAGAGAGATAGTGTATGTGTGTGAGCGTGTGTGAGGTAGTAAGTGAGTGACATAGAGAGATGTAGTATCGCTTTACGTCAGGAAGGTCATCATGAAGCCCCGAAACGTGCCTCCCTGATATCGAGTAAGGCACGTGAATTTCCTCTAAAAAATCTCGCAATTATAGTTTGCAATATTCATACACAAAACCACACTCATTAAAGGAAGCGGCTTAACATACTTTGTAATTGTCCGAGATCACTGCTAAATTCGGCAAATAACAATACATTAAGATGCAACTTTCTGCAGCAAAAGTGGCCTCTTATTCACACTGAGCTCCGCTCGCCAACCTATCTTTGAGGGGAGAAGACTGAGGGAGATCAGTGCTAAAAAGTTAACATTTTATTCAAACACGTTTTACTATTTACACTGAAGTAATGCCGAATTGCAAAGGATACCATAAGAACTGTAATGTTTCCTCAAGGCATCCTTTATCTCGTGTAAAGATCCTCTGTCGGATGAAGGAACACTTCATCGCTAAATTTTATAGAGAGTTCGGCGTGCAGGACTCCAGCCACATTAACAGCGCGTATGGGGTCTTCAACACCTCTATATGATGCTTCCAGCACCACAAGAACGCTTGAAGTATAAAGTAATCACTTGTTCAGACCGGATCAATACATATCTTTTTGTTTTTGTCTTCGCTCCAGTAACTAATAATTTACCGCAAATATTAGGAGACTGAGGTTTGAGAAAACGGATTGGAAATCCGACCACTCGCCACGCAGACAATCGATGAGCCATGTAAAGCGGATTTGTGCTACACACTAAACATCAAATGTGATGACCAAAAACACCTAAACGCTAATTTTTCAGCGACGAACAAAGATACGGACTGGAAATGACAGAAACACATCGTTGAAGACAGAAGAAAGGATTTAACAAAGCGTTAATAAGGCGCAAATTCCTTACGGCACTTTGGTTCTTGGGGGAACAGAGGATACCTACCTTCTCATTGAGTCGAATGATTTGGTCCATTTTGTCGTCGTTTTGTAAAAGCTCCCTCAGCTCACTTGTGCTTAAAGCTCTGTAGCCATCGGGACAAGTGTTTGACTCCTTCAAGTTGGACATTTTATTCCTTCAAATTGCGGCTGAAGACGGTTTGGAAACATAAAGTCCGCACAGCGGTTACATCTCCCTCATAGTGGAATGCGATGCGAAGAGCCCGCATGTAGCGTCAACACAGACACCAACCGTCAACCGTTACATTTCCTGTCAACACCTTCAAAATAAAACGCACTTCCTCCTTAACGCTCAGAGGCGTAGTGAACTCTGGTGGGTTGAAACCTAAACTGAACATTTTCTGAGGTACATTTCTGGAGGTAATTGTACATTTCTTGATTATTCCCATTTGCTATTACTTTATATATGTACTTCAATACATTTCAGAGGCCAACGGCGCATGTTTAATTTAATTACATTCATTTGAATGTTATAGTCAACAGTTACTTTTCAGAGTAAAAATATAAAATATATTCAACAAATTAAATTATTTACAAGTTAGCATAATATGAATTAGTGACAATAAGTTTTGTTTTAAAATTTTACATTTTTTCTGTCATTAAGCAGTTGCAGAATAAATAAAAGCTGCGATATCACATGGAAAATACACTGCAATTGTGGTTGTATTATATCAATATTTTGGTTTATTGTCCTTTGGTTTGGACTGTTTGGTGCTCACATCTCTTGATCTCGTGATTTTTGGCTCTGCATCATCTCGCACTAAACCCTTAATTGTAGGAGAGTCCTATCATCTTATATCCATTGGACACATCAAGACAAACTGAAGCAGTGACTGATGACTGACAAGATATTATTATGTGGTCAGTGTGAGGGTTTATTAGATGTAAGCAGCTCACAGAACTATTGCAACTAAGGGGGTATAAATAAACAGAAGCAAAATTATTTTTTTGTAGATTTTTGCCCCATCTGCAGACTAATACCCGTCCTCGGCATGGCCTTCCTGAGGCGTAAACATAGGACTATAAAGTTAATAGGATGCTATAAAGTTAATAAGATGCCAGGTCAATTAAAAATTATAATAAAAATGTATATAATAGGAGTAATAAATACAACATATTGTCAAAGATTTGATCAGTTCTGTTCAATCCCTATATAATATGGCCCCTTGTAAAAACAGTGTCTCGTTGGGGCCTGTCATTGACATTGGCATTGGCATTTGACAGCCAGGAAATGAACTCAGGTTCGGTTTCTAACTGTACGGTCTACAGCAGGAGAACCACATTACCACTTTTGCTGACTGCCACTGCAGATGTTGCCAAACAGTGGTAAAATACATAAACTCTGGTTTCAGTGGACAAGGCACTTGTTCTTTTTTGTGGATTAAAGAAATGTGTCAGTTACTGGTGAGACACGAACACAAAGTATTGACCTTGAACACAAAGTATTGACCATGTTTTTTGTTGTCCAGTGTTGCAAATGCACCCCTTCTCTCCCAGAATGTGTGAATAATTGGTTTAAGAGACTCTTAACAACCCTTAAGCTCAAGGACCAAGATCATGGATCATTTTTGTGTGGGATGGATCAGTTTTATACTCTTTGATTATTCATAACCACTATGTAGGCTCATGCATATGGGGAATTTTTGTCCTCTGTGATTTATAACCTGATAACCAAAGAAAACAATTCTCTTTTGCATAATTTAATAGCTATGAACAATTCTGATGAATAAACGTAAAAGGCTTAAAAGGACCGGAGAACTGCTCACGTACATAATCTTAAAACAATTTAAGGTAACATGAGACTGAAGAGGCAAGGAGGGGAAAAAAGGGCTATTGTATGAGGAAAATTTCACTCAAGATGATAAAATTATGATGATAACTATGACGATGGTTAATTATTATTATTATTATTATTATTGTTGTTGTTGTTGTTGTTGTTGGGCCAAAGAGCTTAGACAGTAAAAAAATGTTGCAAAAAGATATGCTAAGTGTATTGTCAACTTACAAGAAAATCTTATGGTTTTTGTAAATAATCAGAGACTGGTGTAAAGCTGAGTCACCGTGACCTGTTTGATTACAATCATCCCTTCCCTTTCAAAGTAGTGCCACTCTGTGTCATTGTTCTGAAAAAAAAGAGCTGACAGGATATCTACAAGAAAAGCTCATTTCTAAAGGAAACTGATAGGGAGCAAATCAATAGGAGGAGACCGTACACCATCCAATGTAAATAAGGGTCAATAACATCAGGTGCAAAACCAAAGCTGACCACAAGAGGCAGTCTTGTGACAGGAGAAGAAGCATCCATCAGACAGTCTCTCAGTTCTCAGGGGGCTCACTTTAATGAAGTCATTGTACTGACAAATGTAGTATTTCCTTCTGAAAACTGGCATTTCACATTGCACTATGTATTTTTTCCTTGGCTGAGTGATTTATCTTCAAGAATATAAATATATAGAAATCACCAGCCTTAATGATATTCTATTATTATTTTTAATAGGCGACCAATCGCATGCTTGAGTCTGAAACCAAGAATGCATTAGCTTGTCATTCAGTGCTCTCTGAGTTTCTCAACACTATTTAGCCTCATGTCTGTTTAATAAACAAAAAATAAGAGCATTAGTGTAAATAATATTGAAGGAACATGTAACTCAGTGCTGCAAGGTTGCTCATTGATGTGTTTAATAGTTTCTGAACAACGACAGAGCTTTGTGAGACACAGGAACAATGTATGAGTCTTTAAATGCAGAGAAAACACTTACTACTAATTTAACTAGTACTTACAAGTTAAATTAGTAGGGTCAATTCATTGTCATTTCTGGACTTTTCATGTGACTTTTTGACAATAAGAAAAAATGTATCAAAAATAATTGAAAATATAGTAAAAAATAGGAAGAACTACATTTAAAAAGTTTGCAACTTCATATCTGTTGTGTACAAATTAAAGAAAAGTAGCCTAAATGCTATGTTACACAAAGTCAGGCTTTAAACAACTGCTTTCAGTGTTTATGCTAAGCTAAGCTGATCACCTCCTCTTTATGAAAACATTTACACATATTCTACAAACAGGATTTTAATAAATCCAGATCATTTTTAAATATGCAATTAAAATATATTTAAATTAGAACATTAAAAGCATAAGTATATAACTATATCATATAAGAAATATAATATATAACTATATAAGCATGACTATTTTGATGGACCTCAGCTGTCTGATCAGTTTGAGACATATATTTTCAGTAATTAACAAATACTAAAACATAAATACAAGCATCAAATTACTGCTAGTTCACTGTGCAAAGCCACCGCTTATAAATAAAACTAACATTATAATGTCTGTTTGTAGTCTGAAAATGATGTTGGCTAAAAGATACAATAAATTTATTGATTTATTTGTATGTTATGAAACACCCCTCAGGTCATCTGGGACAGATTTGCTCAGTGTTCCCAGGTTTAAAGCCAAGCAAAGTGAAGCAGCTTTTATGCTCCACAACAAGCTTCCTGAATATCTGAGGTCTGCTTCAGCTGTCAGCTCATTTAAATCAAAGCTTAAAACATGATGTTTAGCTTTCAACTTATTCAAAACTATTAAATCTGAGCTATTCTGGCCATACTATTGCTTTTGTTTATTGTCTTTTACATTCAGTTTCCTAAATCTTGAATTATTTGTCCTTTTTTACCTTTGTTGACTTACTAATGTCAAGTATTTTATTGTTTTGTAAATGTCTAGTATTTAATGAGGTATTCTAGATGGTGCTATTCAAACTTTACTGCCCCTGTGGTCTGAATACCCATTTATATTATACATATATACATTATACTTTTAGCAGATTTCTGCCTGTACAGTGCTGTTATTCATGCCGTCCCACATTTTCTTAATAGTGCACACTAATACAGATGATTTCGTCTTTTTTTATCATTAAAATCATAACAAGAATAAAGACTTAGAGGGAAATCTTGTGGTAAGGCAAAAGTCTTTCTGATCTCTCTGCTCAGCAGGATAAGAAAATCAAAAGTGTCTTTTAGGATAGTTTCTCATGGTCTTATCCCACGTCGTCGTAGTCCTCTTCACTTTGGAGTCCATCTTCACCATCGATGTCATCATAGTCCTCTGTGGAGGCGTCGTCTGCTGCTGGATCTGGATCATTGAATGGTGGAGGAGGAGGAGGAGGAGGCATTATCATCTCCTCATCCTCCACCTTCACATAGTCGGGTATGTCCTGCTCATAGTCAGGGGCCGCCTGCACATAGTCGGGTATGTCCTGCTCATAGTCCGGAGTGCTCTGCACATAGTCACCCGTGTCCTGCTCATAGTCAGGGACCGTCTGCACATAGTCACCCTTGTCCTGCTCATAGTCCGGAGTGCTCTGCTCATAGTCACCTGTGTCCTGTTGGTAGTCATGAGTACTCTGCTCGTACTCACCCGTGTCTGGCTTGTGGTTGTGAATGCTCTGTTGATGGTTGAGCATGCTCTGTTGGTTAAATGTGTTCTGTTGATGGTTGTTCATGCTCTGTTGATGGTTATTCGTGCTCTGTTGATGGTTGAACGAGCTCAGTTGACGGCTGAGCATGCTCCGTTCCTGTTCAGATCCCTCAGCCAGGTTCTCATAGCTCTGGGCCCCTGAAATCAGGAAAATTTCAAGTTTAGGCAGAGATCTGCTTTTCAGAGTTTGAGCACTGGCTATTTTTGTGATTTTCCAATGTTATCACTTAAACTCAAATCCTCCTTTCATTTAATCGATTAAATTACAAATGCACTATGTTGTTAGGATTGGACATACAGGCTTCACTTTAGAGTTGAACATTTTGTGGAGTACATCATTTGCGGTTTGGTGGCAAGTTAATTGAGAAGACTGATACCCTACCACTGTGCGATCTGTCAGCTAAATGTGAAATAGCCATATGCAGCAACCACTTTGTTTAGCTTAGTACACATAATGACTCGATCAGATAGTTGTAAATATCAAAACCTGTCAACCCGGCGATTCAATTGGATCATTTCTCTCTTAAAAGGTAAGACAGATATTCCTGAATTTGTCAATTAAATTTTTTCTCTCTGGTTGAGCCAGCGTGCTAAAATAATCATTTGGCATGTTAAGATCTAACGTTTATGGTTTTCTAGCTAGCTAACTACAGAACTATGCTAGCTTACTTTTCTATTTGTGTCGCAGGTTGTTTTCCTCTATTGTGGGCGTGGCTTCTGGAGTATGTCGCGTTGCGCTCTCTCTCTCTCTATAGTTATTAGTCATAGTTTTTAATGTTATAGTTGTAGTTATAGTTAGTTCTTTTAATACTAAGAGCGTTCAAAAACTTTAGTTGTTTAACAGGAGCTTGTATGCCGAACTTTATTTTGGATAGGTATAGTGAGTTCCTGGAGTCTCTGCTGGTTGCCCGGCAACTGCTAACAGCCAGGAAGTAGCCAGCTGTTAGCATGGCTAAAAACTAGCCTACTTATACTATCTTTTTCAAAACTTGAAAAACAAAAATATTAAGCAACAAATATCTTTAACACACATTACATGACTGATTTTGGCAATAATAAGTTTGCAGTCAAAATGGACCCTTTGTTATGTTTAAAGTCAAATGTTTTTGTCAAATGTTAAAAAGATAAAAATATAGCTACTAGGCATTTATGCTACTGTTAACGGTTATTTGGTTATTTTACAGACAGCAGATAGTTACAGCTTTAAAAACTGCAGGAAAATTGGGGTAACTTACTCCTCCTGTAAAAACTGCACTGTATCCCTCTATAATTTGTGGTACAGTTGCAGTGGCTTGCTTTTCATGGACATAACTGTGCCAAAAAGTCATTTATTTTGGTCTGATTTGTAAAAATACTGGCATTTTTCTTGTTTGGCTAAACTGTGAATATTATTCAGTCTGATTTCATAATGTTTGGATGAACTTTTGTCCAGAAAAACTGTCTTGTATTAGAATGTGAAGTTCTCTCTTGGGCTCAAGTCCATTTTCTGGGGTTTTGATACAACAATAACCAAAAAAAGTCACAAAGGATGATGTTATAACCTCCCTTTAATTGTGTTATTTTACTGTCATTAGTGGTAACGTTTGCTTAGTTTGTCAAGACAAATTCATTTGATACTACTAATATAACCCTCTAGTTACACTTTGGATTTTGGGTTATTGTCAGATCAGATGGTTTTGTATTCAGCTCTTGTCATAATGTGGTGAAAGTGAGTGGAGGATATGTGGTCTATGGAGAAAATGGGGACTTTGAGGGGAATTATTGCGTCATATGATCCATTCAGAGATCCGACAGAGACTTGCCTGCTGAGAGAAACTGTGCCCGGGAAGGTAAAGGTGGGGCGTCAGCTTTGAAGTTGGTCTCCTGGTACTTGTTGCTCCTGAAAAGTTAAGAGAACAAATGATTAACTTTATATTTTGTAGTCCAGAGTGAAAAAATATGACTTAAAGATGATTTAAAAAAAATACACTTATTCGCTCTCTTGCCAAGAGTTAAATGAAAAAAAAGTTGATGCCGGTCACATGTCTGTCTGTTAAAAACACTGTAAAGTAACAGCCAGCTGCTAGTTAGCATAGCTTAGCATTAAAACTGGACACAGAGGGAAAACTTTGCAAAAGTTTGTCTGATCTAGAAACAAAACAAAACAAACATTACAAAATATATGTTTTTTTTCTTTAAAAGTCAATTTTATTGCTTTTGAGTAGGCTAGCTCCTTCCTTCTGTTTTCAGTCTCCATGCTAACATAAGCTAACTACTTCATATCTAACATTTAATTTTGGTTACAATCTTTTCATCTAAATCTTGGCAAGAAAGTGTCAAGGCGTATGGAATTGTGATTACATTTTACAGTACAAAAAATAAAACTTTTAACAATCCTGGCAATACACATGTATTTAAGTGAAAAATTTGAGAAGTATCCATTATAGTAGGAGTATAGATTTAAATATTACTTGGTGCTGTATTTAGATTTTCTGTGAATCTCGGAGATTCTGTGTTTGCCTGTGGAAAAACAAAACAAAAAATATGCAGTTAAATACGTGAAAACTTTGATTAAATGTAAAAAAAAAAATTGTCAGATCTGTCAAGTGTTAAGAAAGACCAGACTGTTGGTGTTTTGGTGAGTGTGTTTACAGATCAATAGGACAGGATTATGCAGTGACAAATGAGGTCAACATTTAATGCAACAGGAAGTTCATAGTTCACACCGTTTATATTTAATTTTAGTCTTAAGTAGGACATAAACACAAGAAAACTTTCAAAAAAAAACCCTCAAACCCAAACAGTACTCACATTAGCACACTAGTTGTAATGTCTGATCATCTTTAGATCTAAATACACATACAGTATTAATGTTTTCACACGTACAGTCTTGTTTTATCTCTACATGATAGGCATGGTTATGAGTTGTGTTATATTTTGTTTCCTGTATTTGCTCCCTGAACCGTCACTGAGCCCCTCTCTTTGCTGCTTTGGCACAGTTTCCCCACAGGGATCATTAAATTTTCATCTAAGCTAATCAAATCCAGAGGGTACCCCTAATAATAGCAATTCATACAATTATAATAGTTTTTCCTCTGCTTTGCAATGAACCCTTCAGATTAATACGTTCAGAGTTACAATGAGAGGCTGGTGCGTTTTAGTTTCTCTTCTGTATTTAGTTTGTGGTGATGCGATTCGGTATACTGGTTTTTCAGTGATAAAGAAGTAGTTATTCATATCGATAATGAAACTAAAGCCAACTATTCACTTCTTTCTACTTTTTGTACGTGTTTTGTATTAATAAATTTCTTACTAACACTGAGACCTAATAAACACATTAGAGTGAGAAATGGCTGAAATGCCACTGCTGTTCAAGCAACTAGATATGTTTAACCAATATTTTCATTTCATGCTACGTCGTAAAACTCAGCAAGAAATATAGAACGTTTTTTACTAAACTTTATTCATACAATAGACTTAAAATAAGCTCTATTTTGACTAGCTGGCCTATTGTGTAACAGTAAAATTTTATTTCTGTATAATCAGATCTTTTATGCTAATCATAACACTCAAATTGATATTTTTTCTACATAACATTACTTTTAATTTTGATTTTACTAGTAATAATTTTTCATTTTTCAATGCAGGAACAGGACTCTAATTGCATTTTTTCATATGTATTTCTTCATAAAAAGTAACTGAACACTTCCTACCCACACTGACTTTGGTTTTATGGCTAAATGTCACAGTGACAAATGTCACTTTCCCACCAACATGTCGCTTGGGCTCTGCACTCTTGTTTCACTTCAAGATGTCACTTTCTAGCAACATGTAACGATTACATTTGAAAATAAGAAGCTGTTATCAATGACAAAGTTTTCAGATCTTTTGTAAAAGTAAAAAAGCAGTAATAAGCCGCCACAATGTAAAAATATTATATTACAATTAAAAGTTCTATTATAAAAACTCTTACATGGAAAAATGTAAAAGAAAAACATCCTTAAAGTATGGAAGTAAAACTACTCGATGTGCAGAATTTCCTATTTTAGAACTATGTAAATTAATAAATTATAACTACTGATGCATTAAGATGTAAATCGCTTACGTGACACAGCTGGTAATTAATAATTCAATTACATCTTGATTTTGGTTTGATTTTGTTAAGATGTTTTGTATCGGTAATCTAGAGTTACAAGGTAACTAAAACTGTTCTATGAATACAGGGAAGTGACAGCAAACTTGCAATATTTACTTTCAAAATCTAGTGGAGCACAAAATGGATGATATGGAAGTACTCAAGTGTAGGACTTGAATAAATATACTTAGTTACATTCCACTAGGCTACTAATGTGAAAAAAGGGGAAAAGCCATCGCTACCTTCTAACAGCGTAAGAAGTGTAGTTTATAACCACGTCTGATCATTGACTCAGGCTAGCTAGCTATGTGCTAATGGGCTTTGAGTCGAATGCCATTTCATTCATAAATGTATGTATTTATTGCAAGAAATAATCTAAGAGGAACAGCTGTGATATATTATGTCATAAATAACTTGTCTAAAGTTAGCTGTGGTAAGCCAGCCTCCATACTTGACAGTTTATTATGTTTTTTTATAAAAAGAAATGCTTTGTAACATTGTTTTTGTTTAGTGCTACGACTTTCTTTTGTTCCAGGTTTACTTGCTTTTTTTCTTTTTACTAGTGTTTTGTTTGGCTAGTTTAACATCTGTACAAATAACAACCATTGAAAATGTCACCTTTTAGCTAACAATGACACATTACTGTTATTTTGATCAATGTGCATTGTCCCTAAAAATGAAAATTAGATTTAATCATAATTGTTAATATAGTTGAAGCATATCATATCCTCAGTTGAATGTACAAGTTAATGGACAGTGGTATCTGCATGTTAGTGTAACATGATCGACATAACATTTACTGTTTCTAACTCTTATCATCTGTAATAATGACAACAGTAACAACGCCTTGTACAAGAAATGAGAAACTCCAGTTTCATAAAACCACTAGCATTTATAGCAGTTATAGTTCCTCTCTTGTCATATGATTGAAAAGTCTATCTGCACCCGCAACTGTTCATGCTGATCACAGAAAGTGACTCTCAGGTCAGAGCACTCAAGATGCTCTTCCGTTTCGATTTTATCGAGTCTAAAAATGTGTGACCTGACATCACAAACAGCTGGTTTTTATTGGAGCCAGTTTTTGACCAAAGATGTACTTCTAAGAAAGTATGTGGCTTCTCTAGCCTAAAGGATTGATGTGTCATGTTTCAAGTCGGGACAATTGAATTTGTATTGGCCGAGAAATCACACATCACAAACTTGCCTCAAAGGCTTTTACAGTTTGTACAGCATGTAATAGCTTGTATCTTATCCCTAATTTCCTGATTGGGAAAAGAAAAAAGGAGGAAGAAACCTCAGGAACAGAGGTGGGATTCCCCTTGCGTGACTGACAGACACATAATAAATGACCCATGATCTCTTTTCTCTTCGCCACATCGAATTGTGTTCACACGCATTAGATGCGCTGGTGATACAAAACTTAAAATATCCCAAATGTACAGCGCATGAACCTTTAAAGCATCTCCAGAACTGTAAATAAAACAATAATAATAAAGATTTTTACATAATGTGGTGAACTAAACCTTTAAACCTGTAGCTATTAGTTGATATAACAGCCACAAAATGACCTATTGACATTTTCTCATCTGGTTTCCGTTATTCAGATAGTTTTCAACCAGAAAACCTATTAGGTTAAATGCACATGTTTTAAGATATCTTTATGATTTTCAGGATTTTAGAACACTTGCAGGATCTGTAAGTTTAACTTAACAGAGTTTTATATAGATAATTTCTTTCGATTAGAAAATATGAACCACAGGAGAGAGAAGTACATTAAAAATTTAAAAATTTTCGTGTTTTGTTGTTTTTAACATTGCACATTGTTATTATTTTCCCTATTGCACATTGGTTTTGCTGTCATTTGCACAGTCTTGTGTTAATCGTTACTTTAAATTTCACTTCATAGCTTGTTGCGTTCAGGTGACCTACGAAAAACTTTAAACCCTTGAAGCCACTACCTTCTTATCATCTGATTATCTTCATAATGATCTGAGATAATTTACATCAAAATACAATAATGAGGTGTTTCCCACAGTATAAGAGATTCGGAGGCGATGATTTTGCAGATCTTTTTTTTTAACATTTATGTGTTTAGGTCTAAAAGTACTTCAAAGATTTGACAACAGTGCAAGTAGCATCATTATGCTGATGCTGGCCTCAGTAAGGTGCCATTGAAAGGCTGTGAAATAACAAAAACTTTGTCTCACACTGACACAAGATGTAACATTTATTATATATTATCAAGTCATAAGATTATCAGGTTGTATTAGAGGCATTTCTGTTACAATAAGTGTAAAAGAAGAAGGGTGCAAAAGAACAGGAAAAAGAAGACAACATGCAAATGATGTCATGTTCATTCGCTTCTCATAAATGAGATGAGAAGAGGTTCAACTTACCTCGCGTGGATATGCACTTGTTGATGAGAAGAAAGATGAGGCTGATCACCAAAGTCACAAAAATCATCCCAACTATGACCCATAACCACATGTATTTGCGTGCAAGATCCATGGGTGCTCTGCTCGACACCACAGAACATCAAAAGAGAAAGAAAAATAAACAAAAGCTGACAAAAACTTCACACAACTGAGCTGCTGCTTTTCAGTATGTGACACTCTGGACCGGAAAAAAAAAAATTCACCACTTCCTCTTTTCCATGTTGACTAAGTCTAATGGTTATTTTAGTAATCACATAGCCTTCTGAGAATCAAACAGCCCCTTTCAGTTTAAGTTTCCTCCTGCACTGGCAACAATCATGAAAAAACGTGCTAGTTTTTGTGTCGCATGGCTGCCCATTTGACATGAACTCAAGAGAAAAAAATTATTATTTAGACTAGAAAGACATTTTATGTCCTCTTATCTCCAGGCACAGAATGTTATAAATGCTGTTTTTTTCTGTTTATCTTTATGCCTCATATCCTTTCTTTGCATCAGCTTCCTGCTTTTTCCAACAGATAGACAGCAACAAAAGGCAAGTCTGACAAATTCTACTGATTCAGAATGAAGTCTTACAGAATATTGCAATCATATTTTCCTCCTGGTTGTGCATCATAAAAAGTTGTTAAATGATTTTTCTCAGAACCAAGTGACTTTTATATTTCAAGCGAGGCTACATGTTAACCTTTTATACTCTTACTAACTTATCTTAAATAAGATTTTACATTTAATAATTACGTAATAGACCTGGTTTACTTTTTATTTAACCATGCATCAACTTCCTGAGTGTAAAAACTTACATGCATCTTACCTTTTTAGAGAACAGCTGATTGCTTCACGGCTGGGCTGAAATAGGGCGATGCTCTCAGCAAATGGATGATAAAAATGGATGTATATTTATGACAGCAGTCATCATGTTGTATTTGCATGACAGTTTCTAATTTTTCTGAGTTGACCAAAGAAACTTGAAGACTGAGACTGCTGTGTCTCCTCCCCACTCTCTGCCACGCTCCAGTGACTACAGCATGTGTGTATATGTGTGTGTTCGTGTGTGTGTGGGAGAGTCAAACATGAAATGCATACATTTGTGTGAACACTTGAAGTGTGCTGTGGGGAATTTGTGATGTTTTTTGTGGGAAATGATCCTCATCTTCAAGTCTCTGTGATGTTAAAGATGTCATAGCACATTTATTTCCCATTGATGTCTATGTCTTGTGACAGTTTATGTCAAAGCTGGAACAGAACATAAGATTCATTTTCAAGTCTCTTTATATTTTCAGTTCCTCTTTAATTAGCACAATGTTACACTGGTTTTCATCACTTTATAGTCTTGAGGGATTTGATAAAATGTCTTTTTATGCAGCTGCCCTTTTTAATAGTTTCACTAAAAGTTTATGTGACAACGAAAGTTAAATTTTAATGGAAATTAGTTCTTTTAATTTAAAAAAAAAAGTAATTCGGCATAAATTACCTTTATTTTGAAAGACGGTAAGTTAGTTGAATTTAGCAAACGTTTTAAAGGAAATAGACATCTTGTCCCCTCAATGTTAGCGCAAAATGATAAATTGTGTAAAATTAGTAATACGTAGCTGTGCATTGTTCACACTGATTCTGAAACTGACATTACTGTTTTATTTTCTGTTAAGATCTTTTTATTAGTGTATTTAGTTTAACGCCTCGCTAAACGACGCATCGTCGAGCAGTGACGATAAACGTTTTATTTTGTAAATCCAACCGGAAAGCGAGCTCTTTCCCCTCTGTAGCTTAACACTAGTTGTGATGTTAGCCTGTTTTCTTGGACACTCCTAGCGCTTATCCCATTTCCCTAGTTATTGCCTCAAGCCTCCTTCAGGAAACCATGGCCGAGGAGGCCTCGGGACCCCCTCTGTCGTCCCAACAAGATGGTAAATTTCTTGTGTTTGTGGACTTTTGTGGTGGGAGTGTTGAGGGCTGAGAGCACCGAAGCCAGCGGCCTCTGCATCCTTGACAACATTAGCTAGTTAGCATCATCAGGGCGACGTGTCACTGGCTGTCACTGGCTCATATTGAACATTTATCACTACGCAGTTGGCACATTTATGATTACCGACCAAAACTAATTCGCTGAAAGTTATTAAAGTTATATATTCCTGAATATGAGCTATGTGCTAATGCAATCTAATATTACCAAGCTAACGCTGTTTTCTCCCCATAGCTTACTATTCGTATGAGAACCAAGCTAGCTAGCTCTTAGCTTGAACTACTCAGACTGTTTTGATCTAAAGGTCGGCACTGGCCTCTGTTAAGCTGGCCCTGTCTTGTCAGTTTTTAACATGGATCATATGCTTCTTATCAGTCTATCATGTTGTGCTGTGGATGGCCTGCATACTCGGGGGTTGGACCATAATATAGGAGGCTGATCCTGCAGGAGGTTTCTCTCTCAGGTTCTCAATAAGGAGTCCGAGGACCATCTAAGGGTCCTTTAGGGACTCAGTGGTGTAGCTGTAATTGAGGACAGTTTAATCATGTAGGATATTATGTCTGCAGATTATTTTTGTGAAGATGTCACACTTACAAAACAACTTTGTATGGTTAGTTAATAATCACTGCTACAATTTGTACTCATACCTCTAGTTGATATAAACAGATATTGAAGTTTTGGTGGCAGTGAGCATTATTGTTAGACATCTTTGTGCAAGAATGATAATTTGGTTCATAATGTTCAATTAGTTACCTAAAATTCATTGCTGCAGCAGCAAAGATCTCTCATATAACTGGGACCAAAGTAAGATCCCATTTTCATCCAGCAGTTTCACATCACAAGCTGCTGTGCACGGGAGGACCACAAAATAATTTGATTTACTGGTGGCTTTTTTCAGAAATTAGATAGCTCTTTATAAGAGGCACTCTTTGTTAGCCTCAGGAGTTGCAAAACATTTTAATGCACTTTACAATATATCAACAAAGTATTAAAGTTGTGTATGTTTTGGTATAGACTGATTGAGAGTACAATCAAATTAAAATCAAATAAGCCTTGGTACTTGACCACAACATGCCCCGTACTCTCTTTTATGGACACCTCTTATACATTAAAAGATATTATAATGAAAAATTTATCGCTTTTTGGCTGTTTCGATCAATATTTGGAAATGGAGCGTGTTGTAATGGCTTTATCATAATAGGTAATATAGGTTATGAGGTTGCTTTCAATTATTCATCCGTAAGTATTGATTGCTTTTTGCTTTTGTTTTATTTGAGAAATGTATATTGCATATTGAAATGCTCTATAGGATAAAGCAAGATCTGCTTTTTTGACAGCTGCCAATAGGTTAAAGTTTTAAACAGATTAAATTTTAGATTTGAGTTCCTATATCTAAGCTTGTTCGATTAAACCGTGAAACTACTGATGCATACATGACTGTCAAGTTTCTGTTTTGGTTTCTTTGTGCATCGCTGTATAGGTGGATTAACTGTACATTTGTCTGTTTTTGCAGTCTTTTTCATCTTAAATCCTATATTTTTTCTTTTGATTATTTGTGTGTCCATTATATTAGTATGGATATATGTTTTTTTGCTGTTCTGTGCGCAGTTATATTTGTTTTTATTGCAAATACTGAAAGCACCACAAATGCTCCAAAGTAAAGCTATGATCCACTGTCAACCAGCAAAACAGCACTAACACTGCACTGTTTACAATGACACTGTCCAGTACTGTGAACTTTATTTATGTATCTATTTACTTGTGCTATTGTTAACCTTGGCGACTTTAGTTTGGTATGTCTATTGTTAATTCAGCATGCTATTTATAGATGTTTCCATAGTCTAGCGGAATTGGGCTTCATCCAGTTTTGCTTCTTAGGTGAATTGGTGTTGACTGTATGTTAAAAAATTACTGTTTTTTACAGATAATCAAATGATCTTTGCAGTCCTAAACTGTACAAATGATTTTTTTTCCTCACTGACACACACAGTGTGACATGTCACCAAAGTCTGTTTAGTTAGTTATTAATTTAAAACCACGTGAACAAAGCATATCTGCATTTTGAGTGAATTCATAAGCTGTGAGAGTTCAAAAGGGCTGAACATACTTTATGTTAAGATTCACAACAAACTCATGTGAATGTATGTTAAGCTTATGCGGGGATGGAATTTCTGCTCTGGAGGTTTTTCAGCCATCACATGATGTTTGGTGGAACTGTGCTGAACTGCCTTCCTGCTTGTACTAGTAACTGTTTCCATTCATCCGTCTGTGTTTAAGGATATCATCGTCTCCCTCCTCGGTCTGCTGGTTTTGAATAAGAAAAGGAATAATAAGATGGAAGCAGAAAGAGATGCTGATAAACTCTGTGACTTCAAGCCTGTTTAAAAAGACTTTTGTTCATCAGTTTAGGCTTTGGATTTAAAAGAAGAGAAAAAACAAAAGTTTAGCTTAGAATAAAAAGCCATGTTTTATGCTTATGGATGGATATTTTTTTTATCTCCTATTATTTTAAAAAAATGCGTTGATTTGAGAAGATTAATAAGTCATCCGGTGTGTGATGTGACAGTGTGATCTTGTTACAGACTTTGTATCAGACTTTGGTCAAGAGGAGACACGCTTCCTCATTAATATGTGAATATGTTAATTACTCTCTTTCTCTGCCCTCCCATTAAAATCTCTCTCTAAAATCTCCCTTCTCCACACCAAAAAAGATGACAAACAGTTTCAACTCAAAAAACAGTAAAACTGAAGAGAAAAATCACCGTAACTGTAGTAAAATCGATCATTTAAAGAGACAAACGTGAAGAAAAAAACTAGAATAAAGTTACCGAAATACATCAAAATAAGAAAATGTATAAATTACAGAGTAAAATAAAATAATTTTTAATATCTTTCTAGCAGAACCTGTTTGGAGGCAATTATCGTTTCAGTGCCAAAATAACTTTTACAAGTACAGGTGCTACTTTTTCAGTTCAGTTTTATCGTCGCTGTTCCCAGCCTGCTGGGAGTTAAAACACCTGCAACACTAAACCAGAATCATCCGTAACTATGAAAATAAGGGATGCAAATATCCTTTATTTACATTATTTATTGATCTGGCTGTTTTTATCTTGATTAATTAGTTGGTCTATAGATTATCATCTTCTCGGAGTTCAAGCCTGAATCTTCTCATATTTTTTCTGCCCAAAAAGTCACTTAATAAGATACTTACATTACTTTTATAGATAGAAGAGAGAAGCAATAAGTCCTTGTGTAGGAGTTTGGCATTTGTTCTTGCAAAATTTGTTGTTCATGTGAAGTAAATAAAAGTAGATTTTTCATCTTCACTTCTTTTAATTTAAATGTACTGTTTATAACCATATGTAATCAAACAGTTGATTAATCACAGCCCTGTCTGGTGTTGTTTTGTTTTGTTTCTCACCATCAAACAGAGGTGCTCCAGCAGCGAGTGGCAGCTCTGGAGCAAGAGAGGGCTGAGTTCATCAGACTCAAGCAGCAGCTGGAGGCTGAGTTCAACC
>JAPZDV010000006.1:21613129-21658826 GCA_029814665.1 Acanthurus lineatus | reverse complement strand
TAAATGTGCTGCATTTTCTAAAATTTACTCTTAACTTAGGCCATTAACTCATTACTTATCCTTTGTTTTTCCTGAAGTTAGGCATCAGACATTGCTTTATCAAATAGTTATTGTCAAGGGTTTTATGATTTTCCTGTTGGTTCATCATCAGGTGAAAAATGCCGGCAGGAAGCTCGGCCGACGTTGTGACATGTGCTCCAACTACGAGAAGCAGCTGCAGGCGATCCAAGGTCAAGAGGCCGAGACACGGGATCAGGTTTGTGTCTTCGCTGTCCCTTAATCACCTTCTCGCTGCAAAAATTTTGTTTTTCCACACACACCACAGGTAATAAGTATTGTGTTTGAAAACATTCATTAGAAAGATGCTTCATCACTCTGTCCTCCAGGTGAAGAAGCTGCAGGTGATGCTCCGTCAGGCCAACGATCAGCTGGAGAGGACGATGACTGAGAAACAGAATTTGGAAGATTCGGTCAAAGCAGGGAACGAGGAAACTGCTGCTAAGGTTTGCAAACAGTGAATAAATTTATTACGTAAAATGTGGAACTGAATGTGTGGAATTTAAAGACGAAAGGACCGAACTTCCAGTGTCTCTTTCCAGAGCATAATGACTAGAGTAAAATGAAACCACTGAACCACTATTTAACTTTCTTTCTCAGGTTTATTTCCTCTGTCTCGCTGAAGGACTGTTTTCAGTTCCCACAATGCTTTGATGGATGTAAATAGGAAGAATTTTGTGAACTTGAACCCGGATTTTTAATCTTTATTTGTTTACTTTTTGGATCATTTTCACCGTCCAAAGTTTGCCAAATTACCCGTTAGCAGGTTATGTTGGCAATGGATGTACAGACAACTATTACTGTATTACTTCAATACTGCAAAAACTAAAAAAAAAAGACAATTCCCAGGCAACTTCTGCAGCTATGAGGAGTGTTTCTCTTGTCCAATCAAATATATGGCTGGCATTCACAATAGATATTTGGAGATAATGATTTTTTTATGAATTTAAGTCCAACTGAGTCCAAGCAGGTCAGCTTCTACCTGCTAACTTCTACCTCTGAACTCCTGCAGTGTCCTTGCCTTATTTTTCTTCTTCTTAACTCTCCCTCACCTCTCCAGGGGTCCTCTGAGTTTGAAAACCCCTGAGAAAGAACTGAATCAAATATTTGCATGTGATCAAAGAAAAAAAAAATCAAGTATTAATGTTGTTACACTCTCTCACATACGGCTAGTCGGTTAAGCTCTGAGTTTCTTGGTCATGAAACCTGGTCTTGCTTGGCTGATGTTTATTAAGCGGAAGTCTTTTGCAATGGGATAATTTTATGAGCGAGACCACTTGCGTAGTTCGGTTCTCTAGAATAGTTATGTGCTAAAGGTTGTGAAAGTGTTGGCTTCCTGTTTCATAGTACGCGAGAACATGCAGGTACATTCGTAAATGCGTGAGTGCAAACCAAGTTTACTTCAGTTCACAGTTCAGTTTCTGTTTTTCGTGTTTTGATGACTTACTATAACAGGAAAGGTGCAGTAGGACAGAGTGTAACTGATGATCGAGCATCGAATTGCAATGTTGGTGTCAAGGTTAAGTGTGTTTTTGGCATCGCAGCAAATGTGCATCTGCATGTGCACCAGCTCGACAGTTCATCCACACTATGAGTTTATGTTGATTCATAAATTCACACAAATCCCTTTGATGTATAATTTGCTTTTTTTTCACTATCTTATACATTTTTTGATAGTTATTACAGTTTTTATCCCAGTTGTAGAATGCTGCAGGGTGAAAGCGGTTGTTTTTATGAAAGATCAATCTGCTGATCATTTTCATTATTACATCAGAGATGAATAATAATAATAGAACATTAAATAAATGTCAGAAAATAATAAAAAACATCCATTGTGATGTTACAAAAGCTTAAGGTGATATATGAACCACAAAATATGAAGTTTACAAGCAGAAAATCCTCACAATTTGAGAAACTAAAGCCAGAGAATGTTGACATTTTTGCAAAAAAAACAAAGATTTTTTCCTTCAATAGACTAATTAATTAAATATATCAGCTTTAAACTTATGGTAGTTTTGCTGCATTAAGCTCCTCCCTTTCAGCTGGTGTGTGGTGTCTCCTCTGCAGTCTCTACAGACCATTTGCCAAATAACTGTGCAAACGAAGGTCCTCTCTCTCTCTCATGAATGTTAAACTGGCCTTTGACATCTTAGTATTCCAGACATTTTGTGCATAAAAAAGGTCAACAGGAGTGAAACTGACCTTCTGAGAGCCGCCGAACAAGCAAAGAACAACACAAACACATAAAAAAATGACATAAAAATCATATCTCAGAGTAAAAAAAATATCTGTCGCCTCTATACATCCGATTCCCATCGATATTCACTCCTTTTCCAAACAGCAGGTTACCGGGGCAACAGCGGGATGACTCATCCTCTTTTCCAACAGGTCGGACAAAACTAGCGAGGACCTGAATCACAAACTGCTCACGTAACGATGTTACTGCAATTTCACACCTCAAAGAACAACTTAATATTGAATTATTTTTTTGGTAAACTGAATTCTGATGAGACTCTGCTGCTTAACAACATTTGGTAGCAACATTGTTGTTACATGTAAACACAGACAAGGCTGCAGCTTAGAGCTCAGAGTTATTTAATATTGGCTAACCGGCTTATTGTTTTCTCTTTTGATCAGTTAATAATTTTGTAAAATATCAGAAAATAGTGTGAAAGGCCTATCATAAATTCTTAAACCCAAGTGTTTTATCTTTTCTTAATTTGATTGAACAAGAATTTTTTCCTCATAAGATAAAAAAATTAGCAGTTCCTCATCTGAGAAGCTGAAACGTGTTAATTTTTTGCATCACCAGTAAAATACTGCGGTAAGGAGAAGCTGATGTATTTGACTTTCTTGTTAATAATTTCTAAGAAAAGGCAAACTCATGTCACATTTAACACCCATAAGCAGTTTAAAAACCCTTAATAAACAGATTATAAAGCCAAATTAGTACATTTGTCGACAACTTTTACTTTGTTTGTAAAAACAGATAATGAATGAATGAAAACAATGTAGTAAAACACTTGTAACAAGATAAAATAATGACAAATATGTTGCTAATGTTTGCTTTTAAATGCTAAATGGGAGCTTTAAAGTGTCACAGAGAAAAATAAATACATTTTTACTATTATATTTAATATAATCATGGTAAGGACAGTTGTGAAATTTTTTAAAGTGCTGCTACGAGCATCACATTGGTTCATGCTGACACAAGTACTGCATTTTCTTTGCCTTCTCCCATTGACCACAGATTATCTGAAAAGTGTGAAAGCTCAGTCTGTCAGTTCACAAACCTCAAGGTAGTTTAGAGCAGAAGTCACAGCTGTGGCAGACTCATCCACAGCTGGTTCAAACACTGTGGTGGTGTCTGAAAACGTGTGAAACTGGTGCTCAAAGTGCTGCTGAGAAGTTTCCAAGCTGTGGGGTTTTTAAATAAATACCTGTTTGATGGTGATAAACTGATATGTCGTGCTCCCAAAATAAAAAACTACAAGAACTCGTTAACTTCAGTTGTTGTTATGATCTTTTTCTGCACAAGCATGAACTCTACTCTGTTTTATTGTATGCATAATGCAAAGTCAGTATTTCTAACTGTACACTGTTAAAGGCTTTCCCTCATCCTGGTGATGTTCTTTATGTTGCAGGTGTCTGCTCTCCTGCAGAGGGTCCAGGAGTCAGAAACGCTGCTCAGCACACTACAACAGGCCTTCAGTGAAGCTAAGAGAAACACACAGGAACAGATGGTGAGCAGCATATTCTCCTGTTAGCATCTCGTGTGTGTCGCTTGTTCTTGTGGCTGCATCTCTCGTCCCTTTGATATCAGACTCTGTTAAAGCTGGCAGGACTTAAGTCCTTTTAAATAAGCGTATAATTTCTTTGTTTTGACACAAGGCTCTTGCATGGTTATCAGACATGCAGCCAAACTGAATTACAGCTTGTGGATTCTGCCTGTTAGTGTTTTGGATTTAATTTCTCTGCCTCAGGGGCAACAACATCTCTGCTCCTTCCCACCACAAATAGTTACTGACATTATAGATATCAAATGAAATTTTAAGAGTTGTAAACTATACATTAGTGCAAATGATGCCATTTAATTGCCGTAAAAAAACAAGTTGAAATGTCTTTAATTAAAACAAAGTGAAAACGGCCACCTCAAGTTTTTAGAACATGAGGTGTAATTTTTGGATGTTTTGTATATAAAGATGCATATTTTCCAAGTTATTAGCAATTTTTTTTTGTTTCAAGTCTTGTTAAAAACCTGAAATAACAGAAATACTGTTTTGGAAGTAAATTGAAACTATTACGTAACATCTCCACAACCAGAAATATTTGCTGACATGAGCTTTTTGCTGCAAGAGTTGTTTCTGAAGTTAACAAAGTTTTATTTCTTAAATATGTTGAAGCATTGTCTATCCACCATTACAGAAAATTACCAATTTTTATACTGCAAATACACCCTTATGCATTGCTGAGTAATGAGAGTGCACATGTTTTTCTAGCAGATTATTTTTAAAATAGTGAGTGAAAAACAGGAAGAATCTCAATAATAAATGTGCAGCTGCGAGCTGTATCACATCACATACTTCCTCGTGAGTTTAAAGTCTTTGAAAACAAACTAGTCTGCTAGAAAAATGAGACCTTCCTTTTGCTGCTTGAGGCTTTGGTCTAAAGAAATATGGGTCTTAATACTCCCATTAATTCAGCCTTAATGTTTCACCTACAAAAAACCGATAAGTCTGCAGGGAGATTTAGATGAAATGTGGCTCTAAAAGTAGACGCCGTGCAGTGAGTCACTTCACCATGTGTTAAAATGGTGCTGGTTCCATATGACAGAGAAACTGACACATGATTCGATGGTGTGATTTATTGTGTTTGTTTGTTTCAGGCGGTGCTGGTGAAGTCGAGGGAGCAGGTGGCAGATGAGCTAAGTCGACTGCAGAGAGACAACGAGAGCCTGCAGGGAAAACACAGGCTGCACGTAGAGCTGCAGCAACAAGAGGACTTCCAGATGCCCAATACTGTGCAAGTACGTGAAGCCCACGTAACATCTTCAACCCTCTGCATTGGCATCAGCTGTGGGGCTGAGAATCAAACTTAAAATCAGATAAAAACTGAAAAACAAACGTACTAAATACTGGACTTAAGTCAAACATGGATGGAGTAAATGTTACAAAAAAGCTCAACTCAAGTTTCTCAATTTTTTGGAGCTTATTATAGCATCTCATGACCTGCTTCAGCTATTAAAGCACACAGTTTATTAAATTCTGTTAAACAAGATTAGAAAGCAACATCAGAAAAGATATTAAGTGCAACTTGGGTTGAGATTATTTTGTGACACACGCTTCATCGCTCAGGTTTTGCTAGTATATATTTTTGGGTTCATATGCTTGTAGGTCTGCGCCTGTGTCGTAAGCAGCCTGCTGCTCTCTGTTGGCAGAGTCTGTACTCCATTTAAAGACTGTCACAGCATGAGCAGCGGTGTCCCCATGCAGGCCACATGCAGCCCAGACTACAGTGAAATAACCCCACGGGTTTGTGGTCAGAAGCTAATTGCTGCGGTAAAACCTTTGTGGCTCCTTTAGAGTATTTTAAATGATTAATGTCACTTGGAGTTTTCTGTCAAGGTGAGATTAATGTCTTTTTTTTTTAACAGCAGTGTGCTCTCCTCCCTCTAACACACACGCCTCCTCCCACACTGTGACTCGTTACTGTTGGCCTCTTGCTGAATTATGCTCTGGTAGTATATCTGGCAGCAGAGTGGAGGTGGAGTAGTGCTGATGATCCAGGAACATTTTCAGCTTGTCGGTGGTAAAACAAGCTGCTCAAATAACATTTATAACTGCATTCACTGTATCAGGATACCAAAAATGTTTAATATGAAGGAGAACCTCCGAGCATAGGGTTAGTTAGATGTCACGCACTTGGTTCATTAGTAGACTTTAAAAAAGAGGTGTGGATTTGTTTGCACTAGAATTTCTCGTATAATTACCACATCTTTACTGATTTTTTTAGTCACATGTAGTTGGTTTTAAATAAGGGATTTGCTCAATTAAGTTGCATTCATTTACTTAAAAAAAAATCAAGCAAAAACATCTTGATCGCCCCCTGGTGTCTGGCTACAGAGGAGGTCATAAAACAGTTGAAATGCACATCAAATAAATCTTTTATGTATTTTTGAAGTGTTCATTTTTCTGCTAAATTTGGTTTTCAAGGAGTTATTTATTTCCAAAATTAGGGGGAAATGTAACATCATGATAAACATCAATCCAAACCCACAACTGGCCTCTTTTAGCACAGTGGGAGACAGTTAAAGATGGGTCGTCCATCTTTTTTACTGTCGCTTGTTGCACCACTTAAAGTGAGGGAATAACTCAGCTATTTAAAGACCTCAGTAAAAGGGTAAATCATCATATTTTCCAGACATTTTAAGGAAGAAAGTTGCCAAACTCCTTCCAAATTGATGTCCTCCTGTATAGTGCTTTATCTTTCCGTAATGTAGCTTGATTCTCCCTCAGGAGCTGCATGAGCTGGTGCTGCGGTTACGCGAGGACCTGGTGGCGTTACGGACGTCTGCGGATCACATGGAGGAGAAGCTGAAGGCTGAGATCCTGTTTCTGAAGGAGCAGATCCAGGCGGAGCAGTGTCTGAAGGAAAACCTGGAGGACACGCTGCAGCTGGAGATCGAAGGCTGTAAGGAGGAGATAGGTGAGACTCTGATGGTCAACTTAAACTGTCCGATTAGATCATTGACTACCCGTTGATCAGCTATCTGATAGAAAACTAACCAATATTTTTCAGTAAAGGAAGTTTTCTAAACTCTAAACTTCTGGGGGGTTTTATCCAGAATTCATATTTTTCATTTTCTGGACATTTCTTTTACATTTTCTTCTATTTCTGCTTGTGTTTCTTCTCCATTGATCTCTGTCATTCAGACATCTTGGAAGGTATGACGAACACTTTGAATGAACCCACTTTAACTGCTTGTACGTGTGTGTTAACTAGCTGTCAGACTAATCTAGTGAACCTACAACGTAGAGCTTTCCCTCACATGTTTAAAACTGTCTTGAAAACGGCTGAAATGTGCATTAATATGTAATTCACCTTTACTGAATGTTGTCCTGCCCCACAAACTGGTCATAACATGTTTCACTGTAAGTTCAGATGTTACGTTAAGATGCTTGGTTGAGAAGTAACACTGTTGGGCAATTAGAAAGATTGTGTGTGTGTGTGTGAGTGGGCGCACACTCACAGCTAAAACTTAAAAATGTGTTGTTATTTACTTGAAGAAGAACAGACACTTGTTTGGAGCTTTAGCTCACTGGTCACAATAATCAAAACGTAAAAGAGATTTTGACCCAAAACATCTGTTTTTGGTTTATAGTTAAATCTGATACAACAGTTACATCATGTTTAAACTAAGTCTGGGTTTTTCTGTTGATTTCCTGAACGTATTGAATTCAGATTCAAAAGGTTTTGATTCGATTGATTTGATTTAACATCGATAAAATCAAGATTTTTCAGCAACAACATAAATTTTGATTCTAAGAGTCCAGATGCTGTAAATTTTATAAGGAAACTTCCAACACGGTGCATTATTAATAAGAAAAAATAGAAACCTTGGTGTTTTAAACACTCTTAGTGGCCATTCAGCTACATATCTTTGAGTTTACAAAGTGCACTTAAATGCACCATGACAGTTTGCACCCAAAGGCTTTTTATTATAAATCGTTAATCACATATTTTACTAGTTAATTGCTGAAAAAAATGAATTATTTGAGTTACTGAGTAATCTCTAGTTTAAATAAATCAATAGACAAAATAATCTCTTTTAGGATTTTTCTTCCTAAAAAAACTAAAAATGCAGAAAGTGCACAAAGAAACTACAGTTGTTTTCTTAACATTTTTATTGTACAGTGTTTAAATAAAAGCTTCCTCTTTATTTTAGTTGCTAAAAGATGAACATACACACTTGACAGACGAACTGAGACATAAAAACAAAAAAAAGACTTTGGTGTCTGTTCTCTTGGCTTTAAAAGTGACCAGTCAGCTGAGCTCCTAAAAAATTAAATGTAGCTTTTGAATGTCGGAGTGTTTCATGTTTGTTTGTGTTTTATTTCAACACTGGCTTGAAAACTCAGTCACTCTATTTAGCTTTTAGTCTATTTAGCTTTTCACAAAAGCCACACACACACACACACACACACAGCAGCTTTCAGCGAAGCAGCTTTGCCATCATTAAAGGTGCAGCTTTGTTGCATTATCCATGAATTGCTAAATCAGTTTCAGGGGACGGATAATGATTCCAGGGAGAAAAATGTGTGCTTTGAGATTCAGATGAGCTCTGTTCAGTTTGATCCTCTAACGATGTCTCCCTCCCACAGCGTCGTTCTCCAGCCTGAAGACGGAGCTGGAGAGAATAAAAGCAGAGAAGGAACAGGTACTTTTTCTGTAATATCATGCAGCATTACACCTCAACAGGGAAAGATGTGTCACTTATTTTTCTGTAATGTACATGCAACTTATTTTGTCCAGTAGATTTGTGTGCTCAGTGAAAGTTTTGTTTGGACAAAACTAAAAACAAAACCAGCATCAAGCTTGTGAACACAGATGAGCATTTAGCAGCTAAAGAGTCCGATTTTGTTTTCAGGAATTGAATGAAACCAAAAATAAAACCAGGACGAGAAAGAAACAAGACTAATAATTGTTTCTCTAACCTGCTGGGTGTCTAAAGAGGCAACTGTTTGCCAACAATTACAAGAATTTTATAAGATGATACATGAAGACTGTTTTCAGCTTGTTTTGCTGCCCTCAAGTGGCCAGAAAAATCAATGTGGCTTTAACTGTTGCAGTGTCTTTTTGATACAACCACTGGGGGGCAGCAAAGTTGAAAATTGTCATATTTATGCTTTAAAAATGCCTTAATTGCACCTAATTACCCAGATGACTTCTTGGTGATCCTGCACTTGTTGCATTGTATTATTTGCAATATCTTCTTGTAATATTGACTCATTTTACTCACTGTTTGTATCTGTTGTTGTTTGTGTAGTTGCAGAGCAGTCTAGATGAAAAGACTGAGTCACTGGAGAGCATCCAGGGCCTGAGGACCAGCCTGGAGCAGCAGCTCAAAGAGCTCACCACTGCAAAGGTCAGTCAAACTCTTTAACCTGTGAATCTCCTCCAACAAACTCTCCTGTAAAACTTTATTTAATGTCATCAATACTCTTAGAGAGTAACAGATCCTTCTCGAGGTACACTTTATAATGTTTCCTTATGCAAAATTAAAGAGGTTGTTTGTTAGATAAAGTTAAGCATGATGTTCTATGCAAACAAGAGTGAATGTCTATACACAGTATGTAAATATTTTACAGCATTTTCATAAATCCAAAGCCACTTTTGAACTGCTGTGTGGTGAGAATTATCTGTTCGTTCAGCCAGTAACGTGCAGTCCACATCATCTTAAATTATTCAGTAAATTGGTTTCAGTTTGATATTTATTTCTGTTGCAGAACTTCTATTGCAGTTTGTTGGCTCCATTTAGTTTTTCCTAATTGAAGTTTTTGTGTTTTTTTTGTTGCAGAGTGCACTAGAGAGTCAGGTCTTTGACGAGCGAGACAAAGCCCAGCGGCTGCAAACGGAGCTGGACGTCAGCGAGCAGGTTCAGAAGGACTTTGTCAAACTTTCTCAGACTCTTCAGGTAAGAAAGAGTTATCAGGATTGTGTAGAAACATTTAAATGAATTGATAGTAACAGAGAATTATTTGATCTTACTATTAAATTTTATGTAGCCGGAGAATCATGTGTCTTATTCCCCGATACAGTAGAGCTTCATTCTTGTCAACAAACCATGAAAAACACATCAATGAAACTGTTTTGGTTGACATGTTTCTTTATAACTATAAACACACACGCACACACACACACACTGTGTCCCGACAGCTTTTTGTAACTGGAATGTCGCCCAACTAGAAAATAAAACTGATGCTGAAACTTGATTTGAGAAAACAGATTTGTCAGATTTGATGCTTGACTACACTGTAAGCGATGCAACGTGTCCACAAAGTTGCATCATCGAAAGGTCGAGGAGTGATTTTGAAGTTAAAATGTCACTTTGGTGTCAGTCTCTCTTTAAGTTTCCTCACACCACATCCACACTGTTACCTTATTACAACATGTGTCTTCAGAAATGTCGTCTCTGAGAATATTGCAATAATATTTGTGACTCCCTGAGTTTCCAGACAGGAACTTTAATACTGACCAGACAGTCTTTAGAGAACAGAGTGTATTTACAGGTCTTAAAGAATATGAATGCTGCTTATGCTTAGAAATCCTTTTGTCAGAAAAGTCTGAAAATAGAGAAAGTCTGTTGGTGTGTAAGAAGAGAAAATGAGCTCGTCAGAGCTCTGTAGGTGTTACAGCTCTTGCTAATGCTAGCTGGATTAGCCACTTCTAGCATTACACGTCCAAATCTCTGACTACACGATGGCTGTTTGCATCACTGGTGGTTTGGTAAGAAGTTTCTGACAAGGAGAAGGTGATGTCTCTTGTGTTGCTGCATTGATTTTAATCTTTTCTTTTTCTTTTAAAGCTGTGTATGTCTGACATGCTGTGGAAACACAGTGCTAAATCAGTGGAGAAACCTTTTAATTACAGATATTTGCAATACTTGCAAAAATTTATCAGACTGACAACTGACAACTTAATCAACTCAGTGGCCGACATGACAAACATTAATGCATCCTGTCAAAGTCTGGTGTGTTTGGGGGAGTTTGTCCCTTTGAGATGAAGCAATCAGAAATAAACACTTCTAGATTTGAATTAAGCTCCTTCAAGCCTCTGGCTATGCCTGAAGCTCAAAAACAGATGCTAAATCAATGTCAGAAGATATCCATTGATTCAGAGAATAGTGCAAAGAGCGCTCCTCCTAAAGACTCACATTTCATTTTTATTCAGTTCTGCTGCTGTTTGTTTCGTCCACCAATTTGACCTTAACTTGTGTGAAGCCTGAGAGGCAAAACTCGGGGCAAACACTGGCACTAGCAAAGCCAATAAAAACAGCTTTATCAGTTTTTTTCATCAGAATTATGATGTTTTTAGTGAGTAAATCGAACCAAGACTGTAAAATCTGTGGAGACAGAAATAGGATTTTTGTTTTTGTTTTAATTGATCGGTGAATATTCTGTCCGTGTCTGCAGGTACAGTTGGAGCGAATACGACAGGCAGACTCCCTGGATCGAATCAAAGTCATCCTCAATGACACCAACTTGACTGACATCAACCAGCTTCCGGAGACATGATACCACTGAATGAAAACTGCCTTCAGTTTCATTCCCTTCTTTTCTCTTTATCACTGGCCCCAATAACTTTATTGATCTGACCCTTCCTCCCCCCCCCCATAACCACAGAGGAAGAGTGTGGAGGGACAAGGACAGACACGGCATGAGGAGCCTTTTGTGTACATTAAGAGTCTTGGAACATGGATAGAATAATGAAGAAGAACACTACTAAAAAAAAAAAAATGTAAATAACTAAATGTGCGACTGTGGATGGAGGGAGCGGATAATCCGTCTGTGTCTCGTTTCTACTGTAGATATGACTGTCTGTATTAGCTCAACCAAAAAAAAAGGTTTGTCGTCTTCTAAAGCACTTTTCATCTGCAACTTCTCTTTCCAGTTAAATAGAAAACAATTGGATGCATATAACTTTTCTCCTTCTGTTCTCAAAGCGGGTTGATAATCGCTTCCTTGTTCCACTCGCTTATTCTTTCCATGTGTTTTTTTATTTTTTTCTCTCCCCCGTTTCTGGCTGTTTTTCTGTGACATTTTCCACCTCACTCTGGTCATTTATTTCACCTTGTGACAAAGACACGATGAAGGAAATTCATGGAAAATACTTGCACATAAACTTAACTAGGATGGGAAAAAAAGGAACATAACAGCAATACGCTCCATTTGTGAACATCCTCTCCTGTATCTTGCTTCACTCTTGTTCGTCAGAAGCGTTTCTTTGTCTTTTAACGCCGCAGAAATACAGTGAAAGAACATGCAGTCATGTCCAAAGTCTTATTTTTCAACGTCACACAGGGTTTTTTTGATCAAAGAAACACTATTTTTCCCAGTTTTTTGTCAGGATAAAGAGCAGAGGAGGATTTTAATGCACGCTTTGCTTCTTATTGATTGCCTTTCTGAATTGACCTTGGTAGGAACAAAACTCTAAAATTACAGTGGGCAGCTTTTAAATAATTTATGATGGAAAAGCCCCTTTCACAACACTGGCACAAGGTGTTTCTCCTCTCATACAGCAGGGGGCAGTAGCTGTAACATGAAAACTAGTCTCTGACAAACAAACAAATCAATCTGCTTCTCCCTTTCAGAGTTTTTCTGTCTGACTGGAAAATTCAGTGTTTAATCCAACATGAAGACAGCTGACTTTTCTTATCTGCAGTGTGTCTGCGATGCTAGAAAAACTTTTATTTGTGACGCTAAATTGATTTAACATGAGGGTATCGGTCAGTTAAAAGAAGCAAACCTTTAAAAGTCTGTTTTGGAGAAAAAATTTAGAAAAAACAGGAACGACTAAATGGAAAATCTTGATGAATTTGTAACTGTGCATCAGGCGTACGAGGGCACTAAAATACAGTCAAAAATTCCTCAACCGCTACATGACTAAAAGTACCTTTGTCTGACGGTTAGCATTGGAAATCTCCCTGACACCTGTTTAATGTCTGAACAGGGAAATGTGTCTGACCAGTTCTGTAACTTCCTAATTCGCATCTACTTTGGGCTGTGATTGATCAGCTGTTACGGAGCTGAGACAGGAGGCAGGGTTTGAACTTTTCTCTTTTTCAAAATTTAAAAAAAGAGGGGAAATGCTTGAAGTAAACAAAAAAAAAGGTCAAAATATTGCAAAAAGTTTCCACAGTTGACTGAGGAAAAAAATTGGTTTGTCAATAAAAAAGATAATGTGACAAAGTGAAATATTAAGAGGTTCAGTTAATGATCATTGCATACAAACACTTTATATGTTCACCGAAGATAAAAAACATCAGTTTTGAGTTAAACGATAAGAAAACTGCAAAACTCCTCACATTAGATTATGAAACAGACATTTACACTAGATTTTCAGTATGTTTTCTCAATTTTTTTTCTGCTTTTCAGGGTTTGACTGCAGCTCTTTTACTTATTTTGTCTCCTGGGTCTTCTTATAATACTTAAATGGCACCTGACTTTAGCATTAGCGCCACCCACTGTTTATGGATGGAAGGTGGATGAATGGTGGATGGAAGCTTGCTTAACTTTGCATGTTCTTTTGCTGAATTTTTAAAAAAATCCAAGCAAAAAGTCGATGGATACCTGGTTTTCAAAAGGCGGCTTTTCACGTCTTCTTCCAGTGTTCAGAATAAATACAAACATTTCTGATATCTGAAGTTTATTAACATGAAAAGTGACAAAAGTTGTCGAGTAAACAATAGAAAAAAGGCGAGAGATGACTGAAAGGGAGAAGAGTTCAAACCCTGCCTACTTTCACATCTCCAAAATTTCACCCATTGTTGGTAACAATCCAAAGATTCAAAAGGGCGTTTCATACACTGGAAGATGATCTGATAAGCATTTCTTTGGAAGCGTAGTGAAATCTTCTACCCACGTCCTTTTTAATCTTCCATGGTTCATAAAGGAAGTTTGACTAGAAGTATGACTTTAACCACAGTGTGGCGTGGAGATTTAACAGGTGACCTTTGTTTAGCAGCTTCACTGGAACTCAACAGTGTTTTGAGGTTTAAGACATCGATACCAACCAACCCCCCCTTTGATAAAATGTTGTTTTGTTTCTACTGGGATGAAAAAAAATGCAGGAATGTTAATAGAAATGTTGGCGTGACTCTAAACCATATTACATATTTGACACATTTAGGCAACTACAAGTTATTACACAACTCGAGAGGTGGAACATTATCAGCTGTTAGACGCCTACGTTTGTAATGTTCAGGCTGCGAATGCTCGCTATGACTTTGTCAAAATTAGCACAGAGGAATATGCTTTTAAGTATCAATAGATGAATTAAAAAATAAGGGTGGAAATCACTTATTAACAAAACATCACAGTAGGACCGGAGAGATTGTACCAACTGATGTGAAACTCGATGGTTTTTAGATTCCTAGTTATTAGTTTTCACATTTTTTCCTTTGAATAAAATTTGTGACCCAGTTTTTTTTTTTTTTTGTTCTCACTAGAAATGGTTTCACCCACAAAAATAATGAGTCTAAGTGAATTTTCATGTGTTGTAAAAATATTCCTCTAATTGAAGATGGGATTTCTCTCTGCGTTGCGAGTTAAAAAAAAAAAAAACAGCACACGATATATAAACCTGCATACAGAAGCATTGTATGGTTTTTAAGGACATTGATCACTGTGTTTTTGTTTTTGACTTGCATGTATTACATTTCCTAATGTTGCATATGTCTATACTGTAGATATCTTGATTTGATATTTATGATAGAGTCATGCAATGTGTTACGAGATGACGTGGATGTGTGGGCGAGCCCACCCGAGTTGCACTGACAGAAAACTGTATGTCTTTGGTTTGTATGATTGTGGACTGATGCTGAGAACTGGTGAACTTAAAGTATAAATTTTACAGTGTGAACTCTGGACATTATTTTCTCTGAAGGCCTTATTTGCATTGTTGGCTTGGTGTGTTTTTAATTTTATTGTTAACATTTGGTGTCCCTCTAATTTAATGTCTCTATTACAGTGACAAAATCTCCCTTTTCGGCTTTAATATTAGGATTCCTCCGCAGTCATTACAGTCATTCTAAGTAGTTTATTTTTATTGTGTAAATTCTGATCAAAGATTACTGGATTATTTTAAAAAATACACATTGAACCCTAAAAAAAGATTCAAGTAAATATTAAAAGGAGATGTATGTTTGAATTTGTGGTCACACGCACAGGACAGGAGGTCTGAAAGCTCACACTGTGTCCTACCTTCTAAGTTTTTAGTGAAAATATTAAAACCACACTACAAGTAAGATGCACTCAAAGCCTGAATTTGTGTGTACTGAATAATAAGTAAAATAATTTGTTATTTGGAGGAGAATTTGTTGTGGGAAATGTTGCTTTTTAAATTTGTATAACCTGATGTTTACTGACAAATTCACCTGTTTTCACTACAGCCTTTATAGTGACTATACATGTAAACTGAGAGTTAATGCCCTCATATATGTTAAGCTGTAATACACCATCAGTTCTTGCATCATAAGCATTGACAATAACTTATTTTTCAAAAAGTCTTGTTTACAATAAATCAATATTTAACATCCAGAGCAACAAATGGATTCAACCTCTTTTTTGTTTTTGTGCTGAACTGGTAGTTAATTATTTTTTAACCACTTAATAATGACTCAAGTGCACAGTTTGAGCTTTTAGAGGCAGATTTTATCATTCCTTTATATTGTGATAAATCAATGCATTGTTATGTGATCTGCTTAAGATTTGTTCTGTGGTTAAGACAGATTTTCTCATTTGCTGACTGATATTTAGCAAAAACTAAGTGGCATCGAGCCATCCAGGAGTTTCTACCTTTTTTAAAAAATGAATAATAATAAATCAGTTACAGAAGTTGCAAACTAGTTCACCTAAAATAATTCTATAAGCGTTGACTGCAGGAGAGATGTAAGTGCTGTTTTCACAATGAAAATAAACCGTTAAGTCTTGAATGCTTTTATTTTATTTATAATTTTGGTGGCTTTTACGTCATGAAAAAGAAAACTTTAGTGCTGAATGTTGGTTGTTAGCATTCCAGAAATCAGCTGTAGTGGTTGAATCCTAGCGTGTGAACCTGCAAATCCACTTGTTGCATTTCAATCTGTCTAAAAAAAAGCTGAAATGTTAACTTGTAATTTAATGTATTGGTTGAAAGAGAGGCATGAGCGGCACGCTGAAAGATGAACACGGTGAAATTTAAACAATATTTACTATAAAGTTCTGCCCACTGAATTTGTGTGTGTATTTTTTTCAGCTTCACAAATGTGAGGATTTGCTTTTTTCTGCTTAATTATTGAAATAAGTTGAACTTTTTGGTGTGACAACACATGTATTGTGAACAGACAACTTTTGGGCTCTCTCTCTCTGTGGTTGTTTCACCATCTTCACTATTTTCTGGATTTTTACAAACCAAAAAGATCAATTATTTAATGTAGAAATTAATCAGCAGATAAAGCTATAATGAAAGAGGGTATGGATTGAAGTCTCGTACAAAATAGTTATAAATTATCTCCATCTCAACCAACTACAGGAGTAAAATCCTGCTTTTGCTATGAAATAGAATTTTTTCCATTGTTGTATTAGTGCTTTTTCTTAAGTAAAGTAATATTAATATTTCCTGTACTGTTTTACATAACAAACCATACTGTACTATGCAAGTGACTGCTACAAGCCATCAATGCACTTGTTGGCCTGTAGGGGGTAGAAACCGCAATCAGAACTGTTGCAACCGCAACTGCAAATCTTTCCCACGAAGAAGAAACGAGTCGTACGACAGAGGGTGGAAAAAAAGAAGAGGGACTAGTCCTGTTTACAACAACATAATGGAGCCAAAATGGTCAAATACCATTTGCAAGCGTTTTTTATTGACTGGATTTACACTATGTGTCGTATTAGGTGAGTATTGAGCCCCAACTTGAGTTGAATTTCAATTCGGAAATATTTGATTTTGAGCTCATTTTTTAAAGAGGAATATCAGGTTGGCTAGCTAACGTTAGCGATGTTGTTTCGCATCATATGTACGGGAGACACCTAGGTTAACTACACCCCTAACTCTCTTCATAGTGTTGCTAATTTTTGCACCATTATTCACCCGCATTGCTGGGGAAGAGATTTAACATCGCTGAAAACATTTTTTCTTGAAAATGTTAGCTAGACTCTCCCTATTCACACATCGACGTAACGGAACAGATATTGCATTAAATTGACAAAAATATGAATAGGGATTGGTACAGAGTGGTGGCTACCGCCCTTCGGTTGTTTCGTTGTGTGGAAGATGATGGTGCGATTAAGCGTTGAACCAACGTTAAATGAAGAGGCTAGTCAGCTGGTACATGTTTAAATTTACCTGAAATAAGGATTGTTGAATATCTGAGGTATAGGCCGATTTGAAGAATGTCTATAAGTTACATAGAAAATATATCAAAGTGTGTGCTGTAATGAAGGCACTTTGTGTGAAAATCAAAACCACATTAAAGTCTAAGATTTTTCGATAATGGTCTCAAAAGGCGTCAGTCTCTCCTGTAATCACGCATCGTTCACGAACAGTGAGCTAAAATAAGCTAACCAACAAAGCATTTTAACACTTTGTTAAGTGTTTTACAGGATGGTAAATCGATTTCGTTAGCTTTAATTAAAGGCTGCATGTGAGATAATTTTATCAACACACAGTGTCTTTGAAACAGTGCCAACGCATCAGCCCTGTAGATTGCCTGTCTTTGTACTTTAACTAGCTTAGCCTCTCAAACCTAAGATAACATCTCATTTCCTTGTTGACCAACTTTTTCCTGATCCAGAGAGGCAGTTACCAGACATATACATAATGAAACAATGCAACACAGCAGTATGTAGTTTGTTTAGTTTCAGAGTTTCCATCAAGGTTTACTTAAATATTATTGGCAGTAAGCTTACTTATTGCTTCGTCTGAACTCCATGTTATTGCTGTTACCTCTCATGTTTTCCTACATCATGACACTCTTAGCTCAAACATGAACAAATCTGAGCTTCAGAACAGTTTTACCTTAATAAAAAAAACATCAGATGCCAAAGAATTAGCACTAGACTGAGGACTTAACTTGTAATTAAGAAAGGATGTGATTCAGCTGGGAACAATGTGATGCAACACTTGAAAAGTCGACCAGTTGATAATTGATTTCATATTTATTATTGGACAGTGTAAGGTTAAAAAAAAAATCTAGAAAAGATCAGGCAGAAAAAATCACTTTTCACAAACACACCCTTGGCTGAAATGCTGCAAGACGAAAGCCACATCATGTTTTAGACGGAAGTGGACTGATGGCTTTCTGCTTTGAATCTCTCCCTGATAACATCTGTCAGGAAGAAATGCTTCTGTTTCATATCGTAATCCGAGTTTAAACTTACTAACTGGCTACTGTGATTTCAGTTTATTGTGTTTCCTGTGCTTAGTGCTTCCTAAAGTCTGAAACTCTGTCAAAGTGCACAGATGCAGCCACAGACAAAACATAGTTTAATTGCTGTGCAAAGTGCAGAAGACAAAATGAAACTATGCTGTAGTTGAACTTATTCGATCCTCATATTGTGTGAATTTCTGAATTTCATCACACTGTGTTTGAAAAGTTTCGACATGGATTTCGAAATATGTTTCATATTAAAACTCCCTGTTACTCTGTGACATAAAAGTGAGTTATCAGTCAAACATTCCCCAGAACTGTCCCATGTGAGTTTTTAATCAGTAAGCTTTGCAGTTTATACATTTATGAACCCAGTCACGTTCAATAAAGTGATCCTTTTATTATGGCTACTTTACACAGTATCAGTTGTAGCTTCTTCTTACATTGTGTTGACACAGTAACATGAACATTTTAACATTATAATACAATCAAAACAACAAGTCTGCATTAAGCTTTTTGAGAATATAATGTAGTTTGTACAGAGCCTATTAGATGTCATTTTTACATAAATTAATTATTGATACCCATTAATTCATGAATTGTACAAATGAAAGAAAAGAAACAGATCAACTATCATATTAAAAACTGTTTAAGGGATATTTGAAGTAAGATACTGCTGTGTTTGCTGTCCAAAATTCAAAATTTTATCCCCGTCTCTGAGTCCAAAACCAACACTATGCTGAATTAAACGCTATCACCTCAGTCAGACTGACTGATCTGACCTCCATTGTTTATTTTGCACTGAACTACACAATGGTGTTTATGTATTTCGCACACAGCTGCCCAGCAGAGAGAGAAAACAAGAAGTACTAAAATAATATCAGGTGTAGCAACAAAACAAGGAAAGTTTAGAAAGAACAAAAAACAAGTGGAATGAATGAAATTACACACATGATTTTATGGGAAATAATTCAATTATTTTTGCAGGTGCCTCAGTACAACTGATAAGCAACAACAACCTGTAGCCTTTTACTGCAATCACTGAAGGCTATTAATTTGAGGCAATCAATTAAGTAATTTGAGGGCACAGGAGACAAACAAATGCACATGTTAATACTTTCAGTATATGAATTATTAAGTTGTGTCCACACATAGGCTTTATGCTTTTAATGGCCAAGTATATGTACACTTGATGGGAATATGACCCTGGTTTTTAAGTTGCTCGGTGTTCTTACACACAGTTCTAAAAGCATTTTACAGGAAGATAAAAACAGACACACAGACAAAAAACAAGGACAACAAAGCTGAAGAGAAAAATAAATACAATGAACTACAAGATTTATATGTGTGCATAATGATATATATATATAATTAAACATCAGTGACAAACAACATATAATATGGTTTTGAAAGAAAAACATTTCTGTAAATTGTAAACAAAAAGATAAAAGACATAAATACTGAATGAGTAATATAACAGATCACTTTATATACTAGAAGTGGGTGGTTATGTACTGTGTTTGCATGTATACATGTTTATATATAGATCATATCTGTGTAGGATTCATATTTTGCAACGATTGTTGATATATACATGTTGAAGCACAGCGTGTGGTAGAAACACTACATTTATTAAAACTGTAACATACTTGAATGTTTCGGTGTCATGGTGTTATCAACACCGTATGACTGATTTAACTGCTCATCATTGTGATCGTCAGTGTGTGAGTGATGTCAGAGTCTTCGATGACAGTAAATTCAAGAAATAGTATTATTATTAAGTAATAATATCTTGTTTTAGACTAAACAAGACATTCAAGTCACACCCTTCTCGATTCCTCTTATTGAAACTAAACCAAGCTCGACTTTTGCTGCAGTACCTCATCCTCTGGCAAGTCACTGCGTTGGCTTGTAGCCACAAGCATACAAGGGCACATTTATTGTAAGCCATTTGTAAAGTAACTCTGTATTTCTACAGTTGCCCTCATGGTCGTTGTGAGAGATAAAAACCAGTTGTTGCAGAGATTCCCAGAATTGTAACATCCTGTCTGAGCAATGCAAATACTGTTGTGTAATGATTTTGACATCTGAGAAGCCTCAGCCTCATTAATCTGTCTCTCAGACTGGACCTGCTGCATTGTATTTCATTGTGTCAGCAGCGCCTTTTATGACATGCACCCATTATTGCACAAACGCTGCAGGGGGCAGAGGTGATGATAATAAAGTGATGCAGTACTTTTAGTTATGTGCTTTTACAAAGTTATCTCAGTTTTTCTTATCCCACTACACCGTGGTGCGTTCAAATTTTCAATGAATAACATGAGATGTGTTTTTATTCTCTTATTTTTTTACAGTCACCAAACCTACATCAGCAATCGAAATTCACGCTGATGCTGAAGTGATGATGCAGAACGGCACCACAGGGACCCTTCGATGCAGCTTCAAGTCGCATGAAGTGGTCAGCAGCGCCACATCGGTGACCTGGAGTTTTCAGTCGAGTCAGCCCGACAGTCAGTTCTCCAGAGCGCCGTACGTGGTAAGTTCCTGTCGTTCGTATCCGCTCTGGGAAGATTTCCCACAGTTCCAGGATGTTTTCCTGCGATTGTTTTATCTGTCTGACACATAAAGAAAGGCTTCATCTGCCCCTCGGGGTAAATGCTCTTTGTGATTGTACAGTTTCATTAAACACTTGGTTACACTTCTATTTATCAGTTCAGTCAAGATACAATTAAAATCAGGCACTTTGTTTCCTTAATTTTTGTGTTTTCTTTCTGCTCGTTTCTGCTTCCACCTCTTGTCACAACAGCTCTGTTTGTTTGTTTCTTTCACATTATTTTTGTGTTTGTTCGCATCTTTTTATCTTGTGTCTCTTTTTTTGCTTAAACTGCAGGGTTTTCTCTCATGGTGTGTTTCAGTATTCCTGTAAAATTCTTATTGTTGTGACAAGAGAAGCGCACACATGATGAGAGCTGCAGTGTTTACACAGCAAGAAAATTGATTTGTTTCTGGCAAAATGATTCATGAAGTGGGTGATTTCCACAGTCGTGTCATTTTTAAGACTTCTCTCTCAGTTAAGTAACAGCAAGAATTTATTTCTGTGTGATCACTTAATCTGACACACAAACAGAAACAAACAAAAAATATTGTGTAGTCTGAATCCAGTGTAAACTTTACAAAGTATTTGACCCAAATCATGATGTTATCAAGCCCAGCCGAGCTGTTTTGGTACCTCAAAGTAAGAAAACATTAGTTGAAAACTGTTTTATTTTTCTTAAAAGGTTTTGAAAGATTCTGACAAATTATGTTGCCTTGCTGTTAAATTTGTCAGATTAGAAGATGTCTTTATTTGAGGTTTGAGAGTGCAGATCCTGTCCGTCTACAGTGTCGTCGTAATTGTGTTTACACATCCGTCAGGCTGGGCAGAGGCCTACCTGTGTGCTGTGATCTCCTGCAAACATAATAACACAGGAGGAGGGTTTTTAAATAGCAGTCATGTCACACTGCTAACATTTAAATAAAGTCCACAGTAAGCTGGATAAATTTATAAACACATCTTTTTCTCTCTGTTTGCACCATCTGTTCAAACTACCATTCATTTTTGTCTTCACTGAACTTTTCCAACACAGAGTTTATCCATGAAACAGTCAAACTTAACAGGATCTGATATTTCTTTAGGATATTACGAATTGTATTAACAGTTTTTCACTTATTATTATTTCTTTTACTGTAATACGAAAGTAATATTTAACAAGCTGAGTAAAGTTACCCTCAGACTGAAGGAAATTATCAATAACACATGAAATTTTCTTGCTTTAGAGCTCTATTGACACAGCTGATCCTGCTAATAATGAAAAGGCCATGGCTTCACAAAAACTCTGCCTCCTGTCTTTGTGTGTGAACCAGAGCCACGTTAGTACTGAAACACTTGAAAGGTTGTTATTTTTAACCATGGCACCCTCGGCAGTGATGGGTGTGTGAAGGAAGAACAGGAGAGAAGAAATCCCCATCTTTATTTTCCCGACAAAACAGAGAATCAGCCATGCAAGCAGATTTTTAAGTGTTACTCTGCCTGGCGTGTTTATGCGAGATATAAAGCAACACTTGTATTATGATTCTGCCATTGCTGAGCTTTTCTTTGACTTGATTTTGCACTTTTTTTGTTGTCCAGTAATGACAATTTTCATGTATAACTTCCATGTGTTTTTAGTTTTAGAAATGAGGGAAGTATTCTGCAAAAGTTTGAGAGGAAGCAGGGAAATTTCATGGATGTGCTTCACATTTTTACTTTGAATTTTGGCTCAGTGCTGCTCTTGAAGATCTGTCTGTTGTTGTGTGATGTAGCTTTAGTTCTTTTGACATAAATAACCACACAAGTATATATGATAAAATTTAAAATGGCTGAATTCTGGTGCTGTAAATGCTGGCTCATTATCCCCTCTGTCATGGCTCATGGGTACATTTGAATATAGTGGAGCCATTGTTTATGTTGTTTCCTGCTATGACAAGTCAAAATGTCTGCCATTAAAAAAGGCCTGTTATGCAGGAACCGTCCCCGCTTGTACGCGCAGGCAAACTCCGCCGGCAGCAGATGACTTCAGCTTTCACTAATTGATGTTAATTCTATGAGTAATTTTCTGGCAGGTCAGATTTGAACTTGGCTGTCGTGGGTTTGTGTTCGCTCTGCAGTGACTGTCTGCACTCAGCCAGGGATTGTTTATGAGCTAAAAGAGGCATCATTCTGTCGACTGAAGTCATTTTTAGATCAAACTTAGCAAGTGTGTGCAAGTTTTTTTGAACGTTTGTAAACCCTCCTAAAAATAGCTGACTGACTTCTTTTCCATTGCCAGTAGAAGCTTTTGTTTTTTTTAATTTTCTGGTGTGACACATTGGACATCACGACTTCACCGGGCAAACAGGGAGTAGTGGAAAGCTGCTGATGCCAGTGACATTGTTACTATGGTTACTTTTTTATATCTTTTATTTCAGTCTCTCTTTCAAACTCAAGGCCGACTGAATGATGCTTCAACAGAGCTTTCACATCGCAGGAAACACCAGATGTTACATAGATGTTAATGTAAAAGGGTTATAAGTGTTTTTAATGTGTCCAAACAGCTGCAACAGACTGACATGTTCTCTGTCTGCTGGATCACTTCATATTCATTTCAGGGGCTGCATTTTCTTATCTGATCTAATTTCATTTATAATACCTTAACAATTTATATTAGATCAGATAAGAGCAGAGAGCAACTGCTGGCTTGGGATTGTAAAATGTACAACCATAAAAGAGCTGATCAGCTTTCTAGTTTTGACTCAGGTCTTCAATATTTGAAGCAAGTAGCTTGCAGGAAATAAGCTGAGTTCAGTTTTAGGAAGGTTCAGCTGTTCAGTGTCTAATTCACGTTTATTCAGTATTTAAGTAAATATAAGCACAGACACTTAAACTTGACTTTCTTTCCTTCTCACTGTAGATTTTCTACCTCTCCAACGGGAAAGTCTTCCCAGGAATAGACGAGTTCAAAGAAAGAGTGCATTTTATTGGAGACATAAACAAGAGGGACGTCTCCATACAGCTGAATCCAGCTCAGTTCAGCGACAACGGCACCTTCTTCTGTGACGTGAAGAACCCACCGGATGTGATGGGAACACCGGCCCGAACGGAGCTCAGAGTCGTCCTGAGAGGTGAATCCTCAGATTTTAAATTTAAATGTATTCATCAGTGATAATTTATCTCTGAGTTAAAAAATCAGCTGAAGCCTGAGGCAGGAGATGCTTTCAAAATGTACCTGCGGCTTCGACCAGACACTTGTGAGCTGTGTTCACCCACTCAGTGACTCTTTGCACACACTGCATACACACACGCTGATTGGACGGTGTGTGAAAACACCGTGTAGAGAAATCTGCAGTTGCATTTGTGGTGAATATGTGACGTTTTCTCTTTCGATGTGGCTTTCCAGCCTTAGGTTGACTATAATCAAATGTAATTGACTGGGCAGGTGCCATTTTTGCATAGAACGGTTGGTTTTCACTACCTAGAATTACTTAAACCTGGATTTACTCATGGTTTATCCCAAAGAGCTTCTGTATCAAGCTGTAAATCCAGTTTTAAACTGAATAGGATTACCTTTAAACCCTCTTTAAATCTCACTTTAGTCAACTCTAAACCTACATCATCTCCAAAGCCAAATGTTAACTATAAAAAACTGCAGTGTAGGAAGAAAAAAAATGCAGATTCTCAGTCGACAGGCCAACTGTAGTGTTTATTGTGGGTTGGGACACTTCCCTTGAGCAATGCACACAGGGAATGAGTGACCTTTCATCCAATAGGATGAAAAACGGCGCTGTTTACTTTGGTTACCTTGGTGTTGGTGGTGCGCTCGTTCTCACAGTCAGCGGCAGAACCGGTTGCCTGCATGCAACTCTTCGTCTAACCAGCACTTTGTGGCGGCTGCTTCTTGCACTATTTCTGCCTTCAAATTTAAAAACAGGCCTGTTTCAAAAGAAAGTGCTGCCCTTTTTGTGTACATGAAGCCAAGATTAAAAAAAGAAGATAGATAAGACAGAGCTGTATTTATCCTGAGGGAAACTGTTGTGCAGCTTTGTGAGCTACATGGAAACCCCAAAGAGATTAACAAGTTGATGTGCTAATTAAATGTTATTTCACACCAGACACAGTAAAGAGTCATTTTTTTAAAAAGTAGATTATAGTCAATAATTGTTTCTTTTTCTCCTCCAACACAGATTTGATTTGGATGTACAGATTCAAGCAAATATCAACCACATTTTATATTAAAAGTAGCATGCTTTCTGCTCAATTTGGGCATTTTAATAATACAACTTCATGATCTTTAGCTAAGCACAAACAATGCTGTCGTACACTATCTGGTTACTGAAAGTTAAGCCATAACCAGCCAATCAGAGTTGAGTAGTCCTGTTGGTTTAGTTTGTAATGAGCTTGAGTTTATTGTTGTTGCTGGAGCTCTTCCAGTAGTTGAAAACATCTCAACTTCTCACACATCCATCAGTGTATTGGCACTGTGAGATCTTGTGTACTCAAAATATAAAAGCAGCTCCAGCAGCTGCATTTTTGTTGGTTGTTTTTCGGTTACATGGAGCCCACATATGCATGTGATGGCTTGTTATCTTCTGGCTCAGTGGCGATTGCCCCACCCTCCAGGTGGGAGCTTGTTCTGCTGTCTATCTGACACACATCTAGGAAACAGTTCAGAGCCAACATGTAAATACATTTGAGTGTCAAATTATTCGATAACTATTTATTTTTATTATTCTAGATGGTCGGGTGGATACTAAACTTTATGGTCATGTTTTATTCACAGTAACATAACTTTATTTATACAAGCTGAAGAAACATTTGTGCTCCTGTATCATTTTACTTGATTTTTTTTGGTTTCTGTGAGCTTTATATTTCAAACACTTCAAACTTTTAGACTCAGCATCAAAGTGGACTTTGTAGATTAAAACTAATCACGTCTGTGTTGTCACTGTTTTTTGTCGTTTCCAGAATCTCTTCCTCAGAGCAACACCAACACTGTTATCATAGCAGTTTGTGGTGTGGTAGCGGCGCTCGTCGTCATCGCCGTAGGTGTAGGCATTGTCATGAGGGTGCTTCACAACCGCCATGATTATGAAGGGTGAGTGTTAACACATAAATAACTAATTACTGCTTAATGACATCAACACCTCTACAGTAACACAACATGAGAGCTAGTCTCTAGAATAAAAGATTGCTCCTCTGGTGAGACTGCATCCATTATAATCATAGATAATGATTACAATGACATCACTTTCATTCACTGGAAGTCAAGACAGATTTTACAATAAAAAAAAACAAGAAGAAAATTAAAAACATAATGCAACATGTGTGACATTAATCCTTTCAGAGCCGTTCAGAGAGAACATGTAGGTGAAACCAACTCTAATGAGTATTTTTACTACAAATAATAGTTTATAGAGAGATCAGGATGCTACATTTAATCAATCTCTTGAAGTCAGACTGTCAGCACGTGTAGCTCAAACAGCTTTAACTGCCCACCTTCATAAAGTGACTCATGTAGAGAAGATGTTTGATGCTGTTGAAATGTCTCTCAGGTGGATTTGATGCCTCATGTGACTGAGCTGATGTTCTCAATATTTGCTCTGTAGTTTGTTTGTTTTATTTTTAAACTCCTTTAGAGATTTAATCATCAGACTGTAACACCTCACTAACTCTCTCTGCATGGGAGCAGGGTTCACCCTCTCTGTGTTTACCTGTGGGGGACAAAGCTGTACATTTTGTGGTGTTTGGATAACCTGATGTTGTTACTAATTATTAATGTGTGTTAAAATTAAAGGCATGGTCAAAAGATAGACTTTTCTTTGTAGAATTGAGGTAATTTGACCATGTCTACCTTGCATGCATCAGCTGCCGTCTCTTCATCTCAATGAGATAACCACACACTGTCCTGTAAATGTGACAGATGTTGAAAGTAGCATCAGAGCTCAGTCTGAAATGAGAGAAAAGCTGACCGCTGTGGATGTTGGATGGTTCGAGCCTGTAAGTTGATGTATGAGGGATCTTCTGGGTTGCTGTTTGCACTGGTGCCAGTCACTTTCCTCCATTAACATATAAATTCACTTAACACTTCCTATTAACACCTTGTTGTCTGATTATCAACATGTCATCTTGTCACTGTTCATCATCTCGTGCCATTAACATTTAAAACTAACCTTTGTCTTCCTTCATTAACAGCTTTTTTTTACTTCTGTGAAACATGTTTGGCAAACAAAGATGTTTCGAGGCATCATGTTGAGTTCACTCACCTTGAAATGTTGGAACAAAAAGCTCAATGTTGAGCTCAAAGAGCTGAAGTTTCTCTGATAAACTGCCCTTTTTACTGTTATACAGTGGTTTTACTAGAGGTGCACTGATTTGGGTTGTGATCAAAAAGTTTAGAGATGTCTATTAAAAGTAAATACTGTACCTGAGCTAAATTTTGCTGCTGTGTCCTTGTGCCAGAAATGGTCTTCTCGGCGCTCCTGCTACGCTTGATTCCCACTAGATTTCCTTTGCAATTTCAAAAAGATAACCAACTAGCAACAACTTCATTTTGGTCAATTTAAACTGAGTTCTTACTGGTGAGAAACTTAAGCGTAACTCAGATGTTTAAACGATAAAACTCTGTAAATTTACTCATGAAATTTATTGCCTCCAACTGCTAATTTTACTTTAAAAAGCAGTTTTAAGTGCAAGGAGCATGAAGTGCGTTCAAGTGCAAAGAGAAAGCATGAAAAGACAAAACCAGCAAAGAAACATGGCTATATACAAAACCAATAGCAGAAAACTGTTTAATAATTGTACCAGTCAAGGACATAAACCAATCAAGATTATTAAATGTGAACAAGGTCTAATATTATTTGAACAAATGAATCCAATCCTCAGAGAAGAAGTTGAGCCTTTAAAAATAAAGGATCCAAAAACAATAATAAACTGTAGTTTTACATTTAATTAAGGCCTATTTAACCTGTGAAAACAGTATGTACTTCTATTTATTACAGTGTTTTCATACCAGGAAATAGTTGTCCTTAATATAGAAATGTCTTACTTACTAGTTGTTTATGAAAATATCTTCATTTTCTGATCCATATTTCATACCTGGAAGCTGCATCAGCAGCAGTCTGATCACTTTAAAATCTCATCAGTGCACCTCAAGCCTCCTCCCAGTGTCTGTCGCTGCTTTCAGGATCTCTGCTAAGCCACTGGGAGACGCCACGCACTTCGTTTGCACTTAGTGTTTCATGCTCATCTCTCATTTTATTTTTGTCCTGTGCTCCATTATCTGTTGTCTGTCTCCATTTGACTGTGCACCAATGGTTGCTCGACACCATGGCAAATCGTAAACCCTAAAATAGGTGTACGACCTTGGAAAGCGTGAGCTCTCAGGCTCCGATGCCACGAAAGAAGGTGGAGGCCAGCCTGGAGAGCTCCAGGTCTCCCATCCCCTCGGGTCCACGACAGGTAGGAGCTGGAGGACAGAAAAATCCACAGGATGCTCGACACCATTTCACTGGGAAAATGTTGCATTAATGGTGCTTATCTGAACCAGAGTTAAAAGAAATACTCTGTGATCATTCAACGTAATGACCAGCATTGGGTTAAGATCATGAAATCCCTCAAAAAATGTACAAGAAAATCAAATTATTTGCATCACACTTGCCAAAATAACAACAACAACAAACAAAAAAGATCATGTGACAATTATACTGAAGTTTCAGGTGATCAAAAGAACAAGACAAACAAGAAAAAGACATCAGGAATTCAATGATACAAAAAAACATGGTTTGCTTTCTGTTTTGGCTGCAAAAATGACTTATGCAATTAATTAAATCATCAAAAGTTTTGCCTATTAATTATCTGTACATCAACTAATTGATTAATCGACTAATTTCAGGTCTGCGCTTTGCTTAGTGACCTTTGTGCATGTCATTGCCTTTCCACTTTATTGGCTAATTGCTAAATTCACCAGTAACAGTCAAACTTTTTGATTAACTTTTTTATTAAGAAATTCAGAAATTCTTTTATGCAAATGCAAATTATTTTTTAATTCTGGACTCTTGACACAGTTCCAGAAAAAAACTTAAACCAACATTATAAGTTTTAAAATTATGTAGAAGTGAAAAAAAATTTTCCCTATATATCCTCGGTCTTCGCTGTCCTTTGCTTCTTGATGTATCTGGATATTTTTGTGTCTTTTACTTACTTGTTGTTGTTTTTCTGCTCTGCCTTTTCTTGTTATGTTTCAGGGCCCGGTGATATACGCCCAGTTGGATCACTCAGGCAGCAAAAACTCTTTCCATAAGGTGGAGCCAGTGGTGTACGCTGACATTCGTAAAAACTGAAGAGGAACTGGGGACCAAAAAAAAAAGAAGAAGAATTAAAACACAGTAAAGTAACAGACCTCTCTTATCAGCTGCTCTTGGGAATGGTGGGAATATTTCAACAGGGACAGAAATTGGTGCAGTTTCTTTTTTCATCATTTGTCCTTTTGAAAGCATGATGCTGTTATATGATAAAGTGATGTCTCCATGTGCTTTATTGTAAAGAAAAAAAAAAAGAAGATAAGAAAAAGTCTAATGGACACAGCATTGCTCCATCAAATCAGCCTTGAAATTGCTCTCAAACACAGGGTTAAAAGTAAAAATCTGAATGCCTTCACAGCTATCATTCCACATGTAAGAATATTTTGTTTGATCATTGCAGCTCTGTGCCTACCAAAGGTTGCATGCTGTTGCACCAGCTGAAAATAGGTCAACTCTGTTATGTTAAACATTTGTTTCACACCAAACTCGCCACTTTGTTCGTTTGTGCCACCACTGCTTCAGCTAGCTTATATATATCTTAACTGAGGCGACACTAATCAAAACACTGTCGCAGAAACTGATGTGACTAACAAAGGTAAAGAATTATGAAACAATTTATTCCTTCATGCAAACACAGATGTGATTTATCATGTTTCTCTGACTCTTTATCAATAGATCACCTATAAGAATGTATGAGCAGTGAATATTTTCTTAAAAAATACAAACAACATCAGTAAACGTCTTAAAGATTCTGCCAAAGTCCGCAACAGTTAAAAGTTTTCCTTTACAAACAATGAAAAATTGTTGTGGCCAGTGACAATTCCTGTCTCCTGTGAATGCAGCATGAAGGCACATCGTGCACAACACTGAGTGTGCATGGCAGCATCAGCATCAATTTAAAGGGATGAATCTATCAAAATGTGCGACTTAATCTTAATATCAAAGACACATCGGGAGTAATAAAGCTGGACAGACACTGTACGATCTTCACCTTGACACACGAAAAAAAAAGGGAAAAGGCATTGTCACTTTGCGTTATCAGACTAAACTGAAAGCAACAAGAAAAAAGAAGATGGCTCAAAAATAGGAAGATGGATTCAAAATTCAGTTTTATTTCTATCACAGCTCATTCAGGACTGTATTCATCCACCACAACTAAAACACCACTCTATAATATTTAAACAATGAACACGTTTCTGGTGGAAACTACCAAGGAACCAGTTTGGGGTTTTGGAGGGAAACTCCAAAGTTGTATAAAGCATTAAAGCATCTGTGTGAACAGTACAGGTCTAAAAAAATGAAAAAAAAAAAATTGTGTGGAGTTAAAAAGAAGTAAAGTTATCACTTCTGCTGCTCCTCTCTGCTTTATGCTAGACGCTCGTATCTACATTAGCCGCTAAGAAGCATTACACACCTGATTCTCAGATATCAGAGTTAAATGGTGGGAAATAATCAGCTTCTGCAGCTCTGATGTTGATACCTTCATTCAGCTGTCCATCATGACTCTGTCCAAGTTACTACGCTCTTCTTAATCTGTACAGTGTCTGTCCAGCCGTCCAGCTGCTCGAGAGACGCACAAAGTTATAACTAAACTCTCACAACTAAAACTTCCCTCTCTTTAAAAATAAACACTAAACTGACATTCCATTTAAGATAAGTGTGATTTTTACGCACAGCTGGTGCAACAGGCTGCTGAAGCCTCCACTCATCTCCTCTGTTGGGCAGTACCTTAGTGATTTTTGTTTTGTAGGGGCGTATACTGTAGAGTTAGGTTTTTACATTGCCTTCAGTAACTTTGCATGCAGTTATAATGGCATCTGCAAACTAACGTTGGTACTCCTCAGATAGTTGTAAAAACAGAAGAAGCCGTTTGACATAGTATTACTGTGAATGCTTCACCTTTCTGTAGAGTTCTGGCATGTTGTTGTGGTACCTTTAAATAAACTGCCTCCCGTTTGATTTTCACCTCAGTTGAACATCTTTAAACAGGGTTTTATTTCCTGTCAACTAGTTTTTAAAACTAATTCTAGGTGCTCTGAGTGTCTGTTTTTGTTTTCGTCTTAGAAATTTCTTTTTAAAAGTGCATGAACACACAGGCGGTGCACGGTTACGGTTTGTGTTTTTTGCGATTGAGAAGTGTTTCTATCAGTTTTAGGTGAAATTGAAATAAATAATAAAGTTTGCTGCTTGTGGTTAAAGACCTGGGAAACTGTTCTCAGCTTAATTTTGAGTCATTTTGAAATATGCATGTTAAAATAAAATGTTTAACTGAGGTGAAATATCTTATTTTTTAAAGATCTGGGAGCTTTAAAATGCTAAATACAGTTTGCATGCAATTTACTAACATAACAAACATTATTATAAAAATAGCCATCATTTTTTTTTTCATCTATGTATTGTGTAAAGCTCTTTTTTTAAAAAATAATGGGCCAAATATGTTAGGTAAATTCTTTTCAGATGCTTTTAAGCTTTAAAGTGCATTCCAAAATTTTTTTTTTCTTTTGTCTTGAAGCATTTAAAAGCCAAATTTATGTTGTTAATTTGTCTGTTAATGTTTCGGTGACTTATGAGAATGATATTTGTGTTAAAGTCAGTCTAAATGCCTTCAGCTTCAGCTTGTGATTCCGAATGCAGTAAATTTCCATGTTGACCAGTATTTGTATATATTTCTTGCTCTTGTAAGATATAGTGCTGTTTACTGTAACTCATTCCAGTGTGGTGTGGCTGTGGATGTCTTTTCTTTTCCAGAGAAGAAAAGGAAGTTTGCTGTCTAGAAAAGTTGGTGGCATGTTTTGTTTTGTTTTTTTTTCCTTTTCAGTCTTATTTGTCACCGTAAACTCAAACATGTACAGTGTCTGCAGGAGGTGTTGAGCCTGTCAAGTTAAAATGGCTTCAGTTAAACTTTCTTCAGTCTAAAGTTTGCAAAATGAACACTAATCAACATGATGTTTATTGAGGTTTGAGGATATGTTTGTTAAACATTTGCGTCAAATCCAAAAATAACAGATTTTTCAGCTGTTTGTTAGAAAATGGTTACCTATTTATTTGTCCAGTAGTTGTGACATTACTTTTCTAACCACCTTGTGACTGCCATTTAATTATTTACTCCCTTTGAGATGTTTTTATTCTCTACCAATGAATGAGAGAAATACTGTTTAATGCTCCACCATGTTTAACAGCTAGTCTGAACAGATTGTCCCATAAAAGACCCCATAAGAGCAGCGACTGTAAACAATAAAACTGTGCTCGACGGCTAAAGAGAAGCTACAGATTTAAGGGATAAACGACCAAAATATCGATTTTCTCTACATGTATTGTGGCCTTAAGATTCTATGATATCAATAGAAGATTTGAAAAACAGTTTGCCTTAGTAACTGAATGACATGTAAAGTCGGTCAGTGATTTAGTGATGGATTCATCCTGACTTTCATTAGCCGTGTCTGATTTTTGTTTTCTTTCCACACTGTCAAAGAGGGAGAACACTGTCAAAGTCCAACTCTATGCTAGTTTAGTTTAAATAAAACACACTACAAAGACTCCAGTTTAACTTTTCATGGTAAACAAACAAACTGCAGGCGAAAGTAGGTGAACACGTTGGTGTTGTTGCCCCCTTTTCCTGCAGAGTTGGCTTTCTGCCAACACTAGCTCACTACATGTTGCTCTCTTCTTTATTTTTCCTGTTATTTTCAAGTGGAAACCAGCCTTTGCATTGCTGCCACCCACTATCACAAAGCGAGAACAAAAGGAAATGGAAATTGATCATTTACAAATATATTTTAGAGGGCATGTCAGTAGAACTTTGGATTCATCCTCTTTTTCTTTGAGGCAATTAATGTTTTTGCAAATATCACATCATTTAATCCTGAATGTGATAATCTTTATTGCAAATAACTAACAAAAGAACTCTGGCCATCTGAATTATCTGTAATTTTTATTTTTAACCACACACTCATGAACAGAAATCAAATTGGCTGCACCTCTAAAGTTTTTCTAAAAGTTATTTCTTTCAAACTCTCTCTTCAGGGGGTTGAATACTTGTTTACTCAGAACATATTTTCATTCATAACCACCTTCAGACTGAAGAAAATCTCAGTTTAATCCACATTAACTTGACTGTGGCTTCACACAACGCAGTGCTGTAGTCTTCCATATTTGTTTTATCTTCAACGTTAAACTTTTTTTCTGTTTGTTACCGTTGATTCTTTACTAGTTAGCATGTATTTTCAGTGTATTCACCAAATCAAAAAGAAAACATCCTGTATGATACCGACAAACCTTTACTGCCGGTCGCTTTGCTTCTACTTGTGACTCGTTGCAGTGCTTAGTGCTGTTGTAGAAATTGTGATGTAAACTATAAATTATGAAAGATTTCCGGTCTGACAAAGTTCATGCGCAAGACCAAGTTATCGTGTGTTGGTGTCTCAGAGTTTTGAGTGAACGCAGGTTGCAACGTTTGCTCAACACCTGACGAGTCTTAAAAGCGCGTGCTCAGTGTTTTTTCGATGGTAAATAGTTGTGTGTTATTTGAGATTTGTTTGGTATGTTATGTTGTAAAATCTGCACTATGTCTTGCATCTCAAAGACAACACATTCCCTGTGATTTTTTTTTTGTTTTCTTATTTTCGTCATCTTGGAATGACCTTGGCCTCTGTTTAACGTCTCTAAAACTGGAATGTTGTACATTTAGTGCCTTTTACATTTCATCAGCTAACTTGAACATCTGCTCCAAATAGAAAAAAGATAAGATTCATTTATTTTCCTTTTATTGTATGTATTTTTTTATACACATAATATCGCCTCTGTATCCACTGTTCAAATTTTATATAAAACTTATTCCTGGCCAATTATATCTGTGTTTGTTGTGATTATTATATCCTCACCATAATAAGAAGTTTTTAATTCAACAAATAAATTAAAAGCAGTAAAACAAACTGTAGCAACTAAAACGTCTGCTGCAATCCTCAGTGTGATCTGTTAGCTTAGCATTAGCGGATGCTAATTTTTCAAGGGGTCCACACATTAAAATTGTATAGTTATAACATAAAAATGGATGAATGAAAGCCAGTTATGTACCAGAAAATATAAATAAAACCAAGCTACAATGCAACCAAATGTTATCAACACAATAAATAATATCAATAATTGGTCAAATTGCCACTTATTAACAAAATCAAGTCAAAGAATGCACCTAGCACACAACCAAATAACAAAATACAACAATACAAACAGCTACAAAACACACAATGATCCATTAAATTACTAAAAAACAAAAGCAACATCTGGAGAATTAATATTCAATTTAGTAATTGTGTAATCTGCCTTTTATATATCTGCATTGTTTCTTTTAAATATATGCACTCATTGAATTTTGAAAAACTGAACTAATAATTTGTTCCGTTCTGCAGAAGTCGGACAGTCGGATCTTCGTGTGCTGTCCTGTGCAAAAGTAGACCAAAAAATGCATTTAAAATCATTCCTTTTTGCAATAGCTGCTTTTTTTAGATAATGCACATTAGAGACAGACAGAAAGACAGCGAGGATGATGTAAAGCACTCACTCAAGCTGGAATCTAAACGGCGACACAGTAATTACATTAGACTCGTCCTTTAGACTACTAAAGCTCGTGCTAAAACCTCCCAGACGGTTTTTATTTCACAGCATCGGGATGTGAGTGTGTGAGGAGCTGTGCTCAGCAAACTGTCACTTCCTATGAGCCTCTTTCATGTTTTACAGCAGTGATTCCCAGTGTTTTACAACTCAAACCAAAGCTTCTGTAATCACCAACATAACTAAAAACATGTGACAGCATTCTGGGCCTAACAGTGAATTATTTTTTCTAAACAGATGATATGTTTTGTATGTAAAAATGAAGGTAACTCATGACAAAAGTGATCAAATAAATGTTGTAAAGTGGGTTGTACAACATCAACTAAATGGTATTGAAGTAGAAGTACAAATTAGCACAAAATTGAAATATTTGAATAAAATACAAGCACTTCAGAATTGTAGTAAAGTACAGTAATTGAGTAAATGCACTAAGTCACATTCAAACACTGCAACTTAACTCAGCAGCTAGCCAGTCAAATAACTTAAAATAACTGAAACAATAAATGCTGTAATGTCTGAGTCTGATCAGCAGGAGGCAGCATCGATCAGACTGAGTAGCATTAAACAGGGTAAAAAAAAAAAAACTACAAATCGGCCTTCTGTAAACCCCCTCTGTCTCCCTCCCCACTGATCACACCATCTCCCTCCAGGAAACAGATGCCTGGAGGGGAATAAAAAAATAAAAGAGACCTTTGCTTCAATGACTCAGTGCCGCCAGAGAGGGCAAAATAAAAAGTCAGGGGATTATCCCCTTCCCCGGGATTCCCAAAGGATTGTGGCTTTATTTGAATATGATAATGGCATGAAAATGACACCGCTGATACATATAATGACAATGACAACATGGTGAATGTGAAACTAAAACTGCTGCCAATGTACGAAACGACACAGGAGGGACCAGGTAAGACTTCATCTAACAGATTTATTTTATCATTTCTATAATCACTTCTGTTCTTTCTTTATTTGTTTTTAAATGCTTGTCAGTGGTGGTGGTTATATTTTAAGTACATACACTCCCCTTTTTCTCTAAATTTTAGAGGAAAATTTATTACTTTTTAATGATTTGAGAGCTTTGGTCACTGGCTACTTTTGTAATTTAAGATAATTATTTACTCTATTTCAATAAAAATGATTCAAACTCAAGGTCACATTATATTACACAATGTTTCTGCAAAATATTTACATCTTAAATATGAAACATTTTGATTATTCTACATTTTTTTAGACTGAATTCAACATCTTTTACATTTGCATCAGATCATTTTTTGGGAGCCGTGTTGTCTTAAATAAAAAGCATCAAATTTAAACATGAGAAACAGAAATAGTTTAAACTCAAAGTCAACTTATTAGTTTTTATTTGAGCTTTCAGTCATGTTTCACAGCCCTCATCAGCAAATGAATATAATCTGAATCTTGTAATTGTGTTTGTAAATTTAAACTAGATAAATTGAGCTCCACTGTAAACTCTATTTTAAACTGTCAATGCTGCATTTTAGCAAAGCAGAAGATCTTGATACCTCTTTTAACAATGCACCTCAACTAATGATAATGTAAATTATACTCTATTAGTATACAGAAATACTTGTACTTTTGTATTAATTTTTAAAGCCAGAAATTACTTCTCAAGATAAGAACTTATGATGCATTAATATAAATGTAAATTTCAAACAGAATATTATGCAACATCAGAAATTGCAGTTCGACATCTTAAAGTAGTTGTAGAAATAAAGTAATGGTGGAAACAAGTGTTAAGACAAATAAACAAACTTTAACTCCGCTAACTTTTTCTTGAGCTTTTGTTCGAGTGTCAGTCTTCTTCAATGTCAACATTTCATTGATTCAATTCAATTCAATTCAATTCAATTCAATTTTATTGATGCATCCTTCACTTTGTTCAGCTGGGATACTGCTCTTTGTAATGGAGTATTTTACATTATGATGTAGCTTTTACTTAAAGAGAAGGTCTGAAGACTTCTTCCATCATTCTGTGTCATTTGTGAGCAATTTTAAACATAAATGTCAACGAAAACTATCTTATTCATGCTGTCCAAATCAATAAAAAAACATGCTAAAAGTTCATATTTTATAGATGTTTCATAGTTTAGAGAAGCTCTGCTTACTTTTTCATCAAGACAAGACCTCAAAAATACAATATGATGGCTGTGTTTTTTGTCTTTTTTGACATTTTGATGCAGAAATGTTACATATTGAATGTTTAAGTCCAAAAAAACAGCCTGTAGATTCAGACAACATAAAAGTTTATTTTCCTCCTCAGTGCAGGAATCTAGTGAACAGCTCCACTGAGGAAGTCAGAGGATCAGTGCCTTCTTGCTCAAGAGCACTCGGTTTTCACTTTTCGGAAGAGTTTGACTAATTTACAGCTGGCGGACACCTTCAGACGGCCGTACAGTCACTTAAAACGAGCTGTCTGTACGTGCAAACCGGCCTTGATCACTATAATGACGGTGCTGTTTGTTTACAGTATGACGAACCAGAGAGAAACCACATGACGTATCAGACTCACTCCCACAGTCTTGAAAAGGATGTGTGCTTTTTCTATGCACGCACCCACACACACACACACACATACAGGATGACAGAACAAATTCTTATAAATCCATCAATAACTGCTGCTGACATCCTGTTTCCTCTGGGGGGAGTTATGGAGCATCGGCAAATTCTCACTTTTTTATCCATAAAAGGTTGCTTTAAAAAGCAAAGATGATAAACATGTTGAAGACCAACTTTTCTTTGAACTCTCGAGCTTTGCGGTCCAACATATTAAAATGCCCCAAATTCCAAATGGAGATTGGTGTGTGAGAACATCTGAGCTGTTTCTACAGAAATCTTCCAACTTTGGGATTAATAGAGGGTATTTTTTTTGCTCGACTTCAAGTGCCTCCTTGAAAGGGAGCACAAAACTGGACTTCCCAACCCCCTTATAAGGCATTTCCCTGGGAACAGTGGGAGGGGGGAAGAGGGCCGAGCGATGCAGGATATTCTCACAGGATGTGATGGCTGGACAGCAGCCGGAGCCGTGAGATGTGGAGGGAAGAGTCAGCTGAGAGGAGCGTTTTTGGCTTGCGGTGTTTGCTTGGTTACTATCGATCTGTGAGTGGGTGGGTGTGCGCGCTGAGGATGTGAAAATCAACATGGTCATAAGGCACGGCGAAGAGTAGTCATCAGCTGAAAGTGAGGTAAAACTAAAAAGAGTCTTCATGCATGTTGTTCTCTGCATGGGAAACCTCGGACTGGACTGTGGGAGCAGATGCTGCTTGTTGGGGTACATGTGCATGGTTACAGATTACAGCTGTGGAAGAAGTACTCTGATCGTTTACTTAAGTAAAAGTACCTATACAGTGATGCTTAATTACAAGATAAAGACCTGCATTGAAAGTGAAAGTTCCTAAGTCTTATCAGTAAAACAGCCTGTGAAGAGAAATTTGAAAAATATAATTAAATTCTATGAAAAATTATCTGTTAAGGGACAAAAAAAGTTTGAATTTCTGCATTCTTAATGTGATTTTATTAATAAAATCTCTAAAAATACTCCGTAGATTGCAATAAGCCATAATGTAATGAAAGAGTATTTATGGTCCTTTTGCTTCAGATTTACAGTTAAGATGCCAAAGAGTGAAAATACTTGTGAATTATCAGGAAAATGTACTTAAAGTATAAAAAGTAAAAGTATTTGTTTTGCAGAAACATTATTTTATCGTCTATGGTGATGCTTCAGTGTTTAAACCGCATGTTACAGGTGTAGCTGCTCAAAATGGGGACAGTTTATTAAATATAGTTACACAGTTTATTCCGGTGGTTTCCAATCTGAGGGTCGAGGACTCTTCAAGAGGTCTTAAGATAAACCTGAGGGGTCATTAGACGATTAATGGGAGAGAAAAGGAGAAAAAACTGAGCTCTGAATACACAGTGTTGATCTCTACAGCTGCTGATTTATGATCACAATATTTTTTCAGACTGTAAATGTTTATAGGAGCTCTGCAACAAATTTGTGGGATAAACTCAAAAAAGAAGCTCTGGCACTTTTTGATCTTCAGAGGGAAATTAATTGCAGCGGAGGGGATGAGTGTTAAAGCACTTATTAAACAAATATGAGTTCAGTTTTGTTTGAGAACAACTTTGTTAAATGTCAATGAATCCAGATGCTTTTCAGCGGCACTGAGTGACTGATGTCGCTGCATTTAATCAGCTACAAGCAGTCAAACCTATACATGAGAGAGCCAGTCTGTGGTTATGCAAATGTCTTACTTACATGAGAGTTGATGATCTCACATGAACTAATTTGTCAGTTTTTGTACTGAAATGAACAATAGGTGAGTTCTTGGAGTAACATCTGCTGACATGTCTCATTTAAAAACCTGATTGGGTTTCTGCAAACCTCTGCAGCACCTCTTTTTGTTTCACCTAAATTTCCACTAATCATCCCCATGGGTATTTACCATTACTGCGACGTTAATTACTCCCACATTGTCTGGCCTTCAAGGTTGCGTGTTGTTTTGTTTTGTTCAGGGGAACCTATCAGGAAATATTTTAGCAAGTTTCCGCAAAATAACAAGGCACAGAACTTGTGTCTCGTAAAAGATGACTCACCGAGGCCCGACAAAACAATCTGTCTTTCTTCTGTTTCCAAACAATAATCTACAGTACAGAACTGAATAGATTTACTCAGAATTCGTGGAAACCGTTCAGCTTTGTTTGCTTAGTCATTCTTTTTTCAGTTGCACCCGTTTTGCAGTTCAATACAGAAGGTAAAAGAGAAATATCACAGTATAGAAGTAGTAAAAAGCCCCTTCTGTATGTCAGGGTATAAAAAGCACATGTCACATAGTAGGTAGGGCTTCTTCCTTCCCTTTTTGAGTTATATCACCTACAGCATGCTTCCTGCATTCATGTGTTTCTTACTCTTGTGATCTGGACTGTCCCCGCTGCAGCACCATGGCCGCCTTCCAGCTGCTCTTCCCGCTGCTCGTCAGCTGTGTGGCGACATCAGCACGTCTTCCCCGCCACCTCCCTCAGTGCCAAGTTGTGAGTACAGCCTAATAAACACAGACACATTCAGGTCTAGTAGCAGTCCTAACAGTGACATTTTAATTCAGCATCTTTCAGAGAACATTCCTCACGTTTCAAGGTAATGGTTTTTTCATCTGTTGTTGGTTTATTTTCATGGCTCGCACACCGAGAGGAGACTTAATCCGTCAGGTGCTTGAGGTATTTTCAGATATTCTACAGGATAGTTTATTTAAAATCTTCTGACCTGTGCACATCTGGTTTATTAGTTTTAGCTCTTGAACTGTGCTGCCGTCAGAATTTTTTTTGCTGCTTAAATTTTTTTGGACAGTTACACACATTTTTTTTTTTTTTTATGGTTTTACTGGAATAAAAATCTGCAAGTGTTTTTTTTAAATGTATTAAGGTCATTCATCAGTCCAGTCTGTTGTAATTTGAATTGTGTAACAGAGTTGAAATGTAACACGCATCACTTCCTGTGTGCTGAGGGATTCTTTTTTTCCCAAGAAGACAAATATGGAAATATGTAGAGCAGCTGTAATAAATTGGCAAATGGGTGAATGACTACTGTGTGCATTTTTTTGTGGTGATAAAAAGAAGTCAGGGATATTCATTGTGGCCATGTTGTAGTGAGTATCTGCACAGCATGTCATTCCCCATCACTGTCTCTAATTCATTTACTGTCATCTCTGGACTTTTACTATCAAATAACAGCATAATGCTGAAGTCAGAGGTCCCTTAAGTGTACATCAGTGCGCTCTGGAGGCCAATAGTGCCATGAGATTTAATTGCACTTCTACTTTCCTAAATCATAAAAGTAACTCAGAGTACAGCTGCCAGATAACTAAAAGGTAAAACATTTCTTTTTTAAATTAAACAAAATAGGACCTCAGACTTGGACTTAAATACAATAGTTAAGGAAATAGGACTTAATGAAATTAGCATACAGAGGATTTTTTTTTACCGGCTTTATTTAATTGCTTGTTTCTACTGTGTCAAAACTGTAAAAAAAAGCCCTGACAATCCCCCAAAAAATCCCAGTTTAATATGTAACGTGGTTGGCAGCTATGATTGATCGTGACAGCTCATTGGCTGGCAGTCGCCATAGTGACGCAAACAGGCTGTCCGGCACACAGGTTTTCCAGGTGAACAGCAGTCAGAACAAGGGATGACATGAAAAACAAAGCAAGTCTTTTAAGTATAAAATTCCTTTTTTTTGTTATTTTTTCTGCTGAGGAAAACTGTGGAGGACGACTATTTGATTTAAGTAACTCGGGCTGCTGGAGACTCAAATTACCTGCAGGCTGAATTTTACTGAACTCATTGAACAAAACAAGGGTTTATATCTAGATTTTGTCCTCTGTCTGTCACACTGAAGTCACGCTACAAAAGCATGACCATAGGCTAATTCTGAAGGAGAGAAATGATCACAACAACTAGTTAATGTCCCTGTTTCTTCCCTTGGATCCAAGCTGTTGGACGCGTGGTCATTTGTTACAGTATAACTGACTTAGTGTGATGTTAACCACTGCTTACATGCTGTACATCACATGCTTAACACACAAAGGCTGAAGTTCAGACTTTTAGGAATGTAAACAGCTGCATTCCTCATAGACAACATCTGTCACACAGAAAAGATCATGTTTTTAAATTTCTTCATAATCATAATGACAAATATACAAGGTTTTGCCCTCCTAGTTGTCCTTTAACTAATTGTGTATTTATTTATGGCTGACATCGAGGAATGTCACATTATTTTTTTTGCATACCACAAATATTCAGAGAAGTTCAATGTTCTCTGCCTAAGAGAGAAAGCAGAGAAGGAGGCAGTTTTATGAGCTGTTTTTGGACACGAGGGTCTCCGGCCATGTGGTTTCAATTATCAACTACACTTAATAACCTAAATATTTGAATCTATTAAGGGAAAAAGGGAGAGAAGATGACGAAAAACTATGGAATGGTAATAAAGGTGTTTTTTTTTTTTTTAATTAAAAACCTGTCTCACAAAACTTGTTTAAAAGACCTTGAGCGTGAGGGATAAGTAATTAGTCAATAAATAGCTGTTACCATTTTAAATTAATTTAAAGAAAAATTATAAAAAAAAGGGCTTTTTTTCATTAGGATAACTCACTATTATAAATCTCAGAGGACTGTTTGGCTGCCTTGAACATGAAGTAGGTACACTGACTCATAACTCGACCCTCCACATGAGCCTTAAACATTCAGGTCTGCATTGTGTCATGGTCAGGCAATCTGGCAGAGCGCCGACATCCTCAGACTTGTGTGTTTGTCTTCGTTCATAGGTCCAGATGGATGTGTTTTGCAGCGATCTGAGCCTAAGAAGCGCCCCCATCAACCTTCCTCCTGACGTCCAAATGCTGGACCTTTCTCGCAACCAGGTGCAAAATCTCACCCAGGAAACTCTAGCGTACCACTCTGGCCTCCATCATCTGAATCTTCACAATAACAAGATCAGCTTCATCCAGCCGGGGCTCTTCAAAGACATGACTGATCTAAAAGTCCTCAATCTGTCCAGGAATCATCTGAATGTTTTCGCTATCTCCAAAATCAACATTGGGCCTCTTACAGCTGTAGAGTCACTTGATCTTTCAAACAATGGGTTGTATACAGGAATGTCTGACTATTTCCTGGCAGATTCTCCATTGCTGGTAAATCTTTCTCTGAACAGTAACAGCATCACCAAAATAGCACAAAATACTTTCAGCGGATCTTTGTCCTTGAGAAAAATCAGCCTCCACAATAACGTCATCTTGGAGATTGAAGATGGAGCTTTTGACTCTTTGTATGATCTGACTGAACTTGATTTGTCCAAGAACTCAATCACCTGCATCACTGATTTCAATCTGCATAATTTAGAAGTGCTGAACCTCAGCAAGAACAGCATTGATTGTTTCCAAAGCATAGGATCCACAGATATATATAAACTTGTGTTTTTAGATCTGAGTGAAAACAAAATGACTTACTTCCCTCTTCTCCCTAAGAACAATAGGCTTCAATACCTGGACGTTTCACGAAACCGAATTCAGAGCATCAAAGTCTCTGAGAGTCCCAGAGAAAACACAACTGTTTATTTTTCTTGCCTGAGATACCTGGACATGAGTTACAACCACTTAAAATCATTACCAGAGTCCTTTTTTACCTGTATGGCATTACTCGAGGTCCTGAATGTGAGCAACAACTGCATCAACTCGTTTTCTATCACTAATTGGGATCTTCTACCGGCAGTGAAGAGTATTGATCTGAGTTATAATTCACTGCAGAGTCTGACATTTGGGGAAAACACTCTGCAATCACTAGAGGAACTCTTCCTTCAAGGAAATGATCTCACCACCTTGAACCATCAGATATTTCAAAGACTTCCAAGTATCAAACACCTGCAGCTCCAGCAGAACAATCTGGAAATCTGCATCTTGGACCAAAACCACCAAGATCCTTCAAATTGTGTCTCATTTACTTCCATTACAAACTTAAAGTTCCTGAACCTCTCTGAAATCAATCTGAGGACCCTGCCTGCAAATGCGTTTGCCAACACCCCTCTGGAGGTACTGGATTTATCCCTGAACCCGGGCTTGGACATGGACAAACACTCCCTTTCAGGTCTGGAGCATTCCCTGGTTCACCTCCTCTTGAGGGAAAACAACATCTCCAGCCTGAATACAGACTTGTCCTCGCTGACGAGTCTCAAAACAATTGACCTGTCCACCAACCAGTTGACCACTCTGCCTATGTGGAACAAAGAGTCCTCCATTGAGTCCCTAAACCTGCAGAACAACAACCTGGTCACCTTGGAGTACAGCACCTTGCTCGTTCTGGAGCACTCACTAAAAACCCTCTACATGGGCTCCAACCCTCTGAGCTGCTGCAGCAACCTGGGCCTCCTCCACATGGTCAATAACTCAGATGTGAAGGTTCCCGACTTGGAGACAGTGACCTGTATTCACGAGGAGTATGCAGAACCGGTCAACATTGGAAAGGTGACCCAGGAAATGTGTCACAAAGCAGGTATCCCAAACTATATTATTGCTGTTGTACTGACAGCGTTGCTTATCCTGCTTGTGTTGGCACTGCTGGTCAAGTGTTGCCATTCAAGAAAACGAAAGCACCACCGAAGCTTTAGTGCGTAATGTGAACGAACACTGCACTTGCAAGGACATGAAGGAATTAACTTTTGACTCTTCCCTGTTTCTTCTCCTGAGAAGGTGCTTTTCACCAGAGACAGTAAAAAAAACTTGAATGTAACGTCTCTGATGTCACTCAGAGTCTTCTAATAGGAAAAGTTCAGGCCCTTTTTGGGGTTTTCAATCACCGCCTTGCTATGAAAGATAAACCCAAACTTGGTCAAAGGGGAAGAAGCCGGGGTGAAGCTCAGACAGGAGACGCAGGAGATGACCACAATATCTGTGACACATGTCAATAAGGAAGTATGTGCTTTGGTATATTCAATGAAAAAAAGGCAACACAAAAGACTATTTAAACTTCATGTGAAAAATATTTTTATACTTGTTTTTTAAGAGAAAAAAATGGGGCTTTTTCAATGGACTTCTTGTAGTCAATGTCTAGCGGCCATTTCAGGAACTGCAACTCAAAAGCTTGGGCGAAGCAGGGGTGTTTCCTGCTTGGTTCTGACACCAAGTCACATGTTAATCGTTAGCTTTTTTTTTGAATGTAAAAAGGAAAACTCCACACTAAAACACTTGAGCACTGTAGACCGTTTTCTCCACTGACAGACCATACCGAAATGTAACCGTAAAATGTTAAAAAAATACAAAACCTGTTAGGAAATACACCCATTCACAATGAATTTTAGATGAGGTGATTGATACCACTTTCATGTCTGTATGCTAAATATAAAGCTGCAGGTAGCTGCTAGCTTAGCTTAGCTTAGCATTAGGACTGAAAACTGGGGAAATATACTAGTCTGGCTGTGCCAAAAAGTAACCAACATTTAAAGAACAAGAAACAATATGATCATCTTTAAGTTTCAGAGGTGCTGAAGGTATTTTTGTTACTTTTTGAAAATGCTAAGTTAGCTGCTCCCCATTTCCAAGCTAAACCAGATGATCAATTTTCTCATTTAACTTTTAGCACATATTACACTCATATTTAAGGATTGACTCAATGGTTTTGAAGATACAAGAGCGAGTGAGAAAAGGGTAAATCAGATTTAAGGAAGAGTGTCGACACTGGAACAACATCTCCATTCAGTGATGTTCAGTGCAAAAGTATCTCAGACAGGAATTTTCCTTTAAGCTAAAAATAAAGTACACAACACTACATAAGGTCATCAAACAAAAGCTCTATTCACATATGATGGAGTATAATTAGACAAAGTATGTGTAGGTGGAAAGTCATCTGAGAGTTTTTATGAAGCAATCACCACGTCCTTTACCCTTTATGTAGTTTGCACTTTAAATGTCCTCTTTGTTTGTTTGTGAGACTGTATCTTGTTCTGTGACTGTTAACACTAAGAAATAAATAATGTTTTATAATAAAACCTATGCTGGACATTTTATACCTGTATGTTTTCTGTATTGAAACAACATCCATTAATTTGAAATAAAAAAAAGGGGAACTAAAAAATGGATTGACCACTAAAACAATACAGTTATACTCTCATATAGAAATACAATAAATATACACCCACAATACTTTCCTTCTTAAAGATATGAACATGAAGTCTAGTGCAGTAAAGTTGTGCTCTACACTGAGATCCGCAGTAATGTGCAATTTCATTGTGTTCTTTCCTATTATTATTATTATTATTATTATTATTATTATCATCATTATTATCGATAGGTCAAGTTAACTTGTAAATCTTCTCATCTTGTGTCGTCATTTTGTAATGTAATGTGAACAATATTTTGTACCAAAAGAATTTTCTACAGTTACTGTGTGAGATTATATTATTTGTTTAACAAAAAGCATCACGTTAGCATCATTAGGGTTAAGGTTACTTGAAGGGTCATTACTTAAATAAAGGTTTTATGAACGAATGTAAACCTC
>JAPZDV010000006.1:21595029-21610612 GCA_029814665.1 Acanthurus lineatus | reverse complement strand
TCTACTATTATTATTATTATCGACAGGTCAAGTTAACTTGTAAATCTTCTCATCTTGTGTTGTCATTTTGTAATGTGAACAAAAGAATTTTCTACACTTACTGTGTGAGATTATATTATATGTTTAACAAAAAGCATCACGTTAGCATCATTAGGGTTAAGGTTACTTGAAGTGTCATTACTTAAATAAAGGTTTTATGAACGAATGTAAACCTCTGAACACAGCAGCTTATATTAAGACTTTTTGTCCTCATTGTGCAACTAAAATGATTTTTTTACTCACAAACTTAATTTCCCTGAATCTCCGTTGCATAAAACTAACAAGCTGAACACTCCAAGATCTTGTCAACTTTTACAGAAGAGCTGCTAAAAACATTTTGACTTCCTAAACAAAAGCACCTGTTATAAAAATGGCATTAAAATAGACAACAGAGGAGTTTCACATTGTAAAGGTGCATTTGTGAAGTTGGAAATTTTTCAGCTTACCACCATGAAATGTTTTCTTTTTAAATAGTCACCAAACTGGTGACTTCCAGTGTTAACCATGGACAAGTTTATAGGTCATGATGTTTCACTTTAACACGTGGTAAACTTGACAATTTACCAGGTTAGTGGTTGTTGTATCAATATAAATTCCCCTTATCTGCCATAAAATGTGTAAATGAGTCTAACATCAGAATAATATCCAAACAGACGTCCACTGTTTGCATTTTGCGGTTGCATATAAAAATAGCTGATGAACAGGAAATCAACCCCACATAATGCAGAATAATTTGGGTTTATATGACAGGATGGTTTATTGAGTCCAGGTTTAAAGGAAAAGTGCTTAATTTTGGACCATTTTTGAATTATTAAATTAGCCAAAAAATAGTTCAACCCTAGATGGGATTTTATCAACACAAAACTTCTGAAAGATCCCGGTGGTCTCGTGTTTTAGGAGCCTGACATGAAGTGTAAACACTCAGATCTTTTACTTAAATGCACGATGTGAAATTCTGCCTCTAGAGGTCTCTCTACCAAATCAATAAACACAAAAGAGGTAGTTTAATGACATAGTTCAGTTTAGTGCAATTCAATTTGTTTTTATGACAAGATGATAATAAGGCAGCACAAATAACTTGAGACTCATGCACACTAGAAACAAACCGATTAATTTGAAATAATAAAAACAATAATAGGCTAATATAATAAGTTTCTTTTCATTGCTACATTTGTTTTGGTTCTTTTGCCCACAGATGAGGCTTTTCTTTTTTTTTTTAACCTTTCTCCAGCCTTTCTCCCTCCTGTGTTTACGTTTGGATTGCGGCTTAAAGACTGAGAAAGTGCTGTTCAGCATGAGAAGCTTTATATTATCTGCCTAATGAAAGCCTTTTACCCTCTGTGACTCAGACTCTCCATCCCCTCCTGCCCCCCAGGAGAAAGACTCACAGTAACTGAAGCTAATCTACCGTCCAGGGTGGTACAGGAAGTTGTTCACAGGCCAACGGCTGTTTTACGTCAAAGGGGAAAAATGTCTTTATCACTGCGTTAGACAGAAAAGGGGAACCTTGCAGATGTTTGGCAAAAATATTAAATCTGAAATAGCTTGACTTAAAAATAAATCACCACATTGATGTAAACTTTTTTTTTTTTTTGGCGTGGTACTAATATCCACATGTGAGTGGGTGTTTCTCTTTAATTTTAATGTTGCTCTGAATCACACAGTAAAGCTGTTCAAACAGTGTGAAGTGTTCATAAGATGTTGATTAACTTGAACTTTGAAGAATCTCCTAAATGCTTTGAAGCTTGTGTTTGCTCTTAATAAATAATTAAGTTTTTTCCATACATATTTGTAAGGATATGGTTTGATTTAAATATATAAATACATAAACATTATTACAACTTAAGTAACTGAAAAGGTATTTTTAGCAGTACATCAAATGATTACAAAAAAACACGTGGCTTCATCTCCTGTCTTAGTGCATTTACTTTAGTGTGTCTGGATGCATTTATAATTAAGGATTTGCTTATTTAACTGTTGCTCAGTGCAGTCGCAGCAACAGGAAACACCAGAAGTAATCTGCATCCTTTTTATCTGGTATCTGTAGCTGTCTAGACAGTGTTTATCCAAGTTATGTTTGTCTTAATTAAAAAGTGCGGCCCCTCTGCTGCCTTCAAGTTACATAACTGATAACTTGAAGTGGACTGTAATGTGTTTCACAATTTAATCCTTTTCATCAGAGGCCCATGAAGTATGAAGTATTTTAAGTTGTCACATTTTAATCCTGATATTTTTGTATATATGACTTATAGTTTCTATCTATAACAACTGAGCACTGAGTATTGTACACTGTATTTGATGTGCTTGTAATGAAGTATTTCTATTTTACACTTCGTAATACTTCTACTTCACTACTTTTCAAAGGGGTATAGTGTACTTTTAACTTAACAGATGTGTTTTGATTTAAAACATTACAAAAATAATTAAGATAATATAGTACATTAGAAAAAAAAAACATTGTTGTCCAAGCGCTTTGACTTTGTTGTCTAGGATTTAAACTGAGAACACTGGACTAAACAAGCTAACTGTGTATTAAGTAATTCAAACTAGTTCCACCTCAAGCAGCTACAATAACAAAACACTGCTTACACACTAATAATGTAGCTAATAATGTAACATATATCATTTATCATTACAATAAAGGGTCGGAGGGGAGTTTTTTCTGCAGGATGAGAACAATACTATTGTTTACACTGCTATTTTTCTGTATTTTGACTCAAGTAGGATTTTTTGGATGAATTTTACTTATTAAGAAGAGTACTTATACACTGTGATATCTTAGTTATATTAAAAATGACCATCTGTTGTCACTAGAAATGGGACAGCATGGTTGTTTGTTCATTAGACTGATCAAGAAAACTTCAGCATCACCTGTAAATGTTTACCACAAATGAACAAATCTGGTGTCTTGCTGGTACAGAACAGAGGAAAAATATGGATGTTGTTACGGCTACAAAGTCCACACAGGGAGGAGAGCAGTGTGGATGGATGAATTGCTAAACAAAAGGTGTGACTTTGACACAGGAGACAGCTGAACTTGAACCTTTCCTGTTTCCTCACATGAACTTTTCCTGAGTCGTATTGTGCCAAAGCCTAACCAAACCTAAAACTACATGTGACATATTAAGTCGTTTAGTTTAGTTTAGTTATTTTAAGGGCTTGTTTATCCATCCAGAGTAAACACGGAAATACGGTGACGTTACAGTCCAGTAAATCCTTCAAATGCTTTTCCTTCAGCCAGTCTCTTTCCTTTAACATCAAGCTCTTTAAACCATCTTTTTTCCAAACATTAAACAAGTAGTCTTAACCACATCTTAACCAGAGTGGTTTGAGATCAGAATCCATTTCGAACCATTTTGTTGTAGAAAAAAAAAAGACTTGACGTGAAGTACAAGCATCTTAAAATTGAATTCAAGAGCAGCACTTAAATAAATTTACTTTACACCAGTAAAAACTACAGAAACAGTTATTGTCTTAATGGATGACTTAGCTAAAAATGCCTGAATCACTGAAACATTGGCACAATTTCCCCCTTTAACTTTCATGGTTCCAGGAAATCTACAAGGAGATCAAATGAGATTACTTGGCTCCGACTTTATTTATATTCCAGCATTGGTATCACCTCTCCGGGGGAAAGTAAAAAATAGACAGAGGTGGAAGCTTCTCTTCCATGGGGAGATGAGGGAAACTGTGCTCCTGCCGAATAAAATCTATAAAGTCCATACTGTTGCTTCAACCTTTCAAAACCAAAAGACAAAAACAAAGTTCTGGTGGAGTCCTACCAGCCTCTTGCAGCTGTACCACCCTGCAGAAAGGCATCATTTCCTCTCAGAGACTTTTCCTGCTCTTCTGTTAAATTCCACAACGTTTTCTTCTTGTTTATGAGATGAGCACAGATAGAATCAGAGGAGGCCTACGGGAAATATTTGTGGGTACTTAATTGGAAGCAGACCTCAAGCTCTTTTCCTCTTCTCTGTGACCAGGCATTGAGTCATAATTGAATATTTACCTGTATTTATCACAGTTTAGTCACGCCGAGATGAAAAAAAAGGTTTTTTTATAGGCTGAGGCATGACCGAAGGAGGAGGAGGTCACTTAATCACACATTTTGGTGAGGAAAGTGAGAAGAAAGAGAAAACAAGTCCCGTGTCATGTGAACACCTGCTGTGAACAAACAAAAAGGGGAATATTTTTGTGTTTTTTTTTTTAATTAACAACTGACTTTGAAAAAGCAGGGCAATAAAAATGAAAGAAAAACTGAAATTTATGGCGATATCTGAAAAGTCAAAGGATCATCAAAGTAAATACGATACATGCGTTTCACCAAAACTTTGTGAAGACTCAGCAGCTTCTTTCTAGTTTTTTGGGAGGATGCTTAAACTACAAATGTCAACCATATGGTGGTGCCAGATGAAATGTCAGCCGAAGTCATTAGCATTTATCACTAGGGACACATAAATGTCAAAAACACTTAATTTATTGGTAATCTGTCTTATAGTTGCTGAGATATTTTTAATCTTGACCCAAAGTGGTGGATCAGCTCACTGGCACAACCATCCCCTGAGCCACTCTGCTATCTAGGAGAAGAAAATGTTCCATATTTTTTCCATATGTTTGTTTATTCTGTGTCTAGTCAAAACATTTTTGAGGGGGTGGAAAATGTCCTGGAAAAAGTTGAACTTGTGACCACTGTTTTTCTAAGATCCTGACTACGGTCTTGTTTTCAGTGTGTTTTCTGGATTATCCGGAGTATCAAAGTCACTGTTTCAGCACATTGATGCTGAATTTTTAATGACTGAAATCTCAGAGAAGAAAATAAAACCAAGGCTACCTGTTATATGCCACCAAAGGTAAGCCAGAAAGTCAGTTTTTGTAATTATGGTAACGGTTTCTTTAAGATCAGTCAGATTACCTTCTCAGAGAAATATTTCCAATCCTATTGAGGTGCAAACTTTTGTTAGATAAACTATTCAGCATGTGCGTGTACAATAAAACGGGAAAGTTGGCATGATCTTGTGTTTATTTCAGAGCCACATGCCCAAGATCTTGACCTGCTCACAAAATAAAAGCCCGACTCTGAACTGAATAAACTTCTAAACACAATGTTCTTGGAAAAACCTCAAAGCAATTAAAGTGAATATGCCCTTTATTGTTTAGCAGAAACAGCAGATGCAGGATGTATGATACCATTGTCCTGAGTGTGTGTCCTGTTTGCATTTTGTCTGCCGTATTCCTCAGTGTTTATACACTTCAAGCACAACAGCTGTTAAGCAGATCAACAACTGCAATTACAAAAAAAAATTAGGAGAGCTTAATGTTGGATATATATGAATCGAACACCTCATCAAATTCATGTAACTACAGGAGAGTAAGTAAGTCAACTTTGACCTTTCCCATGGTCCTCGGTGGTAAATCGGGATAGTGAGAACTGTGTGGGAGAGCTGGGATTACTCTGGATGAATAATAGGATGCTGTCTGCTCTAAGTTTGCCAGTCAGTGAGGATGGAGATCATGGAGCAAGGCACAGCCAATCACACAAAAACATACAGGTCAGCATGCACATCCATCTCTGCTGACGTCCTCCCAGAAACACTTTCTTGACTTGAAACAGATGGAAATACTAGTGAATCATCATCACTCATGTATTTACATTAGTATTGTCTGGTATGACTCTTGCATTTAGCACTTTTTAGCCGCAGCATGGCACACAGCGAGTCGATATCTTGGCCGTGTGGCTGAGAAGCAAACACAATATCTAATTTTTCTTAGTTATTAATCCATTCACATGTTGAAGAGTTAATCGATTAATGTGCTATGATTAATCTCAAGGTGAGCAGATAACAAAAGTTTGCTAAGCAAGATCGTGAATATTTCTCTTAAAGAGTAAATGGCGAATTTTAAAGAGACAGTTGAACTGAATAACAATAACTTTTCATGTTGTACCTCTGGTATATGAAGCAGAAAATTTGGTTTTATTTGTCCAAATTTTTAGATATTGATTTCTCAAATTTCTGCCATGAGAAACTTGAAAAATTGTACCGTTTACTTTGGATAATACACTCGACAGGGCCAGGGATTGTCAGGATTTTAGAAATATTAAGGTTACAAGTTCATGTTTTCAACACAACTACAAACCCCAAGAAATTTTTGATTCAACACCAAAACAAACGAAACAAAGAACATGCTCCTCTGGAGACAATAGTGTCCGTCTTTCCACAACATTGATCCAGATTAAAATATATCAACAACTGTTTGATGGATTGCTGTGAACTTTAGCCCATTTATCATGTTTCCCATGTCAACCTCATGGTGATCTCCTAACTCCGGCTTCACCATGAGGTTGACATTTGTGGTTTTAAGTGAACGTGCTCCGAGTCTACTCAACTGTTTACTGAGTCTAATAAACTGTTTGTTAACTTTATAAGGTAATAGTATGTCAGGGTTGTGTTTTGTACTTGCTGCGCTGACCCAAGGTGGCTGAATAATTACTGAGTCTAAATGATCACTGTGTAAAGGCATCTGAATTGTTTAAACTAAACACTGAAACAAATTTTAAGGTTGTGGTTCCACAAAACCACAATGACTCGCTGGACTCTCACATTTCTCACAAACTAATCAATTACAATAAAGAACCATTGTAGCTCTTAAAAGCCCTGTAAAGCAGCACACAGTATAATTAACCTCCTGCAGAGAAACATTTCCTGACAGTGATGTTTAAATAAATGTTTTGTTGTGTGGAGCTACTCTTTAATCAATACTTTCTAGTGGAGAGGAAGTTTGTGAGCTTTCCAAGTAGGACTGAAGGATTCAGCCTGGACTCACCCTGACTACAGGGCTAAAAGAAGACAAATCGAGTAAACTCAAGCTTGAGGAATGCTGCTCTGGCCCTGATGATAAGTGACCGATATGCTGGAGGAAACTCTTACGCGACGTGTTACACCCTCAATCTTTCCGACAAGGTTCAACAGACAACGGACCACCAAACACACTGTCTATCGGCATATTCCAATGAAAAGTCTTAGTCATCCATCAAATGTTCGTTATCCTTAAAAAAAAAAAAGCTGTCGGACTTGCCCTGTTTTCAAGATATTTCATCACTTATCCAAAAGGTTTCATCAGCTTTACCGAACTGATTAGGGACTGATGAGGCTTCCCAGATGAGAGTATAAATGAAAGAATGTGTTTATGACTTAATAAAAAAGACACTTGTGACAGTTCGGCTTGTCCTCAAATATCCTGCACTTATGGGATTTGGCACAATGCAGGCTAAGCAGTTATTTATCAAAGGAAAGTTCACAGCCTCCATATTGAATACATGTGTAGCCAATATAAAAGAGTCTGCAGTCTACACCTGCACACACATTCAATGCAACAATATGGTTGCATTACATTATTCAAGCATAAGGTCCTCAGAAAAATAAAACCTGATGACAGCCATGTTACAGCTCACATGATAGTCAATCATCAATAATTACTACTCCTTGAAAATGACATCAACTGCAACAAAGACCCTATAATATTTGTGGCAAATGTTTACACATCTTTGCATACACCTAATATATATACAGAAAAATATGGAGAATACATGCTTGGTAAAACTTTTGTAATGTTCAATGCTACTCCTGCCCTGCTAAACGAGTTAGCTTCTGTTATACCCGGACCCCTTCCACACCAAGACATTTACTGGTTTTACAAGCATGCAGATACATTTCACATAACTAAATTTGCTCTGAATATTTTTTTTAAGTAAGGAAAGCTTTGTTGAGTTTTGTTTACAGCATGGTGTCATACTACTTGCGTTGAGCAGGTAGGCTTGTGCTACAAGTGGCTAAAGCTACAAATAAGATACTCACATACCTCCCAATTTGTGAGACAAAAGTTCACATCCATGTTAACTTTGGCATTTTTTCTTGAATACCATTTACGTCGGTTTGACACAATAATTACAGTTACATTAGCACTGTTTCAGGTGCTATGCTAACTTTGGCTTGTGCTTGATGCTAACTCTACAACTAGCAAAATCGTAATATAGTACCTTTCCCTATCCCTACTGCATCACAAGTAAGTAAACATGTGTCTTAATCTCCCATAGATTCATGTAACATTGCCTTTCTTGTGAGATGTGTGTGTTGATAGCTCACCTGCTTAGCTAGGTCACTGTTTTCTTGTTGGTCTCAGCAGGTGAGCCGTCAATTTCCCTCGAGAGCCGCAGCCATGTTTCCAGTAGCTAACAGACACCTCGATGTTTTCATCCAGTTTAAAAGGGTTAATGTTTACAGATTATTGTGTAGGGTGAAAAAAACAAACAGTTTTTGAGTCTAATAACATCCCGTTTGTGTTTCTTTTTGAGCATCGTCTTCAAATCTGAACCGGAAGTCATTTTTTCTTCCTCTCTCCTTCGGCGAAACTCGTTAAAGCTACTTAAGCCACAACGCAACAGCGCCCCCTTTTGTAATGTCAATAGACCTCGCTTGATAATTAGCCTACGCATATTTATACCAAATACTTATAAAACAACTATGTTAACTTGGAAACATCTACCATAACACTTAGCATAGTAGCTTGTCGTAAAGCTAAATATTGTAATATTAGCATTTTAGCATTATTAACAGTTGAAAGTTGTGTGAAATTTTTGTGGTACAGTCAAAAGTCCTTAAAAACTCCTGATTCAGATGTCTGGGGATGTTTTTGACACTGACAATTTTGATGCTAGAAAGAGAGGGAAGTTGGCACCAGATAAAACACTAAATTATTTTTATTCAGTTTCTTTAAACCCACTGAATATTTAAGCTAATTTACACAAAAAATGTTGAATCTTGTTGTTTCTTGAAAGAAAACAGATGTGGTTTTCACTGTTCAGTCTAGTTGTTTCTCAGTCAGGTGAGTCAGCAGAGCAGGGTAAACTGTGGCAACATTATCCAAGCAGGGGTGAAGGCATGAGGGATGGTAAGTCTGCATGCTCCTAAACAGAGCCACATGTCTCCGGGTTGAAGCCAACCAATCAGACTCCGCAGGCTGGATATGAGCCCCCAGGAACCCAGTGGATCACTTTCAACATGAGGAGGAAAAAGCAGTTGTATGGAGCTGGACTCTACCAGGGAGTGTGCATTATGACTTTTACAAGTGTGCAGAGCAAACAGAAAAAAACCTCTAACTCCGCCGCACTGCGCCCAGTAAACACAAAAACTTGGCTCGAATACTTTTTATAATGCAATAAATATGTTTTTACATTTGTCAGTAGGAGTCACCATAAATTCCAGAAAACTTTTTTTTTTTTTTTGGCTGCTGGAGCCAATTTAAGGCAAAGTGCAAATAGATATAAAACAGTTCTATGTGGCCAAAAATAGCTAATAAAACTCTATAAAACCTGATCTATGTGTCCTAAGAATCTAAGTATGTTGTGGTTCAAGAGTTGGGCTGAGGCCTCTAAAGTGGACCCCAGCAACAGCAAAACTTTATGTTACACTGTCAGTCGAGTTATATTGTCAATGTCAAACTTTAAAATTTATCACATTATCAACAATCTGAAAGCCAAACAGGTCAGCTAAGCAAGATTTTTAAATGCAGCTGTATTTTTACAAAGCATTTCTACTTGAGAAAAAAGATCTGAATACTTCTTCTAATATTAAATATCAGCACTAAAGCTCAGATCCAGGCCACTTGATGCTCCGAGCTGTGAAGACATATTCAAATTAAACTTTATTGCAGCCTACAATAATCCAGACTGTTTTATAAATGTAACAATGTTTTTTTTATTTAGCCTCAAACAGAACTCCCTTTTCCAGCCACAACACAAACCAAAGTGGTGAGTTAACCTTGTGAACACCACAGCGCTCCTAAACAAGCTTATTGTCGTACAGCTCTTTTCAAGGAAGTCCCTCTTAGAAGGAATTTCAGAAAAATATTTTAACCATAACTTCCCTCTTAAACCCATTAGACTAGTTGAGTCATGTTGAATAATGAACTGAATCTAAATTACTTGATTAACCTGTTTAACTGCTTCAGTGTGGATTAATTTGTGGTTCCTTGGCAGTGATCAGTTTGCTAATAAAACAAAAACATGTTCCTGTGTGGCTTCTGTGAAAAGTTTGACAAAAAAAACTGAGTAAACACAAAATTCCACCAATTTTTTAAGAATAAAGTCAGTCTTTAGTGGCTCTGAATGAGCTTTATCTGAAAGTACAAGATGATGTCACAGGGAAGTCTTCAGGGTTACCTCAGTTCGAGTCCTAAAAATGCAAATTTTACAGTTTACAAACTGAAATTATCGACTTTGTAAGATGTGAACATGAAAGCGGTTTCCTTAAGGACTTGCTTGAAGACATTATTTCACTCTGATTCTCAATTTTACATGTCCAAAAAAACTGCAATCAATAAAACTGTATAAACTAAAATGTTCTACTCAGCGGGTTTATTGTGCAGATTAAATGATTTTTCTCAACTAGTCATCTAGTTTGAAAAAGTATAAAAGAAATGCATAGTTTTTTAAACACACTATGCAAGAAGCAAATGCTTACTCAGTGAAATTCTCACAGCAACTTTTTGAACTCCAGAATATATCTTACAAAATGAAATCTAATCTTTTTTTTTCTTTTTTTTTTTACATTACATCAGTTACACTGAACAGTAACACGTATGTCGGACTTCATCCTTCTTCCTGGTTCTGGTTCTGCTTCATGTTCAATGCAGCATTTCAATCTGCTCCAGCTTTGTTCTCACATTTGAAAACTTAAGTTCTTATTGGATCGCTGTTGGAAATTTACAAAGTTGCACTTCAGTCAAAAGAAAACACCTTCACCTGATGGAAAAACTTTCATATCATCAAAGTTTAAGTCTATTAACTGGAGGGGAATTTTGTACAAAGATTTGAGAGACCAAAGGAACTATTTTGGGAACAAGTATTTGAAACTCGGGACATCAACATAACAAACATTGTCTGATCCAGCTAGATGTTTTTGAAATGACGCACAGTGGCACCAGGCACGGTGCCCAAAAAAATCCAAATAATCAATTTCATGAATGTGTAACGGTCTCACAAAGTCCTGCGAGGAACAATGTCAACATCCTGGAGCAATTAAGTCCTGAATGTTTAGAGAGGCAGCTTTCCAACTGTCTCGAGCTGCACTAAAACTAATCCTTTCACCTCGCTCTCCCACGTTTTACACCCAATGCTCCTCGCTGCCAATAAAAACCACATGTGCCATCAGTCGTGGGGAGGAAAAAAGAAATATTTGTTATGAACAAACTAATATTTACATAAAAACAAAGAGCATTCTTGCTCTCCTTAAGTCTTTGTCCAACGGATCTGAGGCCACAAACAAATCATTAGTCTCCATAATCTGCTCTGCTTCCTCGTTGTGTCTTCAGCATGGAGTGGTTATGGTTGGTCTGGAGGACTTGCTGCCGCGGCCTCGTCGTTGCTGCTGTCCACCTCCTGCTCCATGGGGCTGTCCTCCTCCAGCTGCTGGCTGGTGTAGTTGGTGATCTCCAGGAAGCCGCTGGGCTCCACCACCACGTTGGACTGACTGGAGTCTGGCAGGATGGAGTACTGAGGAATCACCTGCATGCATCAGTCACATTTGGATTTAAGTATATACTGATACATCACAATAAATTATATGTAAATATTTCTGCACTGAGTTTAAAGATATCTTTAAGCATATTGACCCTTAACAGTTAAAATATCTCATTTTCTCTTTGTTTGTTTCAGAGGATGGGTATGATTTCTGTTGTTAAAGACTTTAATTGTGGATGTTGAATCTTCAGTTGATCAATTTTGGTATTTTCAAGCTTTGTTAGACTAAATTTTTTTACTTTAAGTTAAAGCTAGTTTGATATTTTTGGGAAAATGTAATTATTTGTTTTGTGCACTATATGCGAATATCAATACTACTCTGATTATCTCTTGGCCTACAAATAGTTAAAAGTACACAATAATTAGTTTTATTGAAAACAAATTAATGTATTTACAAAAAAAGTAACTCATCAATATTGAAAACATACCCACCTCTTCCCCTCTGTGTTTAATAAATGTTTAATTTCATTAATGCAGTCTGATGTTTCTGCAGGCTTCGACCATATGAAGACTGAGTTTTGTTACATGTTTTGATAAATAGATCAATATGTGAAAAACAAATTGACAAACCAAACATCCGTCCGACTCGACTTCAGGGATTAATAACATAAAAATATCTCACCTCAATGACCTCCAGGTCTTCTTTGCTCCTCTGTGCTGTGAGACCCTGCATGCAGCTGAACTGCTGGGACTTTGTGTGATGCATTGAGGCCCCCGAGCTGCTGATGAACTGGCCCGAGTCCAGCGTTCCTGACACGGTCTGGACCTCCAGAGCCTTCCCCAGGGGGCCGCAGTCGCTGGATGAATCCACCACCATGGGCTCCGTGCTGGGGTCGATCTCCGCCTCCATCATGGAGATCTTCAGGATGTCCGACACTGAGGGCTTGTCTCCTGAGGACCCGGAGCTGGACTCTGGGATCAGCTTGGCGGTGGCCTCGCCGCTGCTGAAGACCGGCGATGCATGATGGGAGCTGCCAAAGGTGATCTTGGTCACCGTGGCGCTCTGTGTGATGATCGGCTGCTGTGGTGGAGTTATTTGACAAAGAAAAAAAGACATATGTAAGAAAAATAAATTTAAATTTAGAGAGAAAGAACAAAAGCAGTCAAAAGCAGGTTCATGCATGTTCATGTGTTTGAGTTAGAGGGAGACTAAAGCAAGAAAACTGGTGTTTGAAAACTGTATAAAAACCAGAATTCTGTCTTCACAGAGAGAAAATTTAAGATTTTTCAGACAGGTAGACAAAGTATTAATATCTCCCTTTTGGATTATTATATTTTTCCAACAGGACAACACAGAGAAGATATATATTCATAAAACAAAACATGCTATTTCATTTCACTAAGGCAAAGTATTAGAGCTGCCATATAAAATTATTTTTTATTACAGCCATTAATCAGTCAGACTAATGACTTCACAAGAAAGTGAGACCAAAAATGGCGCCTTTGTTATTCTGTCTGACCGACTGTCAGAATTCAATCACAGTGACACAAAACAGAAAAGAGAAGCAGCTGCAGCTGGTGTTGAAACAATAAATCTGTTTCCTGCTGCCAATCGGACTGCGGCCTGTTTAAAGTAAACATTACAAATGTTTTATTTAATCTGACAGGAAGTAAGGAAAAACCCAGCACCTTCACATGAGCTGGTTACCCTCAGGTGTCACATAAAAGTCATTATGAAAAATGACAAAAGTTGGGGAGGAATTTTGAAGCAGGAATAGCATGACAGCAATTACCTCAGAGCAATTCTCCTAAAAACTCCAGAAAGACACTTGGCTTAATGGGAGAAAACGCCTCGCGTCGTTAATTTCTCTTCCTGTAAAAACGCTCACCTGGCTGGAGGAAGTCTTCTCGGTGCTGACGGGGTGATGCGCCTGCAGCGGAGGAGGGTGGGACATGGATGTGTGCAGGGGTCTGTGGTGGGACGTGGGTGCTTGCTGGAGCTTTGGGAGCTGCGGCGTCATCAGGGGCTTGGTTGCCGTGCTCGGGCTCGTGACCTTTGACCCTGCTTGAGCTGGTGCAGTCAGGGGTCTGTCTTTGGGGCTCTGGGTTAACGCCTGAGGTTTGGGCTGACTCTGCTCCCGTAGTTTGGGGAGTTTCTTGGTCAGAGGAGGCGAGGAGGGGAAGGCGGTGGAGGAAGAGGAAGGCTGACTGATCTGAGGCTTGCTCTGCAGTTGTGGCGGCGGCGGCGGTGGAGGTGGCGGCTGGGTGGAGGCGGAGCTGTGTCGGCTCTGCTCTGCTTCTGCCTGGCTCAACGGAGGCGGCTGAGCACCTGCAGAGTGGGTGGTTTGTTTTATGGGATCAGTAGCTGGTTGACTGGAGCGGTAAAACAAACCCGTCTGGGGGTCCAAGGTGTCGCCTTCCATCTCGCCAACTTCTAACACCGTCTCAGTTTTACTGTGGCTGTCAGAGGGCTGAAAAAGTCACAAAGAAGAAGAACATCGAGGGGTGTTATCAAGAGGAGGTTGACACTTTATCCATCCCCACAGAGGCAGAAATACAACATGACATAGACATTATAAAAAGATAAAACACAAGCCGTTATAAAATGATCAAATATTCAAATTTACAGAACAAACACTGAACTAAAAATAAGAGGCCACTTCCAGGTTTTAAAGGTCCAGAGTGACAGAATGAGTTCTGACATCATGATTTATTTCTTTGTCAATAAAACCTTAACCTCAAAATTAAAATGAAAAAAAAAATGAATGTAACTGTTGGTAATATATTTGTGGACTCAGGTAGAAGGTAGAAAAGATGGATCGTACAATTCTTGTTACATGCGAGTGATCATGTAGAAAGTTTGAAACAATGTCATAATCACTTGCATGTAAAAAATGCAGATTTGAACTTTTTTCTTCAGACTGTTCCTCTATTTACAAATGCAGACTGTGACGACGACATCATCGCTGCTTAAAAACTTAGGAAGGAACTGTTTTAAAAAATAAATCTGTTATTCTAAAATGGACTCCTTCCACTTTAGGCCAAAAACTTCAGTCACCCCTCAAATGAGGCAGATATTAAGGTAAAAAATCTTGGGTAGCTTTTGCTCATAATACACATCCATCATCAGTTCACTTTAAATCAACCACTAATGTTTATGTTTACATGTGTTTGGTTGACACAGATGCTGCTACACAGTTTCTGTTTCTGTATCAATCTATAAACATTAAATGTCACCTGAATAAAAACACTTCAGGCTTCGGGGAAAAACACTGCAGGTTTCAACCAAACCATTTTGTTTTTCAGCAGCTGCATTGTGCAGCGCTCTCTTTGAACAGTTTTCTTAGAAACTACAGCACTTTCGACCGACAAAAAAGTTCCCCTGAAAAATCATTGGCATAGTGGTGAGAGAGTGGTGCTCCTTCACCTTCGTTGTAACAGGGTGGAGACAGAAAGCTCAAGGCCTTACGTACAAAAATATAAAAACTATTTCGATGGTTAAATATCACAAGTGATGAGTTAGAAAATGCTTCATAATTTGAGAGAAGAGAGGCGGGTAAAGTAGATTATGAGTCCTAAAATATTCAGAGTAATACAGACAGACAAAACAAAGAGTTTTACTAACATCTCTACATTAAGTTTCATGTACTTTGAATCCTCTTTTGTCACACTATCTCATATATTTATTGACCATAAACTGCCATTTACAACAGATCAGCTATAAAAAAAAAATCATTCACTTTAGCCTCTATGCACACACGAGTATCTACAGTCTTGCTCTCAGGCGTCCTCACCATGTGGCTGACGTGTGACGCCGCGGCTGCTGAGGAGACAACAGCTGGTTTGGTTACCACGGTGACCTGGCTGCTTTTGTAAGGCTTCGCCGGCTGCTGACTGGACGACATGACGACGTCATCGTCCTCCGAGGACAATCCAACTCTGCCGGCTTTACCTGGGCGGGAAAATCACAAGACATGCTGTCAGATGAGCAAGGAGCAAGGAGAGGACAGACACACACACTCACACACA
>JAPZDV010000006.1:21565993-21587265 GCA_029814665.1 Acanthurus lineatus | reverse complement strand
AAATGTGATGACAGGACGAGCTGCCAAAAGCAGATTGAAGCGAAGCTAAAAAGGAGACTGAATATTGCCCTTGAAATGATGCCATGACGTCAGATAAATGCTGATTTATCTGGACATAGAAAAAGGGCACTAACGCATAAATCATTGCAGTTTTAATCTGAAAAGGAATAACACGCTATTGATGGAAGTTCAAGGATGTTCCTATTAGTTACTTGTCTTAAATTGATATTTAAAAACTCCATATGACAAGTTCTTCTATTGATAAGTTTTTGCTGGTGCAGGAAGAACCTACATGTTCCCACAGTTGACATGACCACAGAAGGAGTACATGAGACCACTGTGGTCACTGCCACGGTGTTGGCGTTGGACGAGGGGCTGGAATTGGCTGGGAAGACCACCGTCTGTTTCTGAGTGGGTGTGGTCAGCATGGATGTGGAGCCCAGCTTGGACATCGCAGCATTGTTGTGAGCGTGAGACTTGGACAGGATGTTGGGCACAAAGTTGGAGCTTGGAGAAGTTGTCACAATAATCACCTGAAGGAAGAAGAGATTTTTAAAACTCTCGAATACTGTGTAGAGAGATAAGTTGGGAAACCATAAGAGTGTGTGAGCAGGTAGGACTCACCTTCTGTGTGGTTGTGTTGGTTGTCTGGATGGTGGGCTTGGTAAAGGTGATCTTGACGGGGGACAGGTGGGGTGGCAGAGAGTTGGCGATGCTCTGCATGATGTTGCTCATCTTGGGGCTGCCGCTCACCGGCACCGTGATGTTCTTGGACACCTGTGGGGAAACTTTGGTGACCTCCTTTAGCATCACCGGTGACGAGCTGGACGAGTTTGTCCGCCGTCGTTTGCGAGGCTTCTCGTCTTCATCAGAACAGCTGACACCTGCGAGGGAAATGTGGGACAGAAATTCAGGATACATCAGGAATGACAGAAGTTAGCCTGTGGATAATTTTCTCAATCCACTGATAAATTATTTAGTCTATAGAAACATTAAATAATCTTCCTTCTGTTACATTTTCCTGTCCATAAATGGCATATTTTGTTCTAATTATTGTTCCTGGAGTTTTTTTTATTAATGCAATCTAAAGAAGGAAGGTTTACTTTACAATGTTGACACTCACTTTTTACATAGACAGTGCTCCCGCTGGGCAGCACCACCACGTTGGATGAAGGACTGGGTGGTCGAGGTGATTTCACAGTTGCTCCTATGGTGCCGCTTGTAGCTGTAGCACTGGTGGAGGTGCATGTGGTGCTTGTGTAGGAGTAACATACAACCACTACAAGAAGGATAATTAAACAGGTCATTTAACATCTAATCTGTTTCGAAACACCCTTACTTAAATACAAATGATGTCTGCTCACCTTCTTTGTTCCCAGTTTCTGCTGGCAACAAAAGGGAGGCATTCTGATTGGCCGTGGCACTGGCCACAGCATTGGCAGTCACAGTAAAGGCTGTCTGAGGTACCAGCCTCGGCATGAGGGGAACGAGTCGGCGTCCTTCAATGGACCATTCAGACGAGCTGTTGGGACCTGACATGCTGAGAGAGATCACGCTGTTCAGTACTAAGAACCTTACATTAGAGATAACCTCATACTCTGAGGGGCTTCATATGACAAATGGCACTCCTACTTGGCCAGAACAGTTGTGTACTTACTGATATGCGATGGTGGTGAGCCGTTCATCATTGACAGCCCTGCGGACTTCAGCACGATGGCGCTCTGTTGAGATACTGGGAAGATAAAGATGGTGGGTGAAGAAAAAGGTTTAACACATTTTAAATAAAGCAAAGTTTATGTGCAAGAACTGAATAAAATGTTTTAAGTACAATGTCAAGTTTTACCCAAGGATTTTAGTAAGTTCCCCCAGCAGGTCCTTCTTGTCCTTTGTAAGGTCTCCTTGTGCTCGTAAGGCACTGATAACCCCGGCATAAGCCTCCAGCTCTGGAAAATAGACATGCACATCAAACACCAGGCAGCACTGCAGCCTCTTCTTTATCCAGTGGAACAGAAAACCCTTCAATGATCCTTCTCTAAGGACCTGCACTGCATCCACTGTGTCTACGTCCAACTTTTCATGTCGAGGCCGACTCTTTATGATCAGTGTGACACGAGAAAGATGCCAGTTCAATCCCATCAAGTCACATATCAATTTCTTGGACTGATTAAGATTCCTGCCCCAACAAAGTGTCATTAACTAAGTGTGTAAAAATACTGTTTACAGTGATGGTCTTACATTATTTATCTGATGTTATGTGGCCTTACCCAGTTTACGGAGAATTCTTTTGCACTCATCCCTGCCCAGGTCAAGGATGGTGGGCCATACCACAGGCATGGTACCAGTCAGCACTGGTTTCTCGAGCTGAATCATGGGCTGAGTGAGTGGCAAACAATAAAGTAAGTTAAGACAACATTTCAGCACAAACCATACTGCTGCATTCTTGTGCTGCTCTGTATGTTTACGTTTATGAGCTTCAGGAAGAATGAGAAACATCTAGAGTCACAAACAGTAGCAGAAAGTCATTAAATCTAATCACATTATGTAATATGAATTCAAAGGAATCATGTTAAAAGTGAGAGAGAATGTTTATTACATGTTTCCACTTTTTTGGGATGCAAAACAAAGGCTTCTTTTGGGGATTTTATTTAACAGCAATTGTTCTGAAAGTTTAAGCAGTAATAACAGATTATTGTGACATTAATATAATCAACAACTCTTACTGATTATCTGACTATCCCTCTACAATTACTGTATGATAAACAGAATAAAATCTAGTGTGACCTAAAGTTGTTTTTTAAAGTTGGTTTCAAAGCATATTTTAATCGCTGCATTTGTTAGATACAATTTTCAACTGCACATAAAAACATTTATGGTATGTAGAATTGACTTAGAATAAAGTGCAATGGCTGGGCACAAGGTACAGAATATCACTAGATTCATAGCTGAGATGATGCCACACTCACAAATGAATTTAGCAGCAGGTATACATTTCAATTCAAGTCGTTTCAGCTGTTAAGACTGACCAGTACCGCCCACCACTGGATATCTTAGAAACTACAAACATTGTGGGCGTACAAAGCCAAACGTACACAAAAGTGGAGTTTTCGTTCAATTCAAATACTGTGTAGAAACAATTTACACGCCCAAGACAACACAAGACTCTAATAATAACAGAGTCCTGCGTTTGTTTTAACAGGTTTCAACATTTGAGCTCGAGCAGAGAAACATTTTGCTATGCATTTTGTTGTTTTCTGGATCAAATTCTGTCAACGGGAATCAGCATGTACGTCCAAGCATTCATAAGAATATCCCATGATCCATTATCTACATTCGCAAAATAATCAGAGCAAGACGTAAAACTTTTGCAAATCGTGCGTGCAACGGAGTCAGATGACATTACGGTTTTGCGCGATGTTAAATCAACTGCAATGAATGATATTAGCTTAGCAGGTTAGCTAGCTAGTTCAATGAGCCAAATTAATGTCTTACCATCCGTTAGCAGGGCAACTTCAAGGCCTTGGTAAGTCCGAGATACAGACAAACATTGCTGACCATACGATTTTTAGCTAAGTTACCACATGATGTAGTATTTTCCAATAAATTGTGACAAAGAAAAAAGAGACAAAACCGCTAAAATAAGTGAAATTTCACTGGGAGGGACTGTGTTTATGTTTTCTGCTAACTAGCTGCGGCTGGCTGTTGATGTGAAGAATGTCTTCTTCGTGTGATTTATGACGATACCAGATGCTTCTTCCTCTCTACCGACGCAGTGCTGCCACCTACAGATAGATTAAAGGATCGATAGATTGAAAGGCTTATTTATGCAAACAAATCACAAATTAAAATCGTATAAATTAGTATTTAAATTAGTATGAACAGAAATTACTAGAAAAACATGATTAGTAGCTAAACTATATATAATAATAATACAAACACATTATTAGGAGGCAGCACATTACAGCTACTGAATCATTTTAGGCTTACAGTCACCCAAATAAACCAGTTCCACTCAATAAACACAACAAAACAGCAACTACAGTCTAAGCTGATTGATTTTTTTTTTCAGAATTTCATGTCTAAAGACACAACAAACAGAGTTAGTCACACATATATTAAGCAAATATAAATCGTAATTTTCATTTGTCATAACATAGTTTTTGGAACCATTGGTCTAAGTTATAACTGCAGGAAAAGTCTTTTAGTTTCATTTGTTGACTAACACTATATGCTCCTTTGATAAATTTAATTTCATATCACACTAAACAAGCTTTTTAGACTTGATGTTATATGCTTCTGGTGCCAGAGTTTTGCAACTCAAGGTTTTGTGGGAGTTTTTCTTTGCAGTACTAATGATAAAAAAAATGATAAAACTGGTTTGAGAAAAAAAGTCATTATATTCATTTGTCCCATATGAAGCTGCATGCACTTGAAGCATGCCATACTGAAATTTATACAAGTTTTAACCAAAAAAAAACATCTGCAAGGTTTAGTATTTTTCTCTTAATCAATCTTTTTATTGCAAAACAGTCAACAACAACTTTAAATATTCATATACAAGTACTAAATAAACAAAAAAAAAAATAGCTATGATCAGAACTTCAGTCACAAATTTAAATTTCCCTTGTAGGATCCCACCTACTAATGCAACTGCTGACTAACCACCAACCAAACTCTGTAAAAAAAAAAAAGGAAAGAAAAAAGAGGCTCATTTTTGTTTAGTTATATTTTTAACTTTTTTATTATTTTTGACAATGACCTTTAATAATTTAACACATGTGATGTGTGAGTAAGATTGAAATGTAAAATCCCCTACATGTCATTAAAAACTCCCTTCCCTAAAATACCGAAGACACGAGACCATAATCCAAACCTCATATGCTCAAAAGTCCCACACAAAGAAGACGTCCGTGAAGGTAGCGCGGCTCCACAGCTCCAAAGTGTTATAATTTCAATTTCGTTGGTAAAACAAGCTGTAAAAAGTGAAACACCATTTGATATTGTATAGTTCAAGTATTGTACAGAAGTGCAAAAATCTTCACTGTAGAAAATTATTAGTACAACACTGTAATAATATTTCATTACACATAGAGGTCCTGCATTGAAAAACATAAACAGAGGCCAAAAGTAGGGTAAAAATAATGTCCCCTTTGAGTGAAAAAAGTATAAATAACATAATTATATTGTTAATACTGTTACTGCAATGTGTGAACAGCCTCTTACTGTTGTAGCTCATCAATGTGGATCTAGTACTACTTTGCTCTCTCATGATATTTTCTTTTATATAGCCTATATATAATGAATATTTTAGTGTAATATGTTGTCCAGAGTAGTCTATTTGTGTCACCTTGCGCTAAAATTGTGACTAAAGTAAAGAAAAACGACATTATCAGTTTAAAAAGTGACAATTTCGCGAAGTACGAGGAGCTCCTGAACGCAACGGGATGGAAGGTGGGTTTTTCTCCTCTTTTTTACTGTTTTGGGAAGGAGGAGGGGGGGCAAAGCATTTCCTTTTTCCATTTGCATCACACTATGGAGCAAAAACCCAAGGTTCCCGTCCAAATGAGAGCGGATTAACGTGAACAGACCTGGAAGAGGATGCTACAGAAACTGCGTCCAAATCAGCTCTGACTGGACGCATTTTGAGAGATCTTTTTTGGATTTTTGCAGCCAAAGTTTTGACGTAATTCTTCCCCTCGGACATCAGGAGTGTCACCATGGAAGTATTCCCGTAGGAAAAAAATAGAGATATCCCAAGACTTGGAGCTGATTTGAGAAAGTTGGGAAAAACATCCAAAGCAAGTTGTGTGCAGTAGTTGAAGGTTTTCCAGATGTCTGTGCTGATGCAGACAGCGGCTGGTTAATGAAACACATTCACACCCAACAGGAAAAAAAGTAGCACGTTTCTCCATTTCTTGCAACTCTGTGGATTTTAGGCTTTATTAAAGTCGCTATTTGATATATATAAGATCAACTTGGGATATTTCAGGAAACGCATAAGAATAATTGTGTTTGAAACTTTGTGTTGGGTGTAAGTTGTCGGCGTTTCTGGACATGGACGGACACCGAGGAGACGAAATGAAGAAGCCGTTTTAATAAATAAGAATAAGTCGTTACCATGAAAATGTTATTTGGGTGAAGTCCTCGGACACTCTTAAGGGAATCCCAATGAGTGGCACACAGTCAACACTCACTGACAGGTAGGACAAATACTCTTTTTCTTAAACTGTTGCCTTTTTTTACGTGTCTGCTAATTAAATACAGCATGACTGCTCACGATTTTCAAGTTTAAACGGTGTTCTGAATCGGTTTATGAATGGAACTACAACTGACTGGCTCTCGCCAAACTCCGTTTAAAAAACGCCATATTTAAGATAATCTAAATTGCTTTGAAATATACGTTACTAGTAGAGCATAGTGTTAGATATTCTACCGTCCGGTTTGGTTACATGATGATATCCCAATCAAACGTTTAAACTAAAGGGCAGAGTTTATATTAAGTGTAGCTAAACTACTTAAACAAACTTATAGTTAGCCTCTTGACGTCGCATCGTCGGGAACTCTTCCAATACAAATTAAAAGTTGAGTTTAAGTGAAGTAAAAGCTGTTATATCTTCTAAAGGTACACCGAACTAAATAAAAGCCTTTAATAAGATCCGTGAGTGCTTAAATTATACTCTAATTTCTATATCCACATAGGAAAACCGGATTGAGTTAAGAATTGAGAGATTTCTCAACGGAGTTCGTAAAAACATTCTCTCTATTGAAATCAAAACAAAACATAACGGGGTTTGTTTCCCCCCCTTTACTGGAATGGTCTTGAGTGTTAATGACAACCCCCCCATTCCCCAGCCAGTAGGGGGCATTTTCCTGAATGAGTTACATTTTACTTGCGGCCCCTTAAAGGTCACCATACATTAAAGGCTCTTGCACATTTTTCTGTTCATAACCTCCAGGACAGCGTGCGCATACCTGTCTTCTGGCAAATGTTTTTTCCCCCCAGATACCTGAGTCTCAGACAATTTCCTTGTTGTCTGGCTTGACTGAAGGTGAACTGATTGAAACATCTCTGTGTAAACATGCCCTTTGTATTTATACAGTGAAACAGTCCAATATGTTGCATGAGGCTCCTGAACTTCCCACAGAAGAACATATGAGGGTTCAGCAGACTTTTGGTCACCTCCATATGTTTCACTGCTGCTCCAGTCATATTATCTTGTGGGTGATTGAAAATGGCTGCAGCACGGAAAATAAACTTAGATTAAAAGGCACAATAACATGTGCACGTCAGTACAAATCAGATTATATTATCATATTACTTCCTCTTTATTGATCACAGCCTGTGTTGTTGTGAAGAAAAATAAATAAAAGTCTTGCAGCTCCGGAGTTTGTTTGAACCAACCCGAAACATTTTTGGACAATCTTTCTTTTCTGTCAGAACCAAATGAGGTAAAATGTTTTTGAAAAGGTTAATGGTTGATTTTAAGCTTTTCAGATTCCACCCCACATAAGTCACTTGTGTATTTTTAAACTCAGTAATCAGGAGTTTCCTCTGAGGAAACGCCAAAACAAAGGAACACATGACTGCCTCAGAAAGTCAAACAAAGTCATTTGATTTCTTGACCTTCAGCCAGCGGAGAGAAGACTGTGCAACTCATCTGCTGGTGTAGTTTTTTTGATTCTAAAAAGTGTTTCCATCCCAAAAATTTTCATCCTCGACACTGTATACAGTTTAAAATCCTAACAGCATGTGGAGTGGAAAGCATAACACACAGAAGAATTGATTTCAAGGGAAAAAGCTAACAAAAACCAAAGTACCAGCCACAGTTTATAAAATGACACAGAAATTGCAGCTTAAAGGAGCAGTTCATTATATTTTGGGGGGGTTCAAATTTTTTCTCACTTTCTTAGAAACAGAGCAAGCACTTAGCCTAGCATAGCATAAAGACTGGAAACTGCTAGCTCGTCTCCTGAAGTTGAAAACAGGCCTGCTAACACCTGTGAAGCTCACTCATTGTTTTGTTTTACACCAACAGAATTATAGAAATGTCAGATTTGTGATATTAGAAGGCATTACATGCTGTAACACTTTTCTTAACCAATCACAGTTTATCCATCTCTCCACTAGCACTCAGTGTGGGTTGCCAGATACAGTCAAGACTCAAAGAAGCTGCAGAAGCTATAAGCTGATTTAAAAGACTAAGCTTGTTTTGTTCATCTTGAATTATTCTCTTTAAGCAAATGTTTTTTGTCATACACTTCACTGGTATGAATGTTTATGACATGTCATATGTCATATAATGAATTGCAGTAATTTCAGTCATCCTCTGTCTTTACTCTAGCGCCATCATCAGGTTGAAATTTCAGTTCTCCATGGACCAAATACCTGCCAAACGAATGACATTCCTCTTAGTTTCTGCTGTACTTTGTCTTTTGTGCCAAATAGCATGTGTTAGCATGGCAACATGCTAAAGTAAGATGGTGGTGATGGCAAATACTGTCATCGGGAGCAAGTTTATTAGCAAAACACAACATACATAATAGCTATATAATGCACAACCAGTATATACATACAAGACCATGTTGACTTAGGTCAGTTATCTACACCAACCTCAAACTGCAGAAAATATATTTACAATACTTAACAGAGAACATATTACACTAAAACTGAGTTCCTGCTGCATTCGTTGCATCTGCGCAGCTTTTACTGTCAGTGTTTTTACCGAGACACCATTCAGTTCAGTCGTTTTACCTGTAAATTAGCAGTTCACATTGAAAATGTGTCTCTGAGGTCCATCCCCTCCTGTAATGACAGTCACATAAAAAGACTCACTGGACCTTGTGCATCCTTTACATCTGCAGATCCCTCAGGAAAATGCTTTGTGACGAGCGGATTTAGTGTCATTATATAATCAACGCACTTGTCTGTGGATTTTGAAGGTTATTACTGAAGCCTGTACTACATAAAAAACAAAAAAAAAGGGCTCAGTTGCCCGGCAACATTTGTGCCAGCTCCAGCAGCGGTTAGGTCACTTCTTGGATGTTGTTCAAGGGTTTCTCGGTGAGAAGAATTCAGCTTGAGCAGCCTGTTCGGTTTCTCCTAAGGTTTGTGATGCTTTACTGTCAGGATGTGACAGCTCCCAGCCTGGGTCATGTTCTCCTGTCTGCTAACCCTGAGAGAAAGACTGGAGCCACTTCTTTTCTTTTTCACTGCAGAGGTCTTATTGAGCTCACAGTACCTTTACAAGCAGCAAAACTGACTTGAGACAGAGCACAGGAAACTAGGTAGAAAGCAGATCTGTCACTTATTCAAACTCTGAAAACCAGACAATCTGACAAACATGCTCTCTTTACACAGCAACTAGACAGATGTGTGGAGGTGCATAGAGAGGCAGGTTGTGTACTTTTCTCCTAAACTCTTGCTTCATCCCTCACAGAACTACTTTGGTCACTTTTCATGTGAATAACAGGGAGAAACACCATGAATTTCTTCATGGAGAGACCTCTGAAAGTGTGCACTGTTATCCCCATTTGTACAATTCATGGTGTCAAGACTACAAAGACGCGGGAACAGATTTACAGAGGCTTCTTTTTCGAGGTATTCTGCCTCAGACACATGTGGTGTGTTATGTAACAGGCACGCCAGGCTGTGCCTCTCCGCTGACTGCATATACATTTAAGGGACAATCATGCAAAGAGCAGAAATATAAACAGACTTAATATATGAATACTGCCTGGATTGTTATGAAAGTTTTATGTCACTCTTGGGTGGGTTGAGGTCAAGGTACTTTTTGGTCGGTTAAACATGTCAAAGTTAATGCACAAGGATGTTTTTTTTCTTATGTTGTACATCGCAGCTGGTATTTTCCAAATTTGGTGATAATAGATGGTGGTTACACCAGTGAACTTCACCTCCTGGACTCTCCTGTGCTTGGAAAGTGTGTGCAGAGGTCGGTCCCAGGATCAGCTCAGAGGCTGACTGTGTAATGAGCTGCTGCCGTAGTAAATCAGAGGTTAAATGCATGTAAATTCTTCCTGCAGGGAGGCGCTGAGATGCAACCAGGAGGAGGCCTTTCACCCCTCCTTTGAGTTTGGTCACTCAGAGCAGGAATTACCACTTATATGTGGTGAAATGACACACCTGTGGTTCATTTTAAGCAAATCATGGTTGCAAACTATCAGGTTATTTAAATAATGACTCTCCCTCCTCTTGTTTAGATGATACAAGAGTTTCCTCTTCAGTTTAGATGTAAATAAACATGTTTTTTTTTAATTTGTTTGTTTTATCCAAAATGATGATAAACAATTGAATGAACTGAAAGGGAGATGCATGGATTTAGGATGTATCCCAGCAGGCCGTGGACCAGCCCTTTTTTTTTGCCCTTTGTCACACAGTTTTGCTGATCTGTGTGTTTTCCCGCCTGCCGACCTCCCACCCCCCCACCCTCTGACGGGAAGTGGTGACATCACTGTGAAACAATGTCTGTCGGGCCCACCAGGCCACTGGCCTTCCTGACTGACACTGCCGCTGGCGACACATCAGTGCAGTATGGCTTCTCTCAGACTGCATGTACAGTGCAATATAACACGCCAGGATCAGCAGTATTTTACCCAGTAGATCAAAAACTGGGTGCATGTTGGGAATGTTTGTGCAGCTGTATCATCACAAAAGGCTGCATAAATGTATCACGGCATTTATAGTTTCCTTTAAGGAAAAATTGTAGTGTGGTTTTATCCCTTATTTCAATATTGTTTTACCTTTAATGTCCATGGAGAGTATTTATTCTGCTCAGGTTATTGTTCAAAAAGTTGAATGTTGCAGTCTGAAGTTTGTTTTGTTTGTTTTGCCACCAAAACAATGCACCGTAAAAGTGAACCCACATAAAAATGTAAAACCATTCCCATTAATCTCACGTTAGGAAAAGTACCAGTCACATACTGAAAAACAATGGATTATGTTCGTCAGTGCAGGATGTCAATGGAATGGTATATAAGCTAATGACTTGTAAGATATTTCAGCCTCCAAACTTAATGTAAATATGCTAATTTACCACTTTCAGATGACTTATTTTAATTAAAATGAAATATTTTAATGCAAAAGTGCCATATTTATATTTTACACATTTGCACATATTACACTTTATGAAATTAAATATTAAATGGCTGCATTCATATATCCACTTCACTGGTTGCGTGCAATTCACCCATTTATGCACAAATCTAGCAGCGTAATAAATCACTTACTTTTTCCTTTTTTTATTTTATTATGCACTGCAGCTGCTCTTAAAAAAGCAAATAGGCTACTGTTGTTTTCAGTATGCATACAACCAAGACATACTACTTTGTCAAACAGATGAAGTCTAGCACAAGATTTAATGGTTTAAAAAATACATAGAAGTTGCAGAAAATATGGAGAGCTTACACTTGAACGGGCTGTGATCTGTCACTGTCATCTATCTGTGCTCGGTTTTTGTAATTTATCTTCCACTGTGCAGAGGATTGTGGGTCAGAAAAGCCAAAAAAGCGTGCTGGCTTAGACACAAAATGCGACCGGATGCTGTAGGACATCCTGGTATTTTCGTCATATTGCCTTTGACATACTATTGGGACATAAAACATCTTTTTTTGGCACACTCGGTTGTATGACAGTATGGGTATTGGAATGCAGCCGCAGTCACACATCTATTTTTCAAAATGTCATCTGCTTGTGAAAGTGCAGACAGCTGATAACAGAGCGCAAAAAATAAGTTCAGCAGATCATTGTGATCTGTATTATTAGGATTATTAGTGAGCAATTTGTAACCCTATTTAAGCTTGAACTAATCCAGAAACCCAACTGCTGTCAGTCTATTAAACATATTCAAGGTCCCATATGAGGGTCATTTATGCAATTGGTGTTCTAGTAATTCTTGATGACCGCCAGAAATAATTTGTAATATCTCAGATGTTTTTCAGTCATGATAAATTAAATATAACTCTTCATGTAGCCAAAAAATATTCTTTTATAGTATGTAATAGTTAATGTGGCATTTTCCTTCATTCCACATCCTTAATTACCTTCTATATATTATGATTGATCATGTTATTATCCAAATATTTGTTGCCGTTGTGTCTGAACCTAATAACCATTGAATTGGAAATGTTGAATAAAATATGTGCATTTACAAAAAACAAAAACAAAAAAAACATCCGTGACTCAAATTGTTTTTCCAGTTTGATTTAGATATCGGTCATCACTGGAGACAAACAAAGCTGCATTATGACAAATGACCAAAGAGCAAGCAGGGCGAAGAACATGTGTTGTGCATCGAGGAGTTTCGAGCGTTCGCCCTGATATGTAACAGTTACAGTTATTCGCTGATGAATGATTCGAACTTTAAACGGTCTCTGAGGGGTTTGTTCTCAGGGTTTCAGATGCTTCCACATTATAAATGTACAGTATTTGCATTACATTATTCCTCCAACATGTGCTGCAAAAGGTATATGGACTGCTGCCAAGATGATGCATTCTTTTAAGGCCAAAAAAAGTAAGCCACTTCAACAAAAGGTGATTTTACTGTTGACTTTTGTATTATTTCAGAAATGTAGCATTCAACCAAAAACCTATTCAGTACTTTAGCATAATTTTGTGCCCATCTATAGCCTCTAAGATTTAAGTTATGTTACTTTAAACATAAGTTTAATCATGATTTATGAGCCTGAGGAGCTTTTCAGTGCATCCATCTGGTCTGGAGATCAAACCTGTATTTATATTACAAACTGTTCTGAATGCAGTGATGTGATGTTTATCAATCAGCTTGTGTAAGGATTTGGGGTTTTTATCCAGAGCCTCTGTTGAACAAACAGTCTCGAATGTTTTACATTCTACATTGAGCTGCTTGATTAGATCATTCCTCTGAGTTCACAAGCTGAAATTAAATTTAGATGTTTGTGGTGACACTGAGGTGGGAAGAAAATGAACAATGAGTCATTAATGGAACAGACATGAAAATATTCACCCTGTAAAGCTCAGATGATTGCAGCAAAGACGCTGTTTTCTAAAAAGATAAGACTGGTGAATTGATCCCAAAAACAAGCATAATGTGCATACCCAAAAACTGACTCTGAGCATCCAGTTCCTCTTTACTTTGATGATTTAAAGAGATGAAAAAAATGAATTACTTAAAGGGAAAAGTGATAGAAATTGTAAGTTTTTTAATCAGACATTAAAGACGCCATTTTGATGATCCTTTCTTCTTGTTAGTTGATCAAAAACATGTATAAAATTATTTGTGCATGCTTCTCATGAAGCAATATATTTTGATTATTGCTTCTATTGGTTAGACTTGTTCCCACCCAAACTTAAAGGTGTCGACTAAACCACTGGATTAGTGTTGTTGCAGATGTTTCCTTTGGTTAAATGCTGGCAGATCAATTGACTGGTAAAAGTATGTAGATGGTAGCTTCTGTATTTACTTAACTTACTATAAAACATGGGGAAAAACTGGAAGATAGTTGATGTAATACTTGTGTTTGCTGTTCCTTAATTCAAATTTTGCTTTGTGCAGTATGTGTATTACGTTTTGCATTGACCTGCTTGGATTTAAAGGAAAATTATGAAAACATTGGCTCTGTGGTATTGTTTAACTGAGCTAAATCAGCAATAAATTATTTTTTGGGCTCAGATCCTGTTATATTTCACTATATCTCACTGCACTTATAATAAACATTCATATCTACCATATGTGGAGTTTTAGCAGCTTGTGCTTTGTGTCTCAGAGTCTCTGGAGCCGAGTCCTTTGCTGTTATCATCCCTGAGGAACAGTCTGGTATTTTTGGCATCTGAGACACAAGTAGATTGCTGCATGTTTTTTTGGTCCTCCTTTGATAACTGCACAGTAAGGAAGTAAAGAAAGTCTGAACAAATAAGCCGGCAGACACACGTCGAAGCCGAGTGACACAAATACAGTAAATTACTCCCTTTGGTTGTGGTAATAGCTAACTTTGCATGTGCTCATTACAACTGAATGTGTCAATATTAGCTTATCTTGGCATATATTGACTAAAGATAAGAAATTCATGTCTCCAGTAAATTGTTTATCAATTAGATAGTAGTTACAAGTTTATCTTTCAGCTGTTAAATATAATTTGGATACAGCTTAAATCAGTATTTTCTCAGCCTTAGCCAGCTAACATTAAAATGCTAACATTAGCTTTGCTGTGTTTAAAAACTGTAGCTCTGTATGTTTAGCTAATGTTAGCTAAAAGTCCGGCAAACTTACTTTGGCTCTTATAATACAACCATTAGATTATGTTAACAATACCTTAAACTTTGCAAAACTAGTTGTGTACAGGACTTTTTTTCATCTTAACATGGCTTTGAGATCAACTGTTACCACTGTATTAAGCTAGTTAGCTGACCATGCTAACGTTTGCCACTTATAAGAGTATCAAAAAAACAGAAAGGCTAACATTGGCTCCATGTTGGTTGACAACTAATGTCAACAGCTGGCTTATTTTGACTAGTTTTTAAACAAGAATATTATAAAATGGGTCTTAAATGTCCACTTGATCATAGCAAACATCATAACATGCTAATGTTTCCCTAAACTGCAACTTGAACTCTCAAGCTAATAAGCTAGTTAGCTGGGCATGCTAGCAGTCGAACCTTACAGCAGATGAATACACTGTTAATTGTGTTTCCTACTATTTTTTGCATGTTTTTAGGTTTTCTATGGCTAAAAAAAAAGATAGCTTAAATAGATAAAACCTCTCTTTTTATTTTTGGTCACTTATTGGTCATACTGCTGCCATTTTTGGGGGGATAAATACCCATTAGCTACTTCTTCAGGTGTCTTCATAGCCTACAGTGTCGAGGTTCAGGTTTATCACCTGACCTGAATCAAAGGAGTAAAAAATCTAAAGTTTGTCTATGCGAATATGCCTAAAATATTAAAAGCTTAAAGCTGTATTTTTCCTCTCACCCAGAAGTATATAGCTGCCACCCACTGAGCCGGATGCAATTTGTCCTTGTCTTGCCATTTTTTATCAACGTCTTATCTCCTCCAACCACAGCAATTATGCTTCCTAAGTGGGCCTTTCTTTCCGATTCAACATAGCCTAATTTCACCTTTTTTCTGTCTGTAATTGTGTCAGCTTTGTTGTGTCTAGGAGAGTGGAATCAGTTTCAACTATTTAGGGTTATTTTACAGGAGTTTGACACAAAGGAAAATATTATTAGTTCCCTTCTTCTATTTGTCTAAATATCCTGGAATTTAATTTATTTCATTTCCTCAGAACCATGAGTAAGAAGCATGTAAGTTTAAACAATTACTTTCTTCACACACTTTTGTATTTAAGCCGAAATTTCCTCAGCCGTCTCCCCATTAAAGACACTCAAGACGCCTCCTCCTTCCCGTCTCCCTCCTCCATTTCTTTCCCAGCCTGCTCCCCTCATTCAGGAAACTGAAGCCGAGCCAAAAACTCGAGTCTCCGTTTCCGGGAATCTGTCTCACAAAGCCACAGTATAGTAAGCTGGCGCTGACGTGGGAGCCATTGTTAAAAGCTCAGGGCCCCCATTGTCCAGGGGAGGAACAGCAGCACAAACAAACCCCCCCCCTGCCGCCTGCAGAATGAGTAGGAGATGCAGTGGAGGGACATGGAGAGCTATTAATATATGAACCACCACCATCAGGTCCATCTCCCATGAGGGATGTGCTCTTTTAGATCAGTTAAACAAATACCAAGAACGAGGGAGTACACGGAGCCTATTTAGGTCTTTTATTTATTGTTGTTTGATTCAAAATTAGACTCCCAAAGTTTTGTTTCTGCACTTTAATATGCACATGACGGGATAAAACTACACCAATAGATGACTATTCGTTATGAGTGGCAAAAAAGGGTGTTCACATGTTTTCTTTTTGGATTTCTTCATGAAACAACAACCATGAGTGGCATCAACATGAGGCATGTGTTACCTCGCCTCACTTGTTTTTCTTTTCAGTTTGTTGGCATTTAGGTAAAGAACTTCATTTAACCTTGTCCAGAGTTGAGTCTTTAATATATGAAATAACTTTATAAGGTTTTTAAGGTTTCTGGTGGCTTGTAAAACCATATTTGACCCCTAAACATCCCAGACATCTTGCTTTTTTCTGTAGGAAAACTGTTGTGTATTGAAATTGAAGGTGAAAACTGTCTGTTTGGGAGTGTTAGCCCCTCAAAGAGATGTGGATGTTAGCTTAGCCTAGCGCCTTTGCAATGATCCAATCCAGCCAAAACTCTTTCTGTGGTTTCAGCTGTCTTTTTTAACAATTAAACATTGTTTAAGAGATATTATGTATTACGTCTTCTCTTACTTACTTCTTCTTTCTGAAATTCCCTTCTGGGATTAATAAACTCTATTCTATTCTATTCTATTCTATACTATTCTACTATCTTACAGCCAGATATACTGTCTGAAATTATTTATTGTAATACATTTATGTGTATCTGTGACCTCAGTTTGCTTCATGTCTCTTTAGGACCCCAAACATTCTCAACAAAGACCCTTCAGACAAGAAACCTAAAAATGAGAAATCCTCCGTCTCCCTCAAACATGAGTTCGACCCAACAGGTGAGACACACAGATTTACTTCTGTTTTTTGGTTTTAGTGCTTGATTTTAACTTCCTTAATTTACTAAAACATGTTTGTCTGTGAAGCACTTTGTTGTAAAACGCCAATTGTATGAGACTTAGTGGCCTAACAGATGATGCTTTCATATCTTTCCTGGCAAAGCCTGATGTTGCACTCAAAATGTCTGTTTTGCCTTATTTCAGAGACAGTTTTAAAAGAGTTGAAACATCAGTTTAGATGAATTTTGAGCTGAGTACTAATTAGTTTATTATAAGCAAAAAAAAAAATTAAATATCAGCAGCTTTTTTGCTATTTTAATTTAATCATTTTAGTCACTTTTCAGCAAAAATCCCAAACATTATCTGGTTCTAGTTTCTCAAATATGAGAAAGATAATGTTACCTTTTAATTGCTGCTTTTATTTGTTTGCTATTAAATATATTTTGGACTTTATGTCATCTCAGGGTGATTATTATTGCAACTGAAAATTATTTATCAAAGTATTGAGAAAACGATACGGGCAGAATAATCTAATTGTTAGGTGCAGCTTTAATTGAATTTGCAGCTTTTTACTCAATTAATAAACTTCAATACAAACAAAATATAACATGCATGCAGATGTTTTTTATTTCCATATATAGTCTTTATCTCAGGGCAGATGGAGGGCAGGACAGAGATGGTGCGGTCGTAGGCAGCACTCAGAAACAAGTTGTTAAGGTGGTTGCCTGGGTTGCAGAGTTGACATTAATCCTTCCTGCCCTTTTCTTCACCCTGGAGTCTTAAGGCTCCTGCATGGAGTCGAGAAGACAACCAATTATCCACTCAGGAGAAGGAAAAGAAAACCAGACTGAGGCAGATAGCGAGTTACTAAATGTTCTCAGTAGCTTCAGGAAGAACATCATTAATGGAGTTTTTTTTTTTTATTTGAGCTGCTAGATGATCTTTCAGGTTCTGAATGAGTTTTAAAGGGAGGTAGGGTCACAAACACTTTGCAGATTCAAATTGGGTTTATAACATTATCCATCAGGCAAATGAACATGGGAGTTTCAGGGTATGTTAATAGCTCTTTAAGTAAAAGATGTCCTGTTGGTTTTTTCACCACTAGTCGTGCTGTAGAGCAAAGTCTTCACTTTCTTCACCTTCAGTTTCGTGCAGTTCGTTGGTGTCGGTACTTTGCAAAATGGGATACTAATGTTTCCACAAAGGCAGTGAAGAGGAAGAGTAAACACTACACAATTTAAAAATATTAACATTCAGTTTTGTTTACATGTTTGGTCAGGAAGGAAGTGCACTCTGAGTGTTTGTTCAGCCTCAACGATGCAGACAAAATTCCCTGGTATACATTCAACCATATTTATGACAATATGAAAACAAGAACCACAATACTTCCATCATAATAAATTTATTCTACTCAGTTTAAGTGCAGTTTGTGTTATTTTTTTGTATCATTTAATACAATAGCTCGTATAAGTGTTTTAGATTCATTTTTATACAATATTTTTTGACTATTTTTACTATAAACAAGAAAATATTGCTATGATATTACAATCAATGTGACAAGAGAGAATAAAAGAAATGATCTCTTTCTATTGAGTCCATTTTTTTTGTTGAAAAGAGAGCAGGCTTCTATTTAAAAAACCCTTTTTCAGTCTCTTGATTTGTCGTTTCCTGTGTGGAGAATCTTTCCCACAACTGAGAGCACCAGACAATCTGTGCCAGGATTTATTTTGGACAAATAGTGCAAAATATAACCTTCCCTCATTGGTTACTTTTGTTGATACTTCAAACTAATTTTAAACTGGCTGCAAAATGTAGAATGTAAAATAATATACATGTAGTTTAAATTTGAAAATCCCTTGTGAATGTGTGAATAATGGAGACTTTGAATCATAAAACTAGATCCACCAGAAAGCTATATTTAACTAAAGACAACACCATATTCAATGTTTATGTCTGCGTGAGGACTTTTATGTTTGGGGCAAAAACTTCAACATTTTTTCCATGAAGTTGGATCAACTTACCACCACTGTTTGCTTTTGTGTGTGTGTGCAAATGACAGGTCTTGTCCAGCGGTGTGTGATAATCCAGAGAGATGAAAATGGCTTTGGGTTGACCGTAAGTGGAGACAACCCTGTGTTTGTGCAGCTGGTAAAAGAAGGTAAGTGAGGTCCTTACACACACACACGCACACACACACACACACTCACACACACTCAAAAACTCATTGACGTCACGCATGTCCCAATCTTATCCTTAACCATCTCAACTAAATGCCCAACCTCGACCAAAAACCCTGAGCCAAACCTTTTTCTAACCTTAAACTGAGAAATCAAGTCTTAAAAATGTTGTGATTATTTAATGATCCTTTCTTACATGAACTCAATTAAAGACTCTACAAAGACAATATATTTAATATTTGACCTGATAAACTTCATAGATTTTTGTTAATCTGAGGTCAGCAACATGTGTTAATCAAGTTGGGACAACTTGAACAAATGACTCCAGAAACACCTGTTTGGAAAGTTCCACAGGTAAACAGGTTCATAGGTAACAGGTGATAGAGTCATGATTGGGTTTAAAAGGGGAAATCTCAAAAGGCTCAGTTGTTCTGTATCAAGGATGGGATGAGATTCGTCACTGTGTGAACACATGACTGTGTGATTTATATCTCTGTATGGGCTTGAGACACTTAATAATAATGTTGCATGCAAACACAGTTAGTTTGTAAATGATTTGCATTCAGTTATTGTTTGTTTTAAATGGTGTTTCATCTCCTTTGGAATAAAAGTTGGTAAAATTTCCTCGCTTTGGTGGTTTAAACTGGATCACTTTGTCTCCGGTTACTGTCCTCACATAGATAGCAAGACAAGCACACAAACACACACAACCGCAACACATCTGTAAAGGCAACATCTGCTGACTCTGTTCTGTCTTTTGTATTGTAGATGGAGCTGCAATGCGTGCTGGAGTTCAGACAGGAGACAGAATCATTAAGGTGAGAATTATTTGTCTAATGTTCTGTGTGCTGCCACCTGCTGTACTGGAGGGGGAAAGTATGACACATTAGACAGCCTCAGCTGTCATAGTTTATTTATGTTAATCCATAATACATGTTCTGCTGATATAAATACAGATGTGCTGATAAAAGTAGCCCCTAACAATGCATTTTTTCTCCTGTTTGAGTAACTTTTGCTTAAAAAAACAACAGACAACAGCTGTTTTAGCTTTTTAGAGAAGCAAATTCGTGACTTCAGGAGGGTTAGGGGGGTCTGCAGGTACTAAGAGACAAGCTAACACGTTGGTTGTTTTGTTCATTTCATTGTCAACAATAACAGAAATAGATATTATAGCCAATGTTACCCTCTAAGTGATATGACATTGTCAACTGCTAATAAAGAAACCTTGACCTTGACACTGAACTGTTCTCTCCCAATGTTTTTTTTGTTTTGTTTTCAGGTTAATGGGACCTTAGTCACACATTCAAACCACATAGAGGTTGTAAAGCTGATAAAATGTAAGTACTCACTTTTGATAACAGTTTCATTATCTTGTATCATGTTTGAATTTCGGTGATTTTTAATATTAAGTTTATAATGTTACCTAGTTTGCAACAAGGCTAAAGCGATGCTAGTGGTTACAAATCACTCACTGTGTTGGCCAAAGATCTTAAAAAACATGGACATAATATCTCTGACGTCACTCATAATGCTGCTTTAAACTCTGATGCTCTGGTTTTATTGTTTTGATAAAATTATTTTAGTTAGTGGAGCCATTAAATCCACATCTTTGCCAACTGAAAAGAGCTGAGACGTCTGTCAGTCAAACAAACAAACATGTTCATAGACATTCAACTTTTGATTCTGAGCTATAAAGGCTTTAATTTCTTGTTGAAAATAAACACTGAGCTTTAGTTTTGAGAGAAATATAAGTGTTCTTTCTCAGTTCACTTGTGTGCACATCTGGCTTGGACACGGCATATAATTCATGGCAAAACACATACAAGCATTATGGTGTTATTTTGTTCTTTTTTATTCCTTTTATGTGGTCAAATGTTTCTCTGACGGAGCCTTTTTCTCTCAGCTGGTTTGTTGTTTAGATCTTCACGTAAAAGCATTCTTCTTTTCCTTCATCCCTCCCTTCATTCCTCTCCCATGACTCCTCTCTGGCAGCCGGTTCCTATGTAGCCCTGACAGTGCTGGGGAGGCCTCCGGGGCTTCCTCAGATCCCCCTGGAGGAGGGAGAGGAGGAGGAGGAGAAGGAGGAAGGAGCAGAGGTCAGCCCACCCTCTTGTATCTCAACGCCCAACTCACCTGCGCTGCCAGGTGGGGAAAAGTGCAGCCATGTGACCAGCAGCCCCCAGGAGCACATCAGCACCTCTCTGACTGATGGGGTGAGAAAAAACAGCGTTTTTACATTTTTTATGAGTAATTTTCAGAGCTCCATCTCTTTGATGGTGGTTGTACATGCTAGTGCTTTTCCTAAAACTCATTCCTGGCACATAAAAATGGGAAGGTTGCATCAGGAAGAGGATTTTGCATAAAAAGCAACAGTCAAATCATGGACCCTCATGTATGTATATTTTATACAAGAACCAAAAATGAACTTCCTTTTATTTATTTTTTTGCTCAATTTTGGTGGATAGATTTTTATCAGCTTTGTTTCATTAGTGTAGTTTATTATTTTC
>JAPZDV010000006.1:21550503-21564987 GCA_029814665.1 Acanthurus lineatus | reverse complement strand
ACCAAGAATTTGACCCATTCCTCAAACTGTGTCATGTTTGGTCATTAAATTTGAGAGAATGTGCTCTAAAAAATCCTTGAATAGTCTTCAAATTTGATGTTTAGGAAGGTGGGGGAACTCCTTTAACAAAATCCCCCATAAACACACAAAAAACATTTATTTCAAATGTGAAATGTTGATGAGTAATTTGAAGAAGAGACATTTCCTTATTTTCTAAAATGATACTGTATGTGTGTTGTTTGCTTTATATGGAGTCCGTTTGACCTGAGAGGAGAACTGAAACTTCAGTTCTCTGAAATTATATTACATCAGACTGTGATAAGGTTCATGATATCAGCAGCTTATCTGGCTGGCACAACCCACGCAGCTCATTATTTTTAATTGGCCCCATCATTTCAGTCCATTACTGCCAGCTTTTACCAAAACTGCTGCGCTGTGTCAAACACGGACACGTCAAACTCGAGAACACAGTTTACTGTAAATAATTTGTTCCTTGTCACTTATTTGCACCTTGGCGAAGTTATTTTACTTTCTGACAATCAAGCAGAAGACATGTAACTAAAATGGTTGTAAATGTTAAAGTCAGACATGTGGCTGTTATTATTAATGAGTGTTTATGTTTCCTCTTTTACACTTTCATTTTCTATCAAATTTGAAACACTTCTCTCTTTCAGAAATAAAGCTCCTTTTAATCATATTTGTGTTAGGGGAATAATGACGCCATGACGTGTATTTCACTGTGTCTGTGACTAAGTTTAACTGTGTTTCCTCTTTGTCTGCTCTGTAAGGCTGAGAACAAAACAACACACAGTCAGAAAGTCGACGTCTTACAGAAGATGTTAGCTAAGGAGCAGCAGGACCTCCAGGTATGTTAATAAAACAGTGAAAATGTGAAATTTAGTTCTATTTTCCTTAGACAGAGTTATTATAAATAAGGTTTTATACATATTGTACATATTTGACTCTTGAATATATTTATGCTGCTTTGTCTGCCTTGTTATCTGAAATATAACCATGTCAAGAGATCATTAAGTGTCCTTAATCTTTAAAGATGTCTTCTTCATATGTGGCTTTTGTCTTCTGAACTTCTCTGGGATTTGTTTACGTGAAGGCAAAGGAGGAGGAGTACAACAGAAACTCCCGGCCGAAACTACTGAAGGAGATCCAGGAAGCCAAGAAGCACATTTCACTGCTGCAGGAGCAACTCAGCAAAGCAGCATCACAGGTGCTGTAAAAAACACACACAAACACTGACCAAGACCCAAAATCTGTGGAAAAAAAACTCTCATTTTTCCTTTAAATCCTGTAAAACATGTGATATAATTTTTTGTCTTAAGTCTCACCTCCACATTTATCACATTAACATGTCACTACAGGGTCTTAAGACTACAGGACCTTTTCTTATTGTGACTGATAAGAGGTTAAACAAATCCTGTGTGTGTGTGTGTGTGTGTGTGTGTGTGTGTGTGTGTGTTTTATTCAGGATGGAGCCACAGGGTCCAGGAACAGTGAAGCTGAGGAGGGGGACAGCGACCAAAACATGTCTTCGCGGGGGGACGGCGGCACCGACGGGCCCCCAAACAACAATAACTCTGTGAGTAAAGTGTTAAATCAGAGCTGTTAGTGTGGTGAACTACAATACCCAGAAGCACTCTGTACTCACTTTGACAAAAGTGTGTTTTGTTACGATTTTTGCTGGCAGCTCAAGCTCAGACTTAAGTGAATGATTGATTAATTATTTAACTGTTCACTGTTAATCATTTACTGGTCTATTTACTGTTTTCTATCACTGTAAATTAAGTATATTTGAGTTCTGGGTTGTTGTTAAGAAAGAACAGTTAATTTGAAGATGTGTCTTTAGGCTCTGGGAACATGGCAGAAAAAGGCAGATTTAGTTATTTTCTTACAGTTTATTCCCCGTTGACCTACAGCACATAGCCTGTAGTTTCTAGTAAGATGTCCGTGGTTTTCAAAAAAGTTCCTAACCTCGGTGTCAACATGATTTTTTTGTTATTTAAGCAACAGTTTTAACTTTTCATACTGTATGTACCATGCCATACCATGGATTTGATGCTGCGGTGGACCTGGGGACATTGTTAGTAATATATTGTGAGAGTCAGCAGGAACTGAGGTTAAATGCAACAGGAAGCCTCTCTGAAAATGCTGCTTACCCAGACTCCTTTGTAATAACAATCTCTTTTATCACAACTTCTATAAATAGGGATGAAATGGTCGAGCTTTTCAATCTCTGGGGATTTCCCAGTATTCAGCACCAGACTAAACAATCAATTTGGCTTAAGTGTTGTGTTGTTTTACGTGTGTATTAGTGTGTACATGTGTGTGACTCTGGTTTTTGTGTATTAGACGCACATTAGCCCCCTCCCAGAGAGTCTGGTCAAAAAAGAGACGCCCTGTCAGAGTCCGGACATCAGCCGCCGAGACGGCCTCAACTTCTGTCCGTCGCCTGACGCTGAGGACCCGTCCGACACGGTAACACTCTCTCACACACTCACACACACACACACACACACTAAAACTCACTGAAATCTAATGTTTTTAATATCATTACTGTGAAGTCTTTTTAAAGCTAATGTACTGGTAATAATAAGAAAGCATAATGATGATGGTCAGTTGCTTATAACCATCCTAACACATCACTCAGGACTCCAGTGCTCAGTGCATTGTGGGTAGCTCTCCTTACCAACTCAACCCCCAGATCATCGGAGCAGAAGATGACTACTTTGACTCCCAGCAAGAGCAGGTACGTAAATAAATGTTTTAAACCTTATATTGAATTAATAAGATGTTAATTGTCTGTCATATTGTCTTTGATGTTATTAACACGTGAATATGAAAATATAGAAAAATATGAATGATGTAGTTACCTCAGGTGTTCCTTTTTACGTATAAATTTTGTTTTAACACCAAGATGACTTTTTAAAAAGTGTCTCTCTGTGATTCAGATTAATGGAGAGTGCAGCTCGTTTCAGAGTGTAGACTTGCTGAAGTCTCGGCCGGCTCATCTCGCAGTCTTCCTGCATCATGTTGTCTCACAGTTTGACCCTGCGCCTTTGGTATGAATACTAACACACACACACACACACACACACACATAATACTAATATTAATTTTGTTCAGCATTCTGTGCAGAGGTGAAGAGCTTTTGATCAGCACAAGCGTTTTCATTGCCTGTTATTTATATCTTTGAAAATTACATTATGTTTTTAGCGAAACACTGAAAACATTTTTTTCCTGGGATTGGTACGGTCACGTTATCCCTTACCCCCCTGGGATTACCACCCAACACTTATATTGTTTGTTATTTTACTTCTTTAGACAGACAACAAACCACCTTATTTATATCACAGTTTGCCAAACGTGTGAAGGACTGTAAAAAGTGCCTTTGTCATGACTTTAGCTGAACAAGCAATACTTATTTGTCTCATCAATTCATTATGAGAAGCCAGCTGTGCTCAATAATGATAATAATGTCATCATTATTGATGTAAGGACAAAAATGTGCTCAAGAAAGAGATGTAAATAAGAGTAAACAACTAATTTAATATAAATGAAAGTGGGCCAAGGATCGATGCTTGTGGAACTCCTTCACTGATCTGAATGAGCTTTTTTAAATGGGAAGATGTCTGTTGTTTATGCTTCGAGGTAATAAAAACATTAAAATGTCCTATAATAATACACCAAATTAGATAAAGAAATACACATTGACAGCAGTATAAAGCTCCTTCTGTCCTCTTTCCTCTCTTAGCTCTGTTATCTCTACGCCGACATGCACAAGCAAACCAGCTCCAAAGAGAGTCGACGCTTCTTCATGGAATTTCACTCGCTGTTTTTGGATCGAACAGCGGTAAGTTATTCTCTTACTTTTTTCTCCCTCAGGCGGTTTATTTTCTCTTTGACCTCATGTCTGACTTTCTGACTCCCACTTGATGATGTTACTTATTCTTTTCCCAGAACCTTAAAGTACCAGTGCCAGAGGCGATTGCAGCTGAACTGGGTAAGAGGTTAAAAAACATCTAAACGTATCTTAGATTTCTTCAATTAACCGAATCAAAAACACCATAAAATATCATATTTCAATCACTTTAAGACAGGGTTGTTTATAGTATTTTGCCTGCTTTCTTAATCATTAACTATTTTGGGATGTGATTGTGTCTCTGCACAGAGAAGAGGAGGCTGGAGTTGATCCCAGAGGATCTCTACAAACAATACACTCAGGTGTTACAGGACACACTCCTTCCAGATCTTCACAAGAACCTGGAAGATTTCAGGTAAGATTTCAACTGTATGACCTTTCTGACGATAATGATTGAACCTGGAAGTTGTTGTAACAGAAACTTGGCTTATTTTGTGGCTGTATGTTACTCTGTGAATGATTTCGTTTGTGTGGTTGTGTTTATGGTTGTGTGTGTGTGTGCAGACAGAAGCGCAGCATGGGTTTGACTCTGGCCGAAGACGAGCTGTCCAAGCTGGACTCGGAGCAAGGAAAGGAGGGTTTTGAGAAGGAATGCTCGTGTGCTGAACACATCCTCGCCAAGATAGAAGAAATCCTGTGAGTTTCTGAGCACACACGAAAACACACAAAGACATGAACATGTGTGCTTTCAGTTCCTATATTCATTGCGTGATTGCGTGCGTTTACCTGTCGCAGGTTGACGTCACAGCCCACAGAAGAAGAGAAGTGGTAAGACAGAACAGTCAGTGTGATATGTGCTTTAGTTTCTGTTCAGACTAATGTAATCCAATTTACTGCATGAAAATACGTCAAAAGATGACAGTTTGACAATAATACCAGATAATAAGAGTAATATTAATACTGTATTCATTGTTATTAGCTGTGGTAGAAGTATTATATTTATTAATCTATTCATAGATTAAAGAAATTTGCAGTTGCATCCTACGTATATGTAGATTTTGCTTTACAGTAAATAAAAATCTTCTGTTTTGTTGCAGTCAAACAATGCAGTATGTGATTCTCACCTATATGAAGCATCTTGGGGTAAAAGTGAAGGAGCCTCGTGGCCTCGAACACAAACGACCACGCATCAACTTCCTGCCCAAGATTAAGGTCCGAGCACTTGGTCAGAAACCCAAAACACATGCAAAAATTACCTTTATGGTTTTAGTGTACATAACATGTTTGCTACAGAAAAATTGCTTGCACCATTGTTGCGTGTGTTGTCCTTTGATTAAATGTTTTAAAGGCAAAATGTGTCTTTTTAACAAGTAGAAGAGCATCAAGCCTGAGAAGGCTGGTGAGGAGAAGGTGAAAAAGCCTCGGTTTCCCAACATCCTCGGCCCACCTCGACGTCTGAGCAGAGTGGACTCCACCTCAGGTGAGAAGAATAAAAAGAGTTTAATTAATACGTTTATTTTTCAGAATATTTGTGCATCTCTGAGTGGCATTGTCTGTGTTTTTGATGTGCCGTGTTTGCATGTTTTTATTTCTTTTGCACACTCGTGTGTTTGTGCTTCTTGTGCAGTCAATAAGGCCGTGGAGATGAACAAGCAGAGGTCACCGAAGCAGCTCTCTCAGCCATCCGTCAGCATTCCTGAGCAGTCCGACTCTCCTGCTTCAAATTCTGGACGGATCCGAGGAAATCTGCTCAGCGAGGGATCCGACACCAGCGGCCAGTTTTTACCATCCACCATCTCCCCAACGCACAGCTCGCCCACCGGTCAGGCCTCAGATACAAGTGGACATGACTCAGACTCCAGTAAGATAAACCTGCTTCTCTTTCTAAAGTTATATTGTTTGTTCATTCACTCATTAGTATTTAAATGGAGTTGGAGCACAGAAGTTAGACCTGACTTTCTCTCTTTTCTCTCCATTTTGACGCTCCTCTCTTTACAGATATGTCTCCATTCTGCATCCTGCCCAGACTGGGTGAAGGTCTGCAGTCAGGTGACCACCAGGACGGCGTGTCCAGTCCGACCAGCACCCAGTTTGACTTCAGCCCCTCCAACCTGGAGCAGTTACAGGAGGAGGAGCAGGAATCTTTCAGGTATTTAGAGTTTCTTGAATTTTCTTTCAGCATTGATCAGCTGACTTATATAAAATCCGCATTAAACCTCTTTTCTCCACCACAGGATGGAGGTGCAGTGTGCTGTGACTTCAGCTGACATCCAGAGTGAAGACGACCTGGGGGGAGAGATGGAGTGTGAGGAGGACCCTCTGAACTGGCAGAGTCTGGTCAGCAGAGGCGTCCTGGCCAGTCTGACGCCAAAGGAGATCAAACGGCAGGAAGTCATCAACGGTGAGTCATCAACATTGTTCACAACTTTCCAAGCATGACACAAGAATGATAAAACGTACACGGAAAATATCAAACATTCCCTTAAATGTTTGAATCTGTTCACCTTCAGAGCTGTTTTACACTGAGCGCGCTCACCTGCGGACGCTGAAGGTGTTGGACAGTGTTTTCTACCAGAGGCTGAACAAAGATGGTATCCTCCCCCCAGAAGACATCAAACACATCTTTATTAACTTGGAGGACATCGTTCAGCTGCACGGTAATTATTCTACTTTTTGTGACTTTTTATGAAGCTATCAAGTGAAATCCTGCAGATTACTGAAAAGAAAATATTTTTAAAAAGTCGATATTTTCATTAAAACCCACAAGATGCTTTTGTTCTTCAGTGTTTCTTCTCACTTTGCTCCACAGTTTCTATAACAGAGCAGATGACAGCGATCAGGAAGAGGAGCGAGACGTCGGTCATTGGTCAGATTGCAGATGATCTCCTGGCCTGGGTAGGTCCAGTTTCAATGAATGCAGGAGGCTGCAAAAACCTTAATAAACAATTCTTAATTATCATTTTGAAGTTTTTGAGCTTACGATGGACTCCATGGTTAATTATTTCCTGAGAAATTATATTGTGTTTTCTGTCGATCAGTGTTGTAAATGTTGAGATTAATGTAAATTCCTGTGAGGTGAAATTTAATAAAAAAAAATCCATCAAATACAATCCATTATTACAATATTGCATGCATTTTAGTTGCTGGTCATAAATGTGAACGTGTATGTTAATGTGTTGATTCCAGTTCAGCTGTGACGAAGAGGAGAAGATAAAGAAAGCGGTGGGAACTTTCTGCAGCAACCAGCCGTCTGCACTGGAGCTTATCAAGAGCCGGAAGAAGAAAGACCAGAAGTTCACTTTGTTCATGCAGGTCAGGAAACGAAGCGGATGCAGAAAATAACTGCAGTTCCTAGAATGACCACTTGAGGCAGACTCCATTCCTCATAGAGCCCCATTTTAAAAAATAAATATTCTTACAGCCTTGTACTAAACATAGTGTTTGTATCCAAAGATAATTCTCCTGTTTTATAACAACTGTACAGAGGGGAACTGTTGTCTAACTCACTTCATTGAATTTTATTAAGACTTAAAGTTATTAATCAATGACAAAATCAATGATAGCAATCTTCATCTTCATCTTCAGCTTGTTTTTTCCTCTTTTCTATCATCCTCTTTTCCAAATACGGTCACTTCTGTTTCACTTGTAGGATCCACCACTTAAAATTTTATTTTATATTATTAAAAAATACATATATGTGTAATTGTATATTATATATTATATGTTATGAAGTCTTCTTCTTCTCCTTCTTGTCTTTCTTCAGGAAGCTGAAAGTAACCGTCTGTGTCGCAGGCTGCAGCTTAAAGACATCATTCCTGTGGAGATGCTGAGATTCACCAAGTATCCGCTTCTTCTGGACAACATTGCCAAGTACACAGGTATCAGCTGAACAGGTGCACATGCGATTGAGGAGGTTGAGGTTTGGTTGAATATAAATCAGCTTGTGTTTGTTTATCTTTCCACAGAGGATGGTGAGGAGAGAGAAAAGGTGAAGAAAGCGGAAGAATGTTGCAAAAACATCCTCAACCACGTCAACCAGGCGGTCAAAGAGGCCGAGAACAAACAGGTACAGACTTTAAAACATTATAAATGTATGTCAGTCAAGGTCAAAGCTAAAAATTTAGTTTTTTTGTACATTTGAGAAGATATAAAGCATTCAAAAAGTCGTGTTCTTCCTCCACAGCGGCTGGTGGAGTATCAGAGGAGGTTAGACATCTCATCACTCAAACAGAGTGAAAACCCTCTGATCCTGGAGCTGAAGGTAAGAAACTGTGTTTTTTCACCCTTATTCTCCCCAAATTATATTCTTTTATTGTAAACTATGGACTAATATTCAGTAATGTGGGATATCGAGTTGTTTAAGTTTGTTATTGAAGCTGTTTTTTTACTGAATTTGTTTTTTGTTCTGCAGAATCTGGACCTGACCAAGAGAAAGATGGTTCATGAAGGACCTCTCTGCTGGAAAGTCAACAAAGAAAAGACAATTGGTACAAAAACACACCAGGATAAAAGATCTTAAATTTGATTAAATTTAAAGTATAATCTCTCAGTAAGTGAATGAAAAAGACCCAACTCAGACAACATGCTCAACATTTCCTTCTTTCAGAGCTGTACACAATCCTCCTGGAGGACATCCTGGTTCTGCTGCAGAAACAGGACGAGCGTCTGGTCCTCAAATTCCACGGCAAGAATCAGGCCAATCCGGCCGACACCAAACACACCTTCAGCCCCGTCATCAAACTCAACACTGTCCTGGTTCGTCCAGTAGCAACCGGTAAATGTTGATTTTACGCTTTGAGTATTTTTGGTTTTATGTTTTGTATTTTATCTCTTGTGGTTAGTTTGTGTTTATTGACTCATGTGTATACGGTGCATTTTAACTCTTTTGTATGTATATTTAACTGTCATGTTACAGACAACAAGTCTTTCTTTGTGCTGTCCATGTCGGAAAACGGCGCTCAGATCTATGAGCTGACGGCTCAGACGGTTTCTGATCAGAGAGCGTAAGTTTAACACCACAAACACGGCTGCTTGTCGTCCGTTTCCTTCATCTCATCCTGCTGTATCACCTCCATCCCTGCAGGTGGCAGTGTCTAATCACGCAGTGTGCTGAAGCCATGAAGGCCAAGCCTCACAACAGAGACGCACCTCCAGCTCAGTCTGAGTGAGTCCTGTAACGCAGCATCTTACTCACTGAAGTTGTTTGATTAGTTTTTTAAACGTGAGTGTGTTTCAGTGCTGAACGAGATGCCATTGAGATCATCAAACATGGGATACCCAAGACCCCCAAAGATCCCACCGGCACATCAAGTGGGAGCATCCATTCCTCAGGTAAGTGTTGCAACATTTGAGAACAATTTTCATCAATCGTTTAAATCAGTTCTCAGGCAAAAGTTCCCATCATTCATACAAATCCAAACTCAATGTTTCCCAGATAAAGATGCCGCCTCCTCTCCAGATGCTGAAGCTTCACCGAGTTTGAATCCATTTGATGGATTGAGATCAGAGGATGAGGAAGAGGAGCTGGCCGTGGCGGACAGACAGGAGGAAGAGGAGGAGGATGAAGAGGTGGATGAGGCTGAATTAGAGGCTTTCCTCGACGGGCAGCTGACAGACAGACTGCCCTTCCTGCAGGAAGGTTCTCGTCAGGGCATCGCCATTGAAAACCAAGAGCACAATACATTCGCTGTTTCCTCCTCCAAAGGTGAAGAGGCTCTCAGGACATGTAAGTGACATGATGGTGGTGTCTTGACATGCAGATAGTTTTGGTTTTATCCACCTGGTTTCTGAGATATCTGTCACTGTAGTTAATCAGAAACAACACTTTTGTCTCCATCTTAGTGGCGATGCTGAAGCAGGTTCTTTTCAACCACATGATGAACAAAGAGGCAGAGGAGGAGGTGGATGAGACTAAACAAAGCGAGGCCCCTCAGCTGAACTCCTCTGACTCTGGGAGCCCTGAGGGGCCCTCTGCTGCATGTGATGCAGGTTTACAGAAAGACGACCCTCAGCCTCCTGCAGAGCCGCCTGAGACAAGTGAACGCAACGGTGAGTTTGTGTCAATCTCAGACTGTGAAGATTAAAGGAATAGTTGAGTTAGTAACAGTAGAACAGAAGCAGACTAATAAATGAAAAGAGAACAAATTAGTTGAGCTATTTCTTCAAGAGTTTTGTCTCTGATAAATAAACAGTTTTATATTATTTTCCTCTTCCTCCCTCTCTGCTTCCTGTCCAGGTGGTTTTGTGGTTCTGGATTTCTGCGGAGGCTCCGAGGAGTTCAGCACTGATGATGACGGAGGAGGAGGAGGAGGAGGAGAAGGAGGTGATGTGTGCATCGACATGAGCAAACTGCTGTCCTCCTCCTCGCAGACAGGGGGCAGCGGCGGACCCAACCTCACCAGGCAGCTGATGACTCACCTGCGCCTCCTGCAGGCCGACCTGCAGTATCTGAAGGTACTGAACATGTTTTTATGATGAATGACATCAGTTCTGCACCTTCACATGCATGTGAACTGCAGTTAATAATTAAAATAAACACTTTAAAGACTGAGATTAAATTAAATTAAATTAGTGAGTCTAAATTAGTGAGAATTAACTGAGAATTTGTACCAATTGATTCAGTGTATGAAGCCTCCCCTCTGAGACTTAATTTGTCTCTTTTATTTGAACACTTGCACCACATTGTGTTTGTTTATTTGTATCTCTGTTTCTGAGTCTTGCTGTGTTGATTTGCCTTCAGGAAGTGGAGGTGAAGTACAACGAGCTGCGACAGACACTCAGCGACTCGGTGACCGACTCGGACGACAACAGCGGTGGGTTTAATTTCTCTCAGTCACTAAAAAAGGCTCAGATGACTGATTTTCATCCACATCCATCTTTTGTTCAGAATCTCAATCAGTCTGTTTGATATTTTTTCAGATGGGATTCATTGATGAAGAACTTCCTGCTCTTCCGGTCACATGAGTTTAATGTTCCCCTAGATGGATTATTGATCATCTAACACTGATTTCACACAATAACAGAGGCTTAAAGCTGGATGTATCACTTCAGGCTCTCTGTGACAATCAGTGGATAACTTTTTTAAATGTTTAAATCCTTCGGAGGAGAGACACTGAGAGACAATTCAGTCACTTTTTTACTGCAAAAATGATGCTAAATCACATAAATTATCTTAAACACTGGAGATGTGAAGTGGAAAAAGGGTGTCAAGTCACAGATGTAAAGCAGAGAGGCGTTAAAAGATGAAAATGGACCTGAAGACTGTGACAAAGATCAGGACGATTCTCTGAGGATCAACAAGGCAGATTGTCTTGTTCAGGACTCACTGCTGTAAGCTTATAAATCTGCAATAAGATATAAGAGATAACCTTTAATGTGCATATTAAATATAGACTTGTTTGTGTGTCGTAACAGTGTTGTAAAGTACCACAGTTTCCTCTCACCAAACTGATTATGCTTCTAAATTGTGCAGCGTTTTTGAAAAAAAAAGTCATATAAGAGGCTCTAACAGCTGTTCATACATGCTCACATCCTGCAACAGTATTTATATTTAATGTTATATGTCCTCAGTTTAGCTTAGCATAAAGTTGGGAACTGATAATTGAAGAAATAACATGATTGTGTCAAAAATGAAAAACATCTATAACTGATAATCACAGATATGAGAAAAAATAGCATTCAGTGGTTTTAGTCAGATTTTTTGCACAAAAACATGAATAAACTCTTATTTTTGTTAAGAAATTATTCCATTCAAATCCCACTAAAACTTAATTTTTTGTTATTTTTTGTGTAGTATTGATAATTAGTGATCTTTAAAGACCTCTATTGGGGATTTTTTTTTCTTTGAACAGAGCCAGGCTAGCTGTTTCCCTTTACTTCCAGTCTTTGTGCTAAGCTAGGCTAACCTTGTCGCGAGTCCAGCTCTGTTTTTTACGCACAAACATGATGTGATATTTGATATCAATAGTCTTGTCTGACTTTTAGAAAGAAAGCAAACGAAGCAGACTGTGTTTTGAAAATTGCAAATTTAAGAGGTTTATGCATTTTAGCTCCCAGTTTCTTTTACAGGTTAATGGACTGCACATCATTTTTTGGGCACAAATTGTTCTATTTGCAAAGTTAAAGCAAAGCCGCCACTATTTGTTTACTGTTTGTCTTCTTATTTTAGCATAAAAATGAAATGCTGTTTAGCAGCCAATTTCTAAATTTCTTATAGCACTTGAATGTAGCATAATATCGCCAAAAAACAACAAAAAAAAGCAGATTCAAATCTGTCAAAATGTATTTCTTTCTAACAAATAAAACAAACAAAACAGTCAGATGGAGGTAAAAACTGAACCCCTCTGACATATTTTGTTATGAAGAATCTGCGTTGTTCACATGAAGTTTGACATCATGAAGTTAAAAAACCTTTTCCTTTAATTTTATATGTGTTTTAGCAGGATTGCGTCACTGGTGCTTATTGATGAATGCACATAAAAAATACAGTTGTATATTTATCGTAGTGCCATTTTGTTCTGTCCTCTTGGTAACTGACACATATTTTATGTAACTGTTGGTGCAACTTGTGCAAAAATGCATTAAATTTAACTTTATTGTAGATTTTATTTCAGAAATATTCTTCTTTTCTTCAATTGGCCTCAGTTAAAGTGAATTGATTTATGAACCTGAGTGCAGTTTTGCACCTTTTTGTACATCATCAAACACTTAAAACTAATGTCATGTATTCTCCTTGAAATATTATGAGGAGATCGAGTCCAGGATCACTTCAGTTTCTGCAACAGTTGATTCATAAAAGCCACTTCAAGCTTTTAATACCAGCTTTTTATCCCTTTAAATACAAACTTCAAAGATTCACTCATCATGTAAAATGTTTGGACTGATTACAAGCCACAAGACTGCACAGATGACACAAAATGAAAAGAAAAAACAAACCTTTAAGGGGTATATAGACTAAAAGGATTGTTGTGAACTGTTTTCAATGTAAAGAAATATAATTATCACTGTACATCAATGGTTTTGTGTGTGTTTGTGTGTTTTTTTGCACTCTGCAATCATGTTTTAACACTAAAAACTAGTTAAAAAGAGGGTTATTATTCCACACAGCAATGAGTTTCAAGCTAATCTGTTGTTAAAAATGAAGGGATGGACTGAAAAAAGTGTTTTATTTTTTATTGGTCCAAGTTTAAGCTGGGTTTGATGATGGCACATTATTTATCTCAGCTGTTTTTAAGCTCCATCTGTAGCTTTAAAAGAACAATCCAGTCTGAAATAAACAGTAAACATCAGCTCTTTTATCTGCAGCTCATTTAATCAGCACCATCGGATCTTTAGCAAACACCATGGGAAACTCATTCATTCAAAGTGTCAGTTTTAGCAAAAAACTTAACTTAAATTCATCATTTTTAGCATTTAAATCCCTCCATCTATTCTGGAAACTACTTTAAAACAAAGAGATGTGATAATAAATAATTCTGTGCTGAATGTTTTTACTGTATTTTAGACATTTGAACATCTGGAAAAGAGCACAAAGCTTCTTCTGTTGTAGCTCTTAATGCAAACTGTGTCCCATCATTGCTCAGAAAGGTGCAATAATGCATTTGTTGTTGTGTTGCACAACTGGGCGTCAAGATGTTGTATAATTAACCTGAGTTTGTTGACAAAAAAGGGCAAAAATAATGTTTTTTCTCACCTTTTCTCATCTTACTGCCTTTGTGGAACATTAATTCATTTTTCAGGATGCATCTAAAAACATGTAACTGCAACATAAAACTGAACACGAGTTTGAGGTAAAATTCAAAATATGGCTGATAGCTAAAAGAAAAGATGACTTACAGATGTTTCCTCTACATCTGGCATTAATTCATTATGGCAGCAGCATCAATCACACAGGCGTAATAACCAATAATACAAATCGACCAGATCATCATCGTCCATCATATTAAACTCTGTTTGCTTTAATCTGCTCATGGATTTCAGCCTTGAATACTTTTGCTGCATCAATAAATAAGTCGGCTTTAGTTAAACTCTACGACAGAACAGAAACCAGATCAGTTTAAAAAGCACACTTGGTTGACTGAAGTAAAAAACAAAAGGAGAAAAGCAGTTTTTCTGCTGTGAAAAAGGCCCGTTGTTTGAATAATTCTAACTCTACACAGTTTAAACTCGATGTAAGTGGCTGTCACAATAAACTGGTTTAATGCAGTTTAATGTTTATTTCTAACCAGATTTTAACTGTCATGTAAAACTTAGTCGCACTGCAAACAAACTTTGTTTTTTTCTTGTTTTGTTTCTTTAAGTTGTCGTCATAATAAGAGTCCAAATTGACAAAATCACAATGATTGTTTTGTCTGAACTGAAATTATTACAAGTTAATCTTAATTATTAAAATAATTTAAAGAAAAGCAGCAAAAAAGCTAATTTTTTGTAAAACTAATTGTTTCAGCTGTAATTAATGTTGGGTATTTTATTATTGAACAAAGCTTTTTTACAAATGCTTTTACTTAATTTGTAAAGTAACTACTGACCTTTGTAATAAAGTAAAAAGGAAGAAAATTTCCTCCTGAAAGTTGTTGAATTGGAAAGTGACGATAGATGAAAATACTAAAGTA
>JAPZDV010000006.1:21527421-21540010 GCA_029814665.1 Acanthurus lineatus | reverse complement strand
TTCTTCACTTACTTTCTGTTTGACATTTGAATGCATAATCTGTTATCTGTAATTTCTGTTTTCATGGTTTTGAAAAACCACAAAAACAAAAGACAGAGTTTGTTGACATCTTGAAATAGCGTGGGATTGTGGGATTTTTCAAAGATTGTTTAACAGCTTTAACTTTCACTACTTTCACTGCAGACTGGGACTAAACAATGCATCTTAAATATGAGAATAAATCTTTTACACTTCATGTAATTAGATAAGAAAGGTTCTCTTAGTTTCCATATGAACTCTTTTTGAAATCAGTCCATCTTCTCTGTTTCCTCTCACAGTTTTCAGTATGGGCAACAATGCATATGGACAGTGCGGAAGAAGGGTAGTTGAAGATGAAGTTTACAGGTGAGTCCCTGACCACAAACACAACACCGTCGCTGCTTAGAAACAAGAAACTGTGGTAAAGAAATGTTATAATGATGAAATGATTTGATGTAATTGAGAAATGGTTTTATTACATAATTTGTCCAGCAGAGGGCACCGACACATCTATTTGTCTCAGACTGTTTTAAACTAGACTTTCTCTCTAAAATACTTATGACTGTGTCTATGATGTGTTGCCTCCTTTAAGAAATGAGTCCAGTCACATGTCTGAAGTTTACAGTCAGACCTCAAAGTGATTTTGAGGATGAGGCTTCATTTTGGACCTTGAGGGGAAAAAAAACGACTTTAATAATTATTATATTATGAAGTTGCCTAAATTAGCAGCTTCCACAGACTGAACTCACATGTGTAAACTCTAAAGAAAAGGATAAATCATAGCCTTTTTGCCTTGGATGTACACTGCTCATCGGCAGCTGCTGAGGGAAGGATGTGACCTCTGTGGAAGGTGCTGCCGTCCTCGAGTGATGGATCGCTTGTTTTTCTGTCTCATGTTCAAACAGCGGCAGTCACATTATTCACAAGATAGAAGGCTTCAGCTGCAGGGTCGTCCAGGTGAGCGCAGCCTTCGTCTGAGTCGTGATGACAGATGGGTTTGGTTGAAGTGTGTCTGTCCCTCTTTTCTTATGTCAGAACTTTAGATGCACAAACACTCATAACACACACTCTGTAGCTTGATTACACAAATGCCAGTGTGCACATTTAAGTCTAAGTTGGCTCAAATGCTGCTTTATTTTTTTTCTTTGAACTTACTTCTGTAAAGTCATCATATCAGGCTTGTTAGTTTTAAATGTACACTTGTAGATTTTCTTAAATGTGACTGTAAGTTACTTTTTTTTAGTTGTTGTGATTTTTTGTACATTTGCATGGAGATGAAACATCTTCTGACCTGCAGATTCACAGTTTTGGCTCTGTTTTCAGGTGGCGTGTGGACAGGACCACAGCCTCTTCCTCACTGAGACAGGAAAAGTGTTTGCATGTGGATGGGGAGCAGATGGACAGACGGGTCAGTGCACATCATGGAAAAACATGACAGTTTTCTCTGTTGGGCCCCTTTAACCTTGAAAGCCAGATGAGAAATGTGCTCTATGCTCTGCAGAGGCAACTTCTGCTACAGTGAAGCCGAGCAAAGTCGCAGTTAAATAAAAACACCAATTAAAGTTTATGAAAACATTGTAAAACCACATAAAACTACTCAAAATCTGTTGTTTCATCTGTTAAACCGGGTAATCTCAATGAGATTAAGGTTTCTTTTGCAAGAGATGCTTAAAAACAGCATCAGAAGCATCTCACTCACGTCTCTAAAATATTCAAACTTATAATTAATTGAAAAGTTTGGGTTTATAACTTCTACATTTCTTCATTTCTGTGAAAAACTTGATAACTTTTAGACATAAATGATAAACTATTGTCTAAAAATTCTCAAAATACGACCAGTAATGTTATCTAATGTTAGTGGGAGCAGGTGAAATAGCAGAGTTATTGATTGGCTCTTAGAGACTGTGTACAGGTGAGCTGCGATCTGATTGGACTAAGTCTTCAGCAAACGTGTCTAAGCTGCTGTTTTAATTGCAGAAACAACACATTTTCTTTCTTTCAATGATAACAGATGTCATTTCATGTCTCAAAACCAAAAAATTCTGTTTATTTTAACGTGACATAACGTAGAAAATGATTCAAAAAATCCTTGTCTGCTGTGGAAAAATATCTCTACTGTCGAGCAGTTGCACTGTCGTCAAGCATGTTGACGTACAGCCATGTTTCTTTCTGCTTGTTGCTGCATGTCTGTTACTTTAACACTGTGTTCAAGTTTCGCTTAACAACCAAGACTGTCAACACCTACCCACATCGCCCCCTGCTGCATGTCTGCTGCAGACACATTGCCAGTTTTTTGTCACTTGGCTGTGCTAAAACCACAGCTGAACGATTGATCTGCAGTGATGCAAAGTGTCGACTACTTTTGATTATCAGCTTTCTGTCAAACCTTTGATCAATGGGCCAAAGTTTTCACTTCAAAGTTCCCTTTTTGCAGATAAATGTATGAAAAATGTGCTGCTCTTCTTCATCTCCTTCATCTTCTAGGTCTGGGACACCACAACATCAGCTCCAGTCCGGTGGAGGTGGGCGGTGATCTGGCCGGGGTTGAGGTGCAGCAGATCAGCACGTATGGAGACTGCAGCCTGGCCGTGTCCACAGACGGACAGCTGTTCGGGTGGGGCAACTCCGAATACCTGCAGCTGGCTTCGGTCACTGAGGCCACACAGGTGAGGAGGGCTGATGGGAGCAGAGAGGAGGAGGAGGAGGAGGAGGAGGAGGAGGCTGATTTGTGTCGGCTCAGGGCCTCGGGTTGACTCCTTCACAAAGAGCTGCTTCTCGACTCTGTTGGGCTCCACTTCCTCCCGTCACTCATCCGTCAAGGCTGTCAGAAGGTTGTTTTTTAAAAGCTGCTCAGATCACAGCAGTTGCCATAAAACACACAACATATAATGTTTTAACCACTTTCCCAAACCTCTTTTTCTTTCTTCCTTCTGAGGTTTTTCTATACAACTGTTCTCATTAAGTTCATCAAACTCTCCTAACAGCAAAAACTTCTGAAATTAACCAACAAGGGAAATACAGAAACTGCTGAATTGCAGAAGTTGTCCTGCATGAATACTCATAACAGTAAAACAAAAAAAAGGTGTCAAACCTCTTAGTAAACTGAATGCAAAACAGACTTAAAGGTTAGAGCAATTATAACTCTTGTGAAGCTTTATTCAATAAGTTTAGTTGATTTTTCTAATTTTTTTTAGATTCAGACATTCAGTGCATTATAATTACATTTTCTACTTCATCTTTTTGTCTTGACATGACGGCTGCAGTGTGATTGCAGGTCAGAATCGATCATAAATGTCATTGTGCCACAGAAAAAAAATGTCTTGCAGAGAAAGTCAGTGACTGGATGCAACGAGAGAAAAGCAGTTGCCTTGAAAAACTGTTCATGTTTATCTTTTTTCCTTTCAGATCAATTCTCCTCGACATCTTCCTCTGAAGGGCTGTGGGAAGGTGGTTCAGGCTGCATGTGGAGGCACACAGGTGGCCATTCTCAACGGTCAGTACACCCACACACACACCTGGAAGCTCAGCTCACGCATGAATGAATGAATGAATGAATCACAGAGCTGCAAATGTAAAGATTGTTTAGATTTACTGGCTGTTTCAAGGAGCTTTTAGGTATAAATGTACTTTTTGGTACAAAACTCAGTCTGGTATCAGAGTTGTTACTCCACAAGTCGCCTCTTGGGGGCATCACAGATCAGTTTTAGGTTTCTGGCATCTGTTAAGCTTTTAGTCACCATGACAGGATTTCCACCAGCTGTTTGTGATAAACATCTGTGCAAGAAACGAACTGGAACTCGCACTCATTGAGACTCTTTGGTGTGGTGTTTTTTTTTTTTTCCTCTTTTAATGCCGTTTAAATGAGAGCCGAGTCAACCAGCAGGCTAATTTCCATCTCTGCAGACTTTTAATAGACTATTTCAAGGGAGTGTTAATGTTCACAGCTATTTTATAACCAGAGTTTCTATAAATCAGGTGTCTCGGAGTCCAAACTGGCTCAAACAGTCAGAGTGAGGTATTTTTTCTTTCCTTTTTGGCTTAAAAATAGACATGTTGTCAACTTTTTTACTCAGAAAATTAGCCCTGAACTATTGTGCAAGGCTGGACTTTATATGAAAAATGTGGAACGACTAAAGAGTTTATAAACCAATGCAATGACATTTTGTGTTGTTATGAGTCCACCGTCCTCCTGCCCACATGTTGACAAGTGTCCCTGGGAAAGACACCCATAATACATACGGACACACAAGTAAATGCAAGGAAATAAAATCTATAGATCTCAATGTCTCAATCAGGAGCAGCAGAAAGAAAAATAAGAAAAGAAAGAAGGCTGTTTAGCTGCTAATCAGCTTTTTTTTTTGCAAATTAACATGCTTTTAAAGTAATAAAGATGGGAAACATCATAGATTTATTGAAGTCGAGACACTCAGGAGGGTAAATTAGTGCCTGAGCATGTTTTTAATGTTACTATGATTGATTAATATTGAGATAATAAAGGCTTTTAATCCATTTCCCTCAGAGTATTGGTAAAAAATCCCCAAGAAATCTTATATTTAGTAAAAAAAAAAGGTATAAAGTCTTAGGAAAAAGAATGTAGTCATGTATATTTTGGTCTCCTCACAGCTAAAACAGAAACTGAACTGAGTTAGTTTTTAGTGCGAACTTTGTGAACAGTCTCTGTCCTGTTTTTTACATCCTTTTGTTTTCAACATCTGAATGTGTTTTTCTGTGGATCAGACAAAGGAGAGGTGTTCGTTTGGGGTTACGGCATCCTCGGAAAAGGCCCCAAACTGTCCGAGTCATCGACCCCGGAGATGATTCCCTCCACGCTGTTCGGACGCTCGGAGTTCAACCCGTCTGTCTCTGTCACCAGGATCAGGTGTGGCCTCAGCCATTTCGCTGCAGTGACAGGTGAGAACGAGGTTGAATCTCATCACGTCACGAAGCACGAGGTTTACTGATGCTGCTTTACCTGAGGTTTCAAATATCACTGCAGTAATAAAACAGCAAAGTGAGTCAGTCTCGTCCAGTCTGAAGGGAGGCACAAATGTCTGGAGAGGCAGTTTAGTTTTGAATCAGGTAATTTAGTCTGTTTATGACACTGAACACAAAAGTCTGATGCTTCTTCTGTCTGGCTTTTATCTCCAAAGTGGTCTGAAAGGAGGCGAACAGTCTCCTCATGGAATAGATGACATGAAAACCAAAGGGCTGATTAAATAAACTCAAATCCACTTTTTATTATTATTTAGACTCAAACTTCTGCACCAGGAAATTACAAGAAAAGTTTGGTCATGTGACTATTTGACTGAAAAAAATCCACCAAATCACTGAAGATTTCTTTGGTTTAAGGCACTGACTGTATAAGACACTTTTTATATATGGTTTCAGACAAAAAAAAGAAACTAAATGTTGATAAGTAAACTCTTCTATTCAAGTACAGTTTGAGGTAATCATGATCATTTAAAGGCAGCTTTGGTTTCCTGTTGTTTGGACAGCTTCACCTCCTGTAGTAAGACAAAGTCATGCTGGAATATTATGAATTCTGGTCGTTTTTTATTAATTTTAATATATTCTAAATGTCTCAGAGATCGTCCCTGTAAAAGGTCTGACTTGTTTCAGAGTACAGCTGCCCTGCGTCGAAGCTCAGCGGGCGTTCATGTTTGACGGTTGCTTTGCAGATCGAGGCGAGCTGTTCGTCTGGGGGAAGAATGTGAGAGGTTGTTTGGGCATCGGGAAGAAAGACGACCAGTACTTCCCATGGCGGGTAAAACAATACTGATTCAATATTAGTCATGCAAACAAAAGACAATAACACCATACGGCTGACGTGCTGTGTGAACGGCAGGAGGGCACCAATTTGTGAGCTTGTAATAATAAGATTTTTGTCTTTATTCTGTTTTCTTTAAACGAGTAAAATGCTGACGCTGTATGCACCGTCCTTGTGTCTTCACAGAAAAAGAAACAGTGAAAAAAAAATGGTTAAATTTGATATTTTACCTGCCAAATCTAAACATCCAAAGTCTGCAGATCTTTCAAAGTAAAATTAAATTCATGTACCGAGTTTTCCTGCACAAAACGTTGACTCTCACTGTTTCTCCATGTTTTACTTTTATTTTGAAAGTTAGAAAGAAAAAACACTTCCTTCTCCATCACTGTTCAGAATCTTAAGCATTTTCTGATGTCAGATATCATTATAAGTAAAACAAAAACTAAATCAAAGGGTAAAAATAACAACCGTGTGGTTTTTCCATCAGGTGACGGTTCCAGGTCAAGTGGTTGACGTAGCGTGCGGTGTTGACCACATGGTGGCGCTGGTGAAGTCCCTCCTGTGAGCTCCTGTGCTCCTCTATGATTGGGCAGAAGGCTGCATGTTTGGCTGAGCCCCCCCGCCGACCCTGTTGGCGCCTCAGGGAGCCGATCAGGGGCCACGCTGGAAGTCTTGAAGCCAGCTGCTCTCAGCGGGCGGCGGCCCCTCGCGTCCCGCGGTGACGTCAGCAGTCGATGATGCAGCAGACTGACGTGGACACTTCTGACTTCATCCTGCATGAAGGTCACATGATGAGAAAGACATGAAAGCATCGTTTTGGATTTTTTACAACAAGAGCTGAAAAGATTAAATCAAATCAGACATTTTTTATCGAGCAAAACGGTAAACAAATGTAAATAATTATCTGGTTGCAGCTTTTTCAGGGTGAGGATTTGCTGCTTTTACCTGTTTTTAAAAAACAGATGTGTGAATATTCCTGAATTGGTCACCCTCGATTCAAGGACTTAAGGAAACTAAGATGAACCTTTTTTATTGGAGTTTTGAGAAACCTGAGGAGTTATAAATGTCCCTGCTTTCCCCCTGTAAAGTAAATAAAGTCCCCTTTTGTTTCATAAAACTTCTCCGACTTGCAGTTTCATCTGAACACTTTATTCGCATCACTTAGTTTAAATTCAAGTCTTGAACGTGTATTAATGAAACGATACAAAGTCATGGTGCGTTCACAGGCTTTCAGCCATATTAAAAACGTTCACTCTGCTGTGAATAAACAGCAACATGCATCTCTTTAGACGCACTGCTTCATCTTTCAGGGGAAAATGACTGCAAAGCTTGAGCTCTTTTACCCAGATTTCCCCAGTTAACCCAGTGACACCAGTAAGCTGTGGGATAATTCGAGTGTGATGTGGAAAAATGTGTTGTTGTTGTTGTTTGTTTGTTTGTGTCTGGATGAAGCACTGAGTCACGGCTGTTTATATCTCACTCGTCTTGATTTATCACTTCTGTGGGTGGAGATTTCCCGCCAACAGACTGTCAATCGATCGCGCCGAGCGAAGTGATGCATTTCAATCAGCGGTGATGACGAAAGTTGCTTCAGGTCTGACCTGCTCATGTATTGTTGTGTGAACTGAGAGAATATTTCAGTCAAGTACAGTTACTTAAACATGACATTTTACTTATGTTTAAGTGTAAAAATACTAAAAAAGTATCTCAGTTCAAATCTACTGTGTGTAAATGTTACTAAGTTATTAAGTTACATTTGTAAAGGGTGTCTTTTATATATTAAATGAATCAATTCGATACACTTTGTAGTCTGCTGAGTATATTATTATTATAGTACTGTATTGTTTTGCTGGTTTTTAGTGTAATAAGTAACTGTCAGTGTCAAATTCAGCAGTAAAAAGTACAATTAGGACCATAAAATAGCTTGAAATAGAAATACTCAAGTAAAGAAAAAGTATTTATGTATGTATGTAAGTATTCAAACCTATTTGAGGTACCTTTCTGCTTATTTTTGTTTTTTATGTAAAGCATTTTTTACACAAAAACTACTTCCCTCCCTGCAGGTGAGCACAAACCCTTTACTGAAGAGTCAGTGAGCCTCAAAGTTGAGCTTCAGGATGTTATGTAAGGAGGAAGATGATCGTGATAAGAGGAAAAACACTAACATTCCACGTTTGCTCTTTTAACCCGGCTCTGCAGAGGAGCCGAGGGGGGGTTTCTGCAGCTGGAACAGCCCTCCTCCACCTCCTCCACCTCCTCCTCTGTGTGCTGAAGGGAGCTGAAGCAGAGAAAAGGTGGTGTGTGGAGGCACCTGCTCAGGGCTACAAGGATCTGGCTGTTCTCTGCTTTGTTTACTCAGGTCAAATAATACAGACAACTGATATACCTGCAGTCGTCACCGCTGGCGTCCATCTGCTGCGGGCTGGACGGGAGGAGGAGAGTCAGTGCAGCCAAAGTCCAGAGGTGAAGAAGACTCTGACAGAAGGACAGGTGTGTGTGTTACCTGTGATTTTTTTTTTTTTTTTTTACACACAGATTTCTGAATAAAGTGACATCACGACTGACTGGCAGTTAAACCTCACAATCACAAAGTGTTGGACAGGATGACCGAAACCTAATTTTAACTGATTTGTTTAAACGTTAATGAGCTTTAAGGAGACATAACATTTAAAAGCAGGACATTTTTTTTAACATGAAGTTAATCTCAATGTAAAGTTCAGTCAGCTCAGACTGCAGCCTTAGTCAATGATAATTTTTTGTCAATTAACAAATCAATTCAAATTAATTTCAGTCATACCTGTATAAATTGTTGGGTACTTTAATTAATTTAAAAATAAAAAAACACATTTTATATGATATACCAGTCATAAAAAATGATTATAAAACCTGTATTTGCTAACTTCCAGACAAATCACAGTATTGAATCCTAACTTATTGAAAAATAAATTGCATACTTTGAAATATCACATTTATTTTATTATTCATTATTAGTTTATCCTAAATACTATGGTAATTATTTTTGTCATGTAGTTGTAGTTCAGTAAAAAGTACAACCTGTCTGATATACTGGTTGACTGATATTATCAGCCGATATTTGCTTACCACAGATATATCAGAGCTATATCGATGTCAGTGTATGTTGTCTGTTATGTGCAAAAACCTTAAAGATTTCACAGAAAAGGTTTCTGTGTCAATGCAGTGATTTCATTTTGGACAATAGATAGATTTTTTTAGTTTTATTTTGCTTTCTAATATCAGTATTGACTTAAAAAATCTAACATCTGTCAGGTAAAACGTACAGTATTTCCCTCTGAGCTGTAATGAAGTAAAAAATAGCATGAAAAGAAAATACTAATGTTAAGTAGAAGTATTTTAGTTACATGTACAAGATACTTATGTACCATAACAGGTGAAACAGTGAGGAAAAAGTGCCTTACAGTTAAATTTTGAGGCTTTGACAAACGCATTGAGCAGAGATGTCACCAGTTTATTGATGAAAGTACACATTGGGAGCAAATAACAGTGAGAGGATAATCCCCTTTGTAAAGACAGTAAAAATGACACATTGGTAAAACTGAACACTCAACAAGCTCCTGAAAAAAAAAGAAAAGAAAAACAAAAAGCTTGTTTATTTTTTTTTTCCACACGAGAAGCTCGAAAATGAAAAGCTTTCAACGTTTTCTTTGAAATGGAATCAGAAGAAATATGTCACCATGTTTTAACACTGATAAACCGGATTTTTCTACCAATCACGTCTGATCAGAAGAAAGGTTGCTGTTAGGTTCAAGGTGTTGTGAAAATAATAAAAAAAAGAGAAGAAGAAGAAAAACATTATCACCAAATGCTTAAGACCAACAGAAATCTCCCCATCTGGACAGGATCTTTCTAAAGTAAATAGCCCTCCCCATTTTCACATCAGTACAGCAGGCCTGTGGGGGTGAAACCTGCATTAAAGTGCAGACCGGGTTCAGGGGAGGGGCAGCTTCAAGACCTAAACGGACACCAGGGCCTGGAGGGAAACGTTCCTTCCCCGTGTGAACCTTAGCTTATGTTTAGCACGCTTGCACTCAGTCATTATTCTGGTACATTGTCAAAGTGGCTCAGTAATTTATTACTATTGTAGATGCAAAACATTTTCATCGTTGCATTTTTTTTGTCACCAGGTCATTCAGCAGGTTCACACTGTGAGCAACACGATCAGCAAGTCATGTAAGTGATCAGTATCAATTTTATATTTTTTATAACTTATTTAAATCCATACTTAGTCCATCTTATTGTGAAATCTGTTTATTTCAAATAATAAAACTAGAAGGTGTTGGTATTTTTATCTTTTATTTTGGATATAGGTGCCAATCTTTATCCTGAGCTAAGCTAAGCTAAGCTAAGCTACTCAACCTCCACATTTAACATACAGAGATCAAAGTGCTCTAGATTCTCTCATCTAATCTTTTAGCCACCTCTTGTCAACCGTTTCTGAATTGGCAAACATTAAACTTTCATGACTGATCAGCTGCAATAAAAAGAAAAACAGAAATTATAAAACTTTTCTCATTAGCGATGACAAAAAGCTATTGATTAGCAGGTTATGTTTATCCACATTTAGTGTTAATATGCTAACATGCTAATTATCTCTAAAAACAAACAGGCTAATTTTGGAAGTACAGTGGAAACCGCTTGATTATCAAGATTGCTTTTGTGTCAGTTAGCTTTAAAAGGAACTGTTAATACAAACAGTATTTAAGTAATTAAATTTTAGTAATAAAAGTATTCATTTTTGACTGTGATTTCCCTCACAGCGACGTGTCTGTCTGCTAGCTAACTGATGCTAGTGCTGCATTGAAAAAATGGCGGGAAATGGAAAGTTGTAAAGGCTTGAGTTGCTGTAAGTGAATTTTACAAATCATTAGAGGGTTAATTTAGCTTATTAGACAAAAATAAAGTGGCTAAGAACATTTGGTTTAACTTAATTACCTCCAGAGTACAATAGGGAGCATTTTGCTGACACAAAAGCTCCAGTGTTTGATAGTTTCTGGCTTCTCATATTGCTAAATGACGTCATACCGCCACCTTGTTGAGTGAAGGAGCCGAACGTTGATTGTATACTCAATTAAAAAAAAAGGTAATCAAAATCTATATATAATATATAATTAATATCTACTTATTGTGATCAATTTGATCCACACAGACATGATCACCGTAGCTGGTTTCCACTGTGTTTGGGCATAAACAGACGTAGAGGATGAATCAAAACTTTAACCCGCTGATGGCGCAAAATGAAAAGTCATATAATCCATGAATCTTTGCCAGTCTGTCTGCTAGATGTTGAGATGTATCACTGGATAATTAAAATCTTTAAAACCTGCTGGTGGCACTAGGTGAGAAATCGGAGGATGACCGCAGTCAGGAATTCATCCTCATAACTATAAAACAATTTTCCAGAGACAAACAAATGTTTTTTTGTTTTAGTCCGATAACAGAGAGATCACAAAGTGGTTCAACTTTGGTAACAAAACTGAGAAAAATAAACACATTTATTTTTAGAAGCTGTATTTTCAGATAATACTTCTTTTTTTTATTCAGTTTCTGCAGATCAAATCATCGATTAATAAACCTATTCAAATTTCAGCACCACTATGAGATCAGTAATTACTATCCAATAAACTGATTTTGCTAGCCAAAGATTTAATTAAAAATATTTGCTTTTAACTTTGCAGTTTCAATACAAAGATATAAAACAATCATGTTGCTCACAGTGTGAATGTAATTACTTTTTAAAACATTAAAAGAATATTTCCTCATCAAGATCAACATGTTTCACCAAACCAAACGTCTCAATTTAACTTATAAGTTAGAGGGACTCCATCAGTCGGATTCGTTGCTGTGATTAAAACATGTTCAACAGCCACTAAAAGCAAAAAAAAAAAAGAGGAAAACATATAATATTACTCAATCAGGCTGTCTGAAAAAAAAAAAATTGTCTCCTTCAATTGCACACATGAATAGTATTTTGACAAAGGCATCAGTTTAGGCATTCAAACATCTTGGCACTGAGAAATGACCTGTGGAAAACAAAAAAAACAAAAACAAAAAAACAAAACAAAAGAAAAAATAAAAGATGGAGAGCTTGATATATATATTTATATATATAATATTTCTTTCATTTTTTTTTTCTTTTTTTTTGAGAGTACATTCGTCATCCTTCCATTAGAGGAATCATGTAACTAATACAGTATGGTGCTCGTTGGGGGTCAAGGGTCATTGGGAAGAAGCAGCTTTAAAGAGAGGAAAAGAAACATATTCAGTCCGGTAAACTAAAGCGACGACTACCAGAGCGGACAGTGGAGGGCCTCGAGTGCTCAGGAAGGAAAGAGGGGTGGGGGTAAAGAAAATGACCGAGTAACAAAGGCATCCCTAACACACTGTCTCTCTCACACACACACACACACTCAAACACACGTACATACGCACCCCCCGTACGCCGCCCACGGTTTGTGGTTACATCCCTTCCTTTCGGAGCCGATCCACAGGAGTCCGCTAATAAGCTCTTGGCACTTTTTGGACATGATAAAAACGTTTGAACGAAATGACTTTGAAAACGGTTGTTTTCATCGTTTTTTGTTTTTTTTTTTTGTTGTAGTTTTTTTTTTTTTTTTATTTTAATTTTTTTTTTCCTTTCCTCATGCGGCTTCCTTTCACTGTGCCGTGCTCTTGGTCCGCAGAGCTCCGATCACACTTTGGATGTTTTCTTCGGGAACCTGAAAAGCAAACAAGGTTTTATAAAAAAAAAAAACCCTCTGAAAGCAG
>JAPZDV010000006.1:21500099-21526817 GCA_029814665.1 Acanthurus lineatus | reverse complement strand
ATTATGTGAAATTATTTACTAATCAATTAATGTTTCTGTCACTAAAATGTAAGAAAACAATTACGAAAATTCCGTTTTATCTAGAGCCCAAATTCATTTAATCAAATATCGATTCCTGTCCAACAAACAAATAATCCAAAAATATTAAATTACTATAATTTAAGACAAGAAAAGCATCATATTCTTACATTTGAACCTTGAACCATCATTTGTTTGTCACTTCTGCTTGAAAAATTATCAATACATTATCAATGCAATCATCAACTTATCTGCTGATGGTTGCACGTGTACAGTATTTAAACAACATGAACATTATCTTATTATCTGTCTTATTATCTGTCTTACCAGGGCATGGTCGAACTTGAAGGTACTAATGTAGTAAGCTGGAATGTCAGCCGTCGCCAGAGGTTCTGATATTTGAGCCACAATGCCGCACTCATCTGCAAGATTTAAGGATATTTGAGTCAACATGTGATGATGACGAGGGTTTGCTTACATTCGCTTTGTTTGTTTTGAGTGTTATTATCTTAATAAATGACATTGCGATATCAGCAAAGTCCGTATCAAAGTCCAAAGTATCATCATGATATTGTTGCACAGTGAAATTAAATTTTACGACCCAGGAAATCACTGCAATACAAGTTCTAAAAACAGGTTCCAGGGTTGTTGTTGAAGTTCAAGCCCTAAAATTTACGTAACATGCTATTAACATAAAATAATGTGACATTTGGCATAACCAACAATGGGAGCTTTTAGTGACATTTGCACCAACTGAAAATGTCATTTTAACACCTTAAGAGATTTCCTTAAAAAGTTGCCTTCTGTTGAAAAAGCCAATCAGTACCAGCTGAACACATCTGTCAGCAGATGTTCAGATTTAACACATCAACTCTGATCCTGACAGCTGGAAAAAAGTTGTTTAATTTGTCGCTAATTGCCGCTGAAAAATGACAGGAAATCTCTTGTGAGACTCGGCTGCAGCATCTGTGCTACAGTACTAATTAATTACTTCTTATTCTCTGGTACTTTATCTGCTAATCTTACAATCATTCTGTCATTCTTACAAACTAGCCTTTCTGTAAACAAACAGATGTTGGTAAAACTCACCAAATCCTAGAGGTTGTCCCCCAATGCGAACCATTTTCCAAAGCTCACCAGAAGCGCTGGTGAAGAGGACATTGTTTGGAAACCTTGAATTAAACAAAACAAACACGAATTTACAGTTAAATTTAAATATAATAGTTTATACAGTAAATGTAATAGTTGGTTTATGGGAGAGAATAAATCAGAATCTGACTTAAACTGAATTTACAAATACTGTTTCAGTTTTTGAGAACAAATCAGGTTAAAAAGTGTTTTAAATAGTTGTTACAATCAGAAATGCTCCTTTAGCCTTTAAACCCTTTAACTGAGCTTTTCCAGTGTACATGCACACATGACAGCTGGGCAGCAGGGACACGGAGACACAAAGTAAACAAACCTGTGATGCTAACTGTTAGCTAAGAAGCTAAGATTTGCTATCTGTAACACTGAAGAAAAGGACCAAAGTGTTTGCCATCTAAACTGATTTAAATTTTTAAGGTAAATTTTTAAGTCTTCAATCTGCTTCAGCTGATTTACTAATTAGCTCGTTAACCTGCAAACCAACATTAGCAGTGAAACGTCCCTGTGGATGTTTGTGTGTTTGGTTGGGAATGTTCATTTAATAAACTGAAGTACAACAACACAAAACATGTCTCTGTGACGGGATGTTGCTGCTTTACAAATGTTGTTGTTTGTTTGTTTTTGTTTGGTAGGGGGCGCCGTCAATTAACCAAGAATATAGAACATAAGTTTCTCTCTTTTGGTGTCCAATTTAGTAGAAATCACAGAAAGTTTAATTAACAAAGCATATTTGTTTTGAAAGACATACAGTTTGGTTTCAGTTTAACACAAATTCCTTATTATTATTTATGTTGTTTAAGCAGGACTGAAACTGTCCCTGATGTTTTGCTTCAGTTAATAACAAACAGCAGACACCTGGTACAGGTAACAAACGCTGCAGCGGAAGAGGCTAACTATTAACCACTCAGATGAACATCAGCAGGTAAATTTTGTTCCTGCTGTTCAACCGGCTGCACTGAACAGAAAGCCATTGTAAAGCAAAATGGGTGACCTATTCCTTTCAGGCAACACATTCAGTTCTTATATAAACGTGGGTTGAAGCAACAAGGCTAGGAAACATGCTGCAGCAGCAAAATCTGAACTTCAAGATCATAATGAAGGTTCAGTTTAATTATAATTTTTACCTCCACATGGCCTGAAGACATTACTGACCCATGTGACTGATATCTCATTTATGAGGAGTTCGGATGCTAATGTGATGGTGATAAAGGGAGTTCGAGGCTCCTCAGGTTTCTTTATAGCCTTTCTGGTTAATTAGAGAGTACACTGTGAGAAAGAGGGGGAGCGGCGAGCAAATGAGTCAGACTGAAACCCACTGTGACTTCGGTACATTGTTCATACCCAACTGCTCTGCTATTGCTTAGCAACAAACTAATCGCCCTCTCGAACAACAATCATAAACTTGTTTCCCCCTGCAGAAACATTATGTTTACGCAGTTCTTGACTAAAAGAAAACACACAAGTGTGGTCAGTTACTCGGCGGCACCATAAAATGTTGCTGTGCGGTGTTTTCTGTTACTCAACCTTTGAGTTGTCTGTTCGTCCATGACCAGAGAGATGTAGCCCTCGATCAGGGAGAAGGAGAAGAAGCGGATGTGGCTGGAGTCCTCGCTGGATGCACCAGGCTCCTTTGGCCTGGGAAAAAAAAAAGCACAACGCTAGACGTTAAACTAATGATGCAGAAAATGATTCGGTAATCTCAAAACCTTGTGACTGGCTCCACTCGTCATGTTCTGTTAGGATTCACACATTTTTGTTTAATCTGCTGAATCACAAGAGAGCTTTTGTAAGCTAATGGTCAACAACTTATGATTTAAATTTACTGTTACTGTTAAACTTACCATTTTGTAGATTTTCAAGCTTTGTTTATCCCTGTGTGTACTTATTCTATACAGAGGAGATAAAATAACTGGATTCTACAGCCACATTAGCTGCTACCTGTGGCTAAACTTTAAGCTAACTGCTATCCTCTACATGCTAACATGCTCACAGTGCTAATTAAAGCTTGTTTAATGTTTAACATTGTCATTATCTTATTTTGAAATATTAGCGAAGCAGATCAGAGGCTCATGGGCATGTCATTAGTTTTGATGGCACCACATACAGTCAGAGCATCAGAGTATCAAGTTATTACAATTCACCTTGTAGGGATCAAGAATGTCTGAGGACAGATTTAATAGCAATCCATCAAAAAGTTGTTAAAAATTTAACAGCAAACCAAAAATGTTGCTTGACAAAATCATTGGGATTCATCCTCTGAAGATCACGAATGTTCGTGCAGATGTGATGCTAAATCCGTCCTGTAATAAACAATTTTCTGTGTCATCTGTTTGGGTCAAAGTGGTGAACCAACCGACTAATGCTAGCATGATCTTAATTTACACAGTTATTGCAGCATTAGCCTCCTACAACCGATTATCATGCTCCACGGGATGTTTTCCCTCACTTCTTGATTTCATACACTAAATCCATTCAGCTCAGAGTTGTTTTGAAAGCTGGCAACATGTTCAAAACAACTCAAAACAGAAAAGACCTTTGTCTGTGTCAGTGTTTGAAAACAAGATGACCTGATACTTTACCCTCCAGAGTAAAACATGACGTCCATGAGCAGGGTGGCTACAGAGGGCAGTGTGTCTGGGTCCAGGCTGGTCACACAGAACATGTTGCTGGGGCTGGATAAAGGGTGAATGATGGGACGGGGCACTGAAAAACAGGAGACACTGAATGCTAAAGGGCTCTGAGGCAGCAATATGGCCAGAAAACATCTTAATAAACAGTCCATATTCAAAAAAAGGGCATTTAACTCAAAGTCAAAGGTCAAGAATGAACTTCAGGTTCTGTGTGAGTAATATATGTTATGAAACTGTCAAACTTCTCAGTTGATCTCAGTGTGGTAAATACTTTTTTTTACTGTTTTTTTATATTACATAAACATGTTTCCTAACCGCATTTAAAAAAAAAATCTTCTCCCAAAATAGGATGTTTGCTATTACAGAAGAGTCCTCACCGAATTTCCTGTTAGGAACCTCTGATTGCCTCCTGCCTCCTACTTTACTGTACCGACAGCACAGATCATTTCAATTACTACAAATTTCCTGCTTTGATTCTACAATTTATTTTTATTTTGCCAACTCTGTTTTAAAAATGTAGGTTTGTTTTGTAGCTTGCAAATTACATACTGAACACGAGAGTCTGAATCCATCACACAAAACTTGTTTTCTATTATAATTTAATATCAACAGTACAAGGTAACTATGTTTACTCAGGTATTGTGGACTGTTTTCTACTTTTTATCTTTCTACATCAGAGGTAACTATTGTATGTTTAACTGCACTACATTTATGTGATTACAGTTGTTACTTGTCATATTCAAATTATTAAAATATAATTAATCAATAAATAAGACCAACTACTCAATGAACCACTATTTGTAATCCACTAATACAAATTATTTTGAAGTGGGCCATTCTGCATGATGAGTACTGTTACTTCTGATACTTTCAGTACAATTTGATGTTAATACTTCTGTATTTTTACTTAAATAAGACTTTGAATGCCAGACTTTTACATGTGAGAGTATTTTTTTACTGCATTTTTCTCTGTTTATGTTAACGGGATGATGACTTGCACTGATGTTGAGATGAACATGCATTTTTACTGTGACAAATTTTTAAAATGTTTAAACTTGTTGGGTTGCTGTTAAACTTCCTGCGTGTCATGTGTGTCTTCCATTCAAAGACACACACTGAGTTGTGTAACTGTTTGTTTTTCCTACCGAGTTTTGGCTTTACAAAACCATTGGTGACTCCCAGATTGTGAGCAGCAACAGTCTCTCCATTGACCACCCGAAGCAGAGTGAATTCGGAAGACAGCGTGTGCATGACCATCGGCAGGTCTCGCTCTCGAACCTAAAGACGAAAAAAAAAGAAGAACAAACAGAAAAAAACAGGATGAATCTGAAAATGTGGCTTTTTTTTAAAGGGGAAATCCCCTCTTCACAGGTTCCCACAATTAAATTTCTGTATTAAAATGTTATAATTTTCATTTTGATGTTCCCACCCTCTTGGTCCACTTCATCTACATTTGTTTCTGCTAATGACTTCCTATGTTACATAAAATAGTTTGGGATAATCTCCAGAAAATGGAGTATTGGACTGTTAATATTTAGAGGAGGAAAAGCAAACAGAAAACATAGAGACAACAACACGGCAAGTTTGAGGAAAAACAAACAGAGAAATCAAAGTGACATTTCATTAGAGCAACATTCAGTCTGCAAAAACAATTAGGACACAACAAAACACAGCAAGATACAAAGAGACAAAGAATAATAGAGAATAAATACAGTCTGGGGGAATTAATAAACTGCAGGAAATAAAAGCACAGGAGGGACATTAATCACAGTCACAGGATAACAGGAGGGTTTTTCATTTAGATCTGAAAGCGACTAAAGTTCGGGTCCATTTAAGATAATTGGGACGTGAACGTTTTTCTAAAACAATGAAACAGTGTGATCACATCATCATGGCCACATGATTCAGTGGAAAAACCTTTCGCATCCTCTGGTTTTCTTTGTGTAACTGTGGCATGAGTTTTTGTCCATGAACAAAATGTTCACAAAGTGGAAACTGAAGGTCAAATTGTCATTAAAGTTTTTAAGATTCGTCTCGGTTGGATCTGTGAAATTTAAGGAAATAAAATAATTAGTTTTGGAGACGTTTTGTCCAAGAGAGGGTCACTGGTGAAAGGGCGACTTTGAAATATGGATGAATGGAAGAAAACGCCAAGGCCTCTTTGCCAGTGGGAATAAAACACAATCAAAAACAAAATGAACTCATGCAAAAGGTTCATGTAAAGGTGCGTTTCCTTTTTTCTTTTAAAAAAAATAACACATTCATGGACTTTAGAGGGATTTTTTTCTTCCTTCCCCTTTAAATTGAGTTGTCATGCAGAGCGGTGCTATGGAATATAATGTCGTCTTTGTTGCTGATACAAAGGTGATCTGTGAAGCCGGTGAAAGAAAGAAAAGGATTAAGTAGATGTGGGTGTAACAACATATTTCCGAGGGTGACAGCTTGTTCTTGAACCGAGGTCCTGTGTGTTTGTGTGAGTGTGTGTGTGAGTCAAAGGCAAAGTTGCTGGTGAGAAGCTGCTCAGTCATAATGTACATAAGGCTCCGTCTACATTTGGGTCAGGCTTTACCGCTTTATGTAACACAAAAGATCCTGACAGTGAAAAACCTACACACATCTTCAGCTGGTGCGTCTTCTGGTCTGCTCAGAGAGTCAGTAACACAATCTGACACAGCGTGGACGAACGAGGACACAGAGAAATATGGGTGTTAGCGATACACCAATAATTAGGATTGTGGGTTGGAGCAGCCGGCGTGGAGACGGGAAACAAGCCGGAATGATACCTGGAATTCCAGCAAGAGGCTGAGCTGCTGATCCCCTTTACGTAACAGATTATCAACATCGACGCAGGGTGTTTTTTTTTTTTCCCTTTCATTTTCATAAACATGCCAGAGCCGCTCCGAAGACCTTGTTTTTCCATCAAAGCAAGGCAATAAAAAACACTCCCTGTGGCCAGAGAGGCTTCGGTATGAGAGAGGATTTCTTCCTAAATCAAAGGAAGTGGTGCTTGGGAAGGTACATTATATCCAAGGTTATTGCTTTTTCATGTCAGGCGCGGTGTGGACGTAAACATTTGTGTTGCCAGTTATTGCATAATAGAGATATAATGCAGGCATTAAAGCGAGCTGTAAACCTGATCAGCTACCGGCTCTTTGATCATCCGCTTTCCAAATGCTCCCACTTAAACGCACAATTTGTAATTTCTTCAACTCAAGTGATGTAATGTTCGATTGTGGGATTTGATAGTTTCCTTGTTAAACATCCTCCAGTGCAGATGGAAATCTATCTGATTGACTCAGACAGAAATACTCACATATAAATGATGTATTAAAGTGTGATTCACATCATGTTTAGTCAAGTTTTCTGACTTCCTTCCTCACTCTCTGACCCTTGTTACCCAAAAGTCAAAAGTTAGCAACAGATGACTAAAGAAAATGCACCTTTGCACTAAATACATTTCCAGATTTCTCTGAGTTTGAACTTTGATGGAAACATTTGCAACTATGGGAGTACAAACTTTAAGAAAATATGTAACAAAGATCAAAAAAACTCTCTCTTGAAACTGTACAAACACAGTATTGGCAGGTTATCACACACACTCACCAGTATGAAGTCAGTCTGATACGTCGACAGCATGAAAACAGAGATGTTGTGGTCGGCCAGCGGTGCAATGACTGATTTAGCGATTTTGGTGACTCCGATGGGCTGTGAATTGGAGGCGCTGCCGCCCCCCGACACCACGTTCAGAGCCAACCATGTGGCATCAGCAACACTGATGTGCTCTGACTGCGGCAGCTCTGCGAACAAACACAAACAGTCACATCAGAAACAGCTGGAGATGTGCAGCAATGCTGTCACAAAATGAACCAAAAAGCCTTCAGTTAATAGTCTTCAGCCTGATGGTTTTTGTAACACAGTTTTATTTCGGAAATTGAACTCTAATTGAACTTGTAGCCAGTTCAGGAAACTTTTCAAACTTGCTGTTCTGATCACCTAATTGCAATCTATGGAAAACTGTATGGTAAGGACACGTTTTTGGATTTCAGTTTGGAATAAACTAAAACAGAAACTGGGAAGTTGGTGTGAACAATGAGCATGAGTAATGGCTGTTCCTTATTTGTGATCTGTTCTACTTCCTGTTTTTTTTTTTTAATCTTTAACACTCACATTCTTTACGCTAAATATTGAGAACTATTGCAAATGCCTACTTATTACCAGAAATTACAGGAAGTGTGATATTACTCACAGACTTTGCAAGAGTCAGCGAATCAACAGACACCCCACACTCTGCATCAGGCCAGCTGTTTCCCGTCTTACTACACTCAAGTCTAGACAGGGATATTTACTGCACACTACTTTGAATTTACATTATAGACGTTTTAGATCATTAAGAAAGTGTCAAATATGTGAGAATATTTGAGTTAAACTTGACTTTCACACATATTGTTGAAATAATGAGACAGAAGTAGCAACAGTTCCTCTTAGAAAGCAAAAAAAAAGATAAAACACACACCCTTTCTTGATGAAATACACTCATGGTTTTTGCTGCTGCAGACCTCATTGGTTTGGTTTAGCTTGTGGTGGCTGATGTTTGCTAATTCTATGTAGATATTGCTGTGTAACAAACATTACTGAGTCAGTTAGCTGACTTGACAACTCTTCTTCTCTTCATGAGGTCGGTTAAACAGCATTTTTAACATTTGTCACAGTTTCTTGTGGCTTTAACTTTCAAATGATCTCTAGGGAATTTGGTGCAGAGGCATCACGGCTATATGTTTTTAGCAACAGACACAGCAATAAAAGAATAGTTCTCACATGTTTCGCTTAGAAAATATGAAATAACTACTTAAAATTTTCTGTGGAATAAGTTATTTGGTGTGTACTTTCTTTAGTTTAGTCCCATCTGCTAACATGAAGCAGGTTGGATTTAAGACATGTACTGCAACCAGCCACCAGGGGGCAACAAACATGTTTTGGCTTCATTTTTGAGAAGCTGTTGTGTCATCTGTCTTTATATAAAAGTGACTGGTGTCGCCATGTTTATTTTTTCCATCATGTAAATCTGGAATTTCTGCACAGTCTGAGTTTTCTGGTGCGCCCTCTAGTGGTATCATTTAGTAACGTACAGTAAACAATTATGATCACTGTGAAGCTGTTTGTCTGCATGCAAACTTGGATAAAAAAGGCAAATATATCTTTGGCCTTTCTGTCAGCAGACTGAATAACGTGATAATACTCAGACATTTCATATAAATAGTCACACATAAACATATTCTGTCCCTGTAAAAAGGTCAGAAAAATGTATTTTCAGTCTCCTCTGGCCGTTTTCAAAAATACATCTGACACAGCCTGCCTCAGTTTTGTCGCTTAATTAGTTACCAGAAAGGAGGCAGAGACACGCTCAGAGCCAGTCACCAGTAGAAAATACCTGCGCCGGTTATGCAACACATAGCCTGCGGTCTCCAGGGTAACCAAGGAGGGCCACCCTGGAAAAGGGTGTGTAATGACACGGATTCACTCAATCAGCCAACCACAAAACACGGCGACCAGCAGCTCGGCCTCACGACCATAATGACAAAGTGTGCTCAAACACCGGCGGCCGAAGCTACTCGGTGCTGGAGAGGATCACAGATTACACAATGTGATCTTCTCCTGCCTGCCAGCCTGCCGATCTATGGTTGCCACAGTGACCTCAGAGATCCCACAAAGTGAAGCCCACCTTTGAAGCCTTCCTCATCGACGATGATGGTGTAGTCCTCCGGAGTCTCTGTCAGACTGAAAAACTTGCATCTGAACGGGAGAGACAGGAAAAGAAAAGACAGATCAGACGGTGGATGAAAAGCTTGAGAAAAAGCTCAGTTTTGGACGATTAAAATTTAATAATTTCTCACATCTCAACAATTATTTTCTCTTTTTAACTCTGCCGTTCCCTCAAGCACTCATGACATACACAGGAAATAGTCCATCTGGAGAAGTGAGGATACAGTTTTATAATGAAAAGATGCGTCAATGAAATGTGCAGGGAGCAACACAAAGACTGCAACTGTCCCTGTAAATGTCAGCTTCATCATTTTATACTGAACATGAGGCTCGTAACCGAGCCATCAGCGGAGCACAGAGCTGCTCTGCTCCCAATGCAAACCTCCACAAGTGGCTCTCAGTGATTAAGAGATCATTTTTAATATCTAAACAAAGAGCTATGACCTGAAGTTACCATGTTAAATCCAGACAATGATAAATGATCTAAATACATTAATAACAACAGATGTGGTGCTGCTTTTTAGGCATCTTGTTGTTTTTTCAGTCAGTCTCCACTTTGGTTTAGACTGAAATATCCCAACATCTGATTAATGAATAAACATGTAATTTTACACAGATAACTGTTGTATCCACAGGATTATTCATCATAAATTTGGTATTCTTCAGATTTCTTATCTGGCAGCATCATCAGGTCAAAGTTTTGATGTTTTTTATCTGTGAATTTATCCGTTCATGGTTTATTTAGCTTAATGTTCCTAACAGTTTGTTTTTCCTTACAGCGAACGCTGGCCGCAGACTCTCACTCTTGTTTATACATCAGTGCACGTATTTCCTGTCTCACATTGTCTCACTTCTCAAATGTTTGTCCTGTTTAATTGCAGTCTAACGAGCTGAAGATACCGGGCTGTTGGCTGATTGATTGATTTCAGTTTGTTTAAATATTACTGTTGATTGTAGTTGCTGCCAGTTTGTAAATTGTTCAGCTCTTCATAAACATACAGACTAGAGATTATTTGTGTTTTGGAGGAGATTTACAGCTGTTAATAAGAAAAATACGCAATAAATACAGACATAAATTATTAGTATACTGCTTTTTTCAGGATTTAACAATAGTCCACACATTCATTGGGATGCAGGTTCTCTCATTTGACTTTTATAGGTTTAATACTCTGAATAATGAGAGTGTCGCTGTTTCATAATGATAATATTTATGTCATATCATAAACATGGCTGTGTATCAAATAAAACTCTGATGTCTGCTCACATTTATAACCTTGTTTACTTAATCAGTGATCAGATATTTCCTGATTGAATCAAATTTTTGACTTTATGATGTCAAAGTTCTTGTGTAAAAGTTTTCGTTTGGAAATACTTCATTATTTTCAGTTTGAAATCTAAACTTAAAGACTCGTTTCACCAAATCAAAACTTTTGTAAAGCTGTTTAAAAGATTCTGTGTATGTAAACATAAATCATCTTGACATCATATCCAGCCAACGTTTTAAAGCTTAAAGAAAAGTGCTTGAAAAACAGCATGAATAACACGACTGTGATAATCACATCTTTGCAGGCCGGCTACTGAAAGCTCACACGTCATATTTGGCTGAAAGGTGTGAAAAACAACAGGGGAATAACAGAAAGTACTCAACAATGCTTTCTATGAGAACGGCAGCATTTCCTCCTGGAATTAAACGAGCTGTTGCTTTGACTTACTGGGGATTTTTTTTTTCATAGGATGACGAGAACTTGAGTTGTTGTCTTGTCGCAGAGTTATTAATACTTCTCTAATCATAATAATGCCATTATGAGCTCTACTTAATTGCTTCCTTTATTGTATGACAGCATTTTTATCCAGATCAACGGCAAATTGCTGCAGAGATCCCATCAGTGAGCACTTCCCCTGCATTACTCACATTCTGTGTGCATGCAAGGAACTTCACAGGGAGTCTTTAAATGAGTTTACGCCGCGAAGGATTGCAAAGCACTTACAAACTCATCAGTGACAAAACACAGAGAAAAACAACAGAAATTTGTCTGAAAGAAACAACCTTGTCCTTAACACGTTCATTTGAAGTTATGTATCTGACCAGCTGATGAGCACAAGTCTGATATTTATTCCAACATCTTCACCTTCTCATAAATATCTGGCTCTTTAGCAGCTAACTGCTAAGCAACGCTGTTTTTCACTGGCTAGTTGCTAACTTTCTCTGTGTGCTGTTTGGTGTTGAACAGGTAGCATTCAGGTTACAGCTGTGCTTTTCGGCCACAAACAGCTGCCTGCTGCTGGAAATGATTACAAAGAACAGAGTCATTGGGCTAGAAAAACCAAAGCAATGAGCTAATAAGGCGAAAAAGTAGTGCAGACAACTGTGAAGCGGGGCGATTATCTCTATGATAATTATCTGTGGGTTTAACAAATAAATTGACACATTTTATTTGATCCATAACTCACAAAAATATTAAATAGTGCAGCTTAAACACAGATGTTCTAAGTTGTTTGGAATGTTTTATTTAAATGCAAAAAAATGTTATTATATGTTTATGTTTATGTTCTGCACCAATTTTCTTTACATGACATCCAAAAGGACTTAAGGTTTGATGGTTAAACCTGCTAAAAAATGGACTGGAGTAACACTTTGTTCACAAATCTAGCAAATCACCAAAGTAACAAACAGAGGAGGCTCTATGACGAGGATGAAAGTATGTTGCAGATCGTTGCTTCAACAAAATAAGGAAAGGTTACAAAAAAGAAACTAGTTGCAAAACGGGTGTCATCTGATTTTCTTACAGTCAAATGATTTGAACCTCTGTAGTCATAATGGCTGCACACCGTGACCGGCCAAACATCCCGCCCTCAAAACAAGAAGCACCTCTGAAGAATTTTGCTCCAAACATCAAATATGTGTCAAACTAATCCTGGAAATATTTGACAGAGCCCTTTAGACAGAACTCAGTCAAAGATAAGAAAACTTTAAGCTCTTCTTTTTATTGTCTCTCCTTAGAAAATTCCTACAACAAAACTGGACTCAGAGCAAACTGCAGTCTAATCCGATGCTCATATTCGCAGGGTTTAACTGAGCTGAACAACACAGAGGGGAAATTAAAACATGCAAAGCTGAAGTTAATTGTTTACTGGTGCTGGTTTACTTGTTAACATCCAAGTCCAGAAATGCAAAAGCATAAATGTTCCAACTATGCTGCATAACCAGATAGAGTGAGAGCATGATAACACCCACAGACAGGACACAAATAGGCAGTCTGTGTGACGGACGTACACACTGTAGATACATACCGAAGATGTGCATGCAGATTAAGACCAGTTCTCTGAATGTACCGTTAACAAAAAAGATAAAAATCAGACGTTTCATGTGAAAGAAATCTGCTGATCTGGAAATATCAGAAGCAATCAGCTGATACTGACCTGAACTACAGTTTTCATCACCTTTTCAAGCAATCTTTGGTCATTCTTAGCATTTTATTTCATTTTTGATAACTGATATTACAGTTCTGTAATATGAGCCTGTAATAGCTCGACAGCATCAAAGCCACAGTAAAGTAACATGCAGTAACAAACAAGCTGCTGAAAAGTTAAACCGCATTTATCATATTTACTTCCTCATTGATGTCCAACCACTTAAGTTCTGCTTCTTTTACAAAAACAATGAAATGTGGTTGAAACAGTTATCAAATTATAGGAAAAAAAAGTTGGAATAAATCTCTGTTTCAGAGCCTGTGAGAGGAAGTGTGATGCTGATATATCAGCCAACCTTTTCATTGTGGATACAAAGGTATTAGCATGTATTTAGCAGCTGATACGTACAATAATCTGCAGAACAGAAATGCTTAAGATAAACTGAAGGTAAATTCGCAGTGTCTGTTTGATTATCAGATTTAATGGACCTTATCTGACCCTTACATAATGCATATTTATGCAAAAAAACAAACTCTTAGTTGTGGTTTATCAATACTGGGATTAGCCTCAAAAATCCACTACCAACTCAAGCTTTACTCTTCACAGAATTATGCTAAAAACATGAGAGACAGTAGTATGAATGCAGAGGTGGTTAAAATGCTGAGAAGAGAGGATTTAGTGCTATTTTTGTTACATTTTTCTGCTAAACTTTTATTCTCGAAGCAAACCTAAACACGCGATGCACTACTAAAACAGGAAAACATCTCATGTTTGCACTCGAGAGCACATTATGAGCATGCAAACCGATATTTCAGGCTGATGTAACAAGATGTAGCTCTTACGATTCTCTTGCTGGACTTGTGCAACAGTCGTGGCAGCTGTGGGTGGCTATTTTTCCACCAGCAAAACAAATCAGTTCACACATGAAAAGGTGACGGGCAAAGCTGGGATATCACAGAATACGTGTTATCATGTTGCAGCAATCTTGATTCCAGGAAACGCTAAGGGATACTTTAAAAAGCAACAACATGATTTGGTTTGAGAGGAATGAAGAGTACTCTGATTACACGGTTTTCACTTAAAAATGGATCACAGTAATTAACACTGCATTTATGCAACTGCACTCCACAATTTATCTATAAAATCCAACAGAATAGGGAGGAATATCCAATTTAAAAAAGAGCTGAAAGTGATGAGATTGGTTTAAAGCTGAAGATTTTAACAGATTAATTGATTGGTCAATGGACAGAAGATTACTTGCCAACTTTTTTAACACTCAAATGATTGTTTTCATCATTTTTTTTCTGGCAAAAACTCAAAACATTCTCTGTTTCCAACTTCTCCAATACGAGGATTAGCTGCCTTGCCTTGTAACCTGCATATATTTGGGTTTTGGACTTTGGAGCTACAAATAAGAGACTTGAATCACCTTGGCATTTAGAAGTTTGGTTTTTTTCAGTATTTTCAGATGTTTTACAGACCGACAATTCATAAAAAAAACCATAATAGATTCTGGATAATACAAATATTTCTTGGCTGCAGCACTATTCAAGTAAATCTAGAGAGCACTTGAATTATACCAGGTGATTAATCATCTTTATGGACTGTGTTTTATGAGTAACTTCTCCTCAGCAAATAGAGAGTTTTGTTTATCAGCTCTCTGTCGCACTTGGACATTTAAAACTGTTGTAAAACAGCCAGAGCAGAAACAGCCTGAGTGTCAGTCCAAGTGCACCAATTTGCTTAGGCTAATATTAATAAACTGTGGTGGTAATAAAAGGCTGCACAACAGAGCAAAAGGGGGCCTGTTGTGATGTCACTGTAAGAGCCATTTAATTAAAGTTTCCTCAGGCTGAATGGCTCACAGGCTTCACATCCACTTTCACAGGACAGGAAACACGGTGTGTGCTGTTAAATGTCCTCCAAGTTTGGTTGAAAAACATGTTATAATTTTCCTGAGAGAAAGAAAAACAGGCTGCAAACACACACACACATGCAGACACACACACACATACAGACACACACACACCCCCGCTGGCGTCGACCCAGCTACAGATGGCACAAAGCTACAAAATGACACTACAGAACAAGGATAGGCCTGGAAACTGGTGGCAGAGACCAAACACACACACTCGGCTGCTCCCAAAAATAACACATAAAGCTGCATTTGTGAGCATTATAACAACTGCAGGCATTGCTGAAGCAGAAATTCACACCGTTACCTTTTTAACACAAACACACAAGTACATGCAGCCCCCCCCCCCCGGCATTAGTTTGCTATAATGTTAACAACAGCAGTGTCCGTGCAGTAAACACGTACAGCACTGTGGAGCACGGGGAAAAACATAAATGACACTGTGTGTTTTCATCGTGTCCGAGAAGTTACATACCTTGTTTTGGAGGCCAAGAAAGCGAGTTTTATTAATCCGTGAGTGCAAATCTGGATCCCCTCTTTTTCTATACTCGCCACTTTCAAGCTGTGCTCTAAAATATGAAGCTCCATCTTTTACGTCTTCTCATTTGAGGAACGACTAAAATGTAAAAAAACCTAAATACTTTCAAATAAGATGCATAAATAAATAAATACACACACACGGGCAGGCTAAGGCGTTTTAAATAGAGAAAGAAAGAGCGAGGCAGGGGGTGGAATAAAGAAAGCAAAGAGGTAAAAACGGACCTGCTGTCAAACCTGCAGCGGAACCGCTCACACTTCTGGTCGTGGGTTTTCAAAATAAAACTCTCCAGCGCAAACTAGTTGGATTAAGTTTGCGCCTCTTAGTATTTCACCGACGTTTTGAAAACACGGAGCCAACTATCAGTTATTTAAAAAATGTCTATAACGTCAGCTAATGTATATTTAAATGTATATAACTTTAGCTGAAAAACAACTACATTTAATTTCCTAGCTGTTTGCTAGCTAGCTGGTGCCCTAGCCCCGAAAAACTGTTCACTGCCAAGAAATTATACGGAAAATAACACGAAAAGCAAACAAACAATGAGTGAAATAATGAATAGTAAAATTTTACTTATTGAGTTTTAGTGGTGATGATAGGTAGAACCTGCTACCATTAAAAAACAAGCTTCTCCCCTGCTACCAGTCTTTCTGCTAAGCTAAGCTAAACTAAGCTAAGCTAACTAGCTGCTTATTTAAACTGTATAGACAAGTGATTAATATCTGTCGCCTGAAACTAATAAGCCTATTTTCATAAAGGTCAAACTTTTCAACTGCTAAACTTAGTAATCTATTTACAGAAATGTAATCTTTTTGATAATTACCTGGGTCACTTTCCACCAAAAATTATAAGCATTGCCTCCTTCTAACTTTTTAAGTACCAATGCTTGAACGAAACTAGCTCAAAAAGGAAATGTGTTGAATATTTTACTATAATTTTTCTACTTTTGATACCAAAAACATTGACCTAATGAATTGATAATAAAAAAAGTACCTTATTTTTTCAGAGCTTATGTTGACCTCGAAAAATATAATTTAACATCAGACCAAACATACATTACATAGCATTAAAAATACAAATAACTTAAAAAACAAACAAAAAACCCTCCAAAAGGGATCGGGATTAGAACTTATTACCCTAGTATTTTTAAAAAACTATAAAAGATAACATTTTGCTGACTTGGTTTTTAGTAAGTCCAGACATAAGTAACACAGCCATCTCATTAGTTAAAGTGAAAATGTGCTTGAGGAATTTTGTAGTTTTACTCTCACGGCTTTTATTTTGAAGAAAGAGCGGAAGCGACTTCATCATCAGCTTCCCGTAGCTTGTCAGGCCTGTTAAATGCAGAGGACCGCTGCTCCCCATGTTTGCTCTCCGACTGGAATAGTTAGCAGCTGGTCGGACTGAAACAAACAACTTGCCATTCAAACGAAGGGGGCGGGTCTGCAGTTGAGCTGGGCATCATGGGAAATGTTGTTCAGCAGCGTTTTGTTTATACATTGCAGGTCTGCTCAAGCGCAAACACGGACTATGAGTGCTTACCTGAACTTTACTGCGTTTACAAACGCGTCATATGATCAGTGTTTGAACAGACCCTTTACATGACAGCTGACAATTAAGCTTTTCTGACACAAACTAGCTTAATGTAGGGCATCCAGGTATAGATATGATTGATAAATATGTCAAACATAAGAATAGATTAGAGCATTGTGATTTACTATAAAGATATTGTTGTCATTGACTATTATAGTTACCATATTTATTACCCGGTTATCTTGCAAATTCATAACAGTAGTGTTGTAAATACATTTACGTGGATGTCACACAGGTTTATGCTAGTAGCTAATCTTTTTATTACAAACATAATCATTAATTATTAAACTATTACAGACCATTTTTGATAAACTGCCACCTGACTTCTCAAATCTTGAGGCTATTTCTTGTCTCTCATGAGCCTGAACGTTGCAGGTGCCTATTCATTGAGCATGTAATGCACACAGGTAGCTCCAATTTAGCAATAATTTTCTCCCCGTTGCCGAGGTAATTATAGCTGAAAAGTTAGAAAGCTGTTGACTGTCGCAGTCAGTTTTTCCTCCATCTTTTTTGCAGTCCTGTGATGGAGGTGAGTGGAGCAGAAAACATCAATGTGCTTCGGTTTTACCTGACTGCCACCCCAGTGTTTCTTTCCGAGCTCTCCACGTCAGACCGCTGGGAGCATTAAAGTACTAATGGGGGGGGTCAAAGGCATATATATACATTAGATTAAATGAACTATAATTGGCATCCTGTCACGTGTTTCAGCGTGTTTGTGTGAATGGTTGTCCCCCCCGCTGTGAGGCTGCCGTAAGTGAACCATGCTGGGCGTGTGGGGAAAAAACTGCCTTTGACACGTTTCCACCTTCAGACTCGAACATGTGCTTTACGCCAACAGGACGGTTGTAAAAGAGGTTTCTTTTATTAGAGCTAATGTTCTTCTCGGACGCTACACTGGTTCTCTTGTCTAGAATAAACTTGGTTGATCACAACTACTGTGTTTTGCTCATAAAAAGTGTAAAACTTTGTTTATTTCAAGGTGTAATATTTTAGGATTGGGTTCACTTAATGCTTCCTCTACATGCACTGATGGCAATAAGGTTGAATTGTCTGACTTCTAGGTTAATTCACACCTATAATGAAACCCAGCTCCCTTCCCTAAGCTCTTTCATATACATTAGTCTGCTTAGAGGGTTTTACATTATTGTTGTTTTTATTAGTAGTATTAATTCCAGCTTAGGGCTTCAGGGTTTATATTAGTTGCTTCCTGACCATCATGTGCTGAGTATTTTGGCCCAGAGGAAGAAGCTGTGTGCCAATCTTAAATCCCTGCCACTAAATCTCAAGCCCCCCAAGCGAGCAATCTTCAAGTGCTTTTTAATCCCGATTTGAATTTTGACTGCAGCTTCAAGAATATGACCAAAATTCTGTCTTTTCCAGAGGTATTACAGTGTTTTCTCTTGCAGACAAATACTTAAAACCTATCGAATGAGCACAACTATTGCTCCTTTCCCCTGTGCTAACCATTCCTGAACCTAAATGGCTCTTCCTCTGCATTTTTAAATCCTAAAACCACTTCCACAATGAGCATGTTCTTGTCTAATAAATCACAAAAGCACTGTTGTGTTAATTGTCTTTTGCTGAGGGTCTCTGTTGCTGCAGTGTTTCCAGCCAAAAGTCTGATTACATTTGCTTACAAGATATTAAGTGAGTAAACAAAGACAGGAGCTCTGCTACCACAACAAAGACAGTCAATGTGTTTGAATTTAAAAAATGTATTTTCCTTGTGACAGACAACTTTTGTGCTGTTACGCCAAAGCAGATAGATCCTTGTTCAAAAAGATCCTTGTGCAAATAAATGCGCAAGCAGTGGCATTAAGACATAAAAGCAGCTGAGTACCCTTCTTGAAGTGTATAGGAGATGGACAAAATAGATAAATAGAGATGGACAGATAGATAAAAACATGAAAAATTGCCCCAAAAAACCCAAAAACAAAAAATAGAGACCCTTTCCAGAGCCAGTGTTTGTCAAGAAGTATCCCAGAACAGGAAAAACAGAGATCACCTCTTATTATTTATGAGCTAATTGCCATTGTTAAGCTAATTCTGCAGTGCTAACAAGACATTTTCTTGTTTCTGACACTGGAATTATTAAAAGAAAAACTATAGATTATTTAAAAAATTAATTAAACCATCAAAAAACTTAAAAAAACAAACCTTACCAGCATGAAAACTTCAGATATAGCATTATTTATTTTAGACCAGAAGCTTACATAACAAGCCTTAATGCAGCCATTAACTCCTAACACTGTATATGAAACCCAGGTCTTTTTAATATAACTCCATTTACTTTTAATGTATAATGTACGCTATTTTAAAGGCCATTAATCACCTGAAGGTGGATCCTTTCTTGCCATGAGCCTGTAAGTGAATAAATAGGCCTGAACAAAGCACAAGTGCACCATTAAGGAACCCTATTAATAGATTCACTTTAATAATGGTGCTTTAGTGTTTAGCTGTAAGCTAATGGTCATTAAATCGACACTTTTATCTACCCAGTTACTTATGGCTTTCTTTGTAATCCACAGGGGCATTAAAGGTCTCAGTAAGCTTCAGGTTGTGCAGCCAGAGGTAACGTTTTAAACACTGGTGGTTTCAGCTGTACAATCATGGCTAAAAGGTAAAAGTTGTAGGAGGTCTGATCTGAGCTGAATGTGAAGAACAGGCAGCTTTTCCCACTCTTGCTGCTCCACGCTTCAGCTTTAAAAAAAATATTAAATACATAATGTTCAATAAATGTCCTTTTAAATGTTTGACTTTAAAGTTTTACACTGCAATTCAATGTTAGAGTTGTTTCTTCTACATGATGTGTGCCTGGTACTAGGCTACATTTAGCTTTAGCATCTGACTTTATAGCATTATTACATATTAAAAAGACCTTTTTTACAGTTTTTTGTCATTATTTTTGAGTCCACAAATAAAACATTAATAAAAAATATTAAAAACTCATCTATAAACATTTAAACATTAAATAATGTGAAAAAGTTGATGTTTTCTGCTACAGCTAATGTTAGCTCAGTTAGCTAGCTAGTAACATAAGCGGCTGGCTAGCTAGCTAGTTGTATATCTTTAGACAGATATCATTTTAGGTGTTTTTCAGAACTGTTATTTTTTCCACCTCTGATGTTAAGGCCCCTTTTGTTTCCAAACTTTCAAATAATATGTGTTATGTAATTGTAAAGTATATAAGTGCTAGGAAAATATGTAAAGCTTGACAGGTTTAGCAACAGTAGGCTAACTCAAAGGGACAATAGAAACAGTCAATTCTGCATTGTAAAAACAAAAGGCTTGGAGGAAGTTGGCAGAAAAAAAACATCTCAAGTATACAGATTTATGTATGCATACTTTGTCTTGACATAATAGTGGCCTCCAAATATGTTAATTTGGTTGTGCAAGAATCCAAGAAACTCTCAAGTTTATTAAAGAACATATATCACAAAATATCAGCTTCGCATTTCATCTTTCAAATAAATGTCTTTGTCCAGGTGATGTGGTTTCACAGAACGCCTCATACAACATTTTTCACGCTCTCCTGAACTTAAACGCTGATGGGGATGTCAAAGCCGACGTAGTTTAAGACTGTGAGGGTTCAGCGCTCGGGGCTTAAGGGGGAGATTGGACTTGGGCCACTCACTCTGTTTCTTTCCCTTTGACTTCTTCTGTGGTTTTATCTCCTCCATGAGACATTTAAAACTGTATAAAAACTGCCAAGACACAGATTCACAACAAAAAGAAGCAATAATGAATAAAAAATCCAACAACTTAAGGTTGCATCATATGAGTTGTGACAGTTGAGAAGAAAAAAAAAGCCCCAAGGATTCTGTATTTAAAATTATGCATCATGCATGAGCAGCTCTGAAGTCTTGAATGGACAGATATGTGATGTCTAACACACAGACTGCAGCAAAATACAAAGAAATTTCCTCAAAACTGAGGCATATTAATTCCAAGATGACCTGGAAAGATATTTCTCACAGCACAACACCAGCAAAGGACGACAATGAAAGACTCATGCTAGTCAGCAGCCTGTGTTTTGGACCAGTTGGACAAAGTATGATTAGATTAGTTTAATTTCTGGCTATTAAATCTAATCTCCGGCATAACTTTGTGGACTTCAGACCTGCAAACAAGATGCAAAGTGGTGGATAAGTGAAGTTTCTGCTGGTAAAAGAGGAGAAAAACAGGCTTTTATTGCAAAAAATGTTCATGTTGCATGTTAAAAACAATCCTCTCACCTTCTTCCCATCTGTCACTGTGTCTGTATGAGGTGTAATAGTATCATTTACTCCTCCTGTTTCTTAATTTTTGAAGTTTAATGACACTTTTAAAGCACATTTAATGACCTGTTACTCTCCACTGAACAGGAGAAATTATGTTCTTTGGGTCTGTACAGTTTATCCATAATGAATGTTTGAGTCTACCTGGCTGTCTGAATCATCAGACATGTTCCTGGAATAATATAATCAGGTGCGTGAAGTCAGAGATTTGGCCTTTGCTCAAGGATTAGAACAGCCGTGTGTTTCAATCTTGGATTTAATTAAATTAATTTGTGGATTGTGAGGTATTTTCGTTTGCAAAATTGAGGGTAAACAGGGGAAGTTTTATCACCATGAAAACGCTGAAGTCTGAAAATGTTCTGCACTCGTGATTTAGAGTTTCTGTGCTGCTGCTTGGTGCCATTTAAGAGGCAACAGAGCCTCAGACAGAGGCATGTAAAATGGAGGACAGGGGTAAGCTCTAATCTCTTCCCCGTGACCCAGATGAAATCCTGAGAACAACCGCGGTGTTGGCAGGGCTCAGCCCACGTCTTAGGAGTACCTCCCTCCACCAGAACACACGACTGCGATCTGTGCAAACACCATTCTCCATGGATGAATGGACCGAGTGCACCCTCAAGAGCACAAAATACCGAGACCTGTTACCGTAACGGACAGGTTATATAAGAACCACACTGACAACACAACAGCAGCTGTGAGGAAGTTCAGGGAGTCGCACTAATCAGAGGGTTGGTGGTTCAATTCCCAGCCCCTTGAGTCTGCTGTTGAAGTGCTTTTGGGCAACAGACTGAACATGATACAGACTCAATCCACCCCTAAACACAAATATTTTGAGTGTATTTAAGTTGACAAAACATTTATTTTGATGAGCAGGTCGGCAAATCACATGGCTGCTTCAGCTTTCAATGTATGAATGTGTTTGTAACGAGGATATTGTGTCGCTCTGAATAGTAAGTAGACTTAAAAAGTGCTTTATTTATGCAACTAAATTGTCATTTAACTTAATCAAATGTTTATAAAAGGTAGTAAGTCAACAAACAGGCAAGTAAACTAGCTTATGAACCAGTTTTAGGGTCTGCTTTGAGTCTAAAGTGGAGTTTTTAAATTAGAATAACTTATTTACTCATTAGCAAAACTGTATATTATAATAAAGTTAGATTAGAATAAAATTGGAAAAACTGATTAAAATTTAAGTGAAAGGATGAACATTTACCCCCTTTTTCCTGGTGAAAAGACAAGAAAAAAGGTCTGATGTTACTAAAACTATTTCATCTATTTCACTCTTCCCAATATATGACTAAATACAACTGTAAACATTATGCGTTGAGCTAAAATGCTGGATTAAACAGTTTCTTGGAAACCTTTATTTTTACAAAAGATTGTGATATTTTCATCACATTTTCATCTTTTCATCCATCCAAAAAATTTTAAGGTTATCCAAAAATATTAATTGGTAGAGCTTTAAAAAAAAATCAATGAAAAGCAGCTAACTGCAGTTTTTCATCTGTTCCTGCTCATCTGATCCTCTTACCTGAGAGAAGCTCACAGAGAGTTCAGACTCTTTCTCTGTTGTCCTGTAATGAGTTGCATTATGGGACGGGGGCACAAAGAAACAGGCGATCACACAGCTGATTGATTTTCCTTTGTTCCCTCATGTGAGTCGGAGCTGTGCAGCCTCGTGGTTTTTCTGCAGGAGAAACCTGGTGGGCACAAAAAAGCAGACCTGCACTTTCTTGAATTGCCTTATAAAGTCCCATAGAGGAGCACCACTTGAAAAATTACCTGCCCTTTCAAAAGGCACCCACAATGCAGCTGGGCTCCAATGGGAAAACACTCCTTATGTAAGGCAGAGACAAGGCTTGAATCCTGTAATGTATGTGCATTAATGGCATCAGTTTTAGCTCTCTGATGAAAAAAACAAGGCTAATTTTGTACATTACTGCTGACGAAGTGACTTTTAAACAAAGATATGTTAAGCATCTTTAAATTCACAAGATGTTTCAAGAGAAAATATGTAGTTGTTTACCAGGTAAAGAGGGTCTATTAGGGAAACCGGCTATCAGTTGTGTAATAGGAAAAGCAGATTTTAGTGTTTTTGCAACCAAGTTAAAGTCAGGATATCTCTGCATCACTTGCACTTATTTTTATGTTCCTTTTTAAAACTTGTTTCTTGTTCCTCATGTGATAAATCTAGAAACTAAATCTAGAAACTGTACATTTTTTGCAAACCACAAATATATATTACAACTTTACAATTCTTTTCATTGCAGCTGTACAGTTTTTTCAAGTTTAGACACATTTTCTCTAAACGAGGATTAGAAAAATGTTTATGTTTTGGCTGCAACATACCCAGAAACACTGTTGGAAATTCCCCCTTCATCTTGTTAAAAATACACATGGGGCCGGTTGTTACAAAGGGCTTCAAACTGTCTTGACTTCTGTAAAATGACCCAGTTGAAACTATCAACCTTGATGTAATCTCAAACACTGGTTTGCTTGGCGGCCATCTTGACTGAATGTTATGCCAACAACATCCTCACCAACTTCCTGGTGAGAAAATAAAACTCATACAGGCCTACATTTAACTAGATTTACACCATGTTGATACGAACTGTTGAGATGTTGATATGTTGTATGAGAGATGTACAAATTTTACTAACTTTTTTTTGGCAACTAGGCTGTTTTACCTGCTAATTATCTCAACATTTAAACCTTTCCAACTGCAGGAATGTCTCACATTGATTTTTATCTCTCATCATAACAGAAGCTAGCTAATTAGACATTAATCATCTTTATTTATTCTTTTAATGTATTGAATTATTTTTAAAACTTATCATTATAGGACGGATCTTTCCACTCTGTAAGCTATGCTAAGGCGGCATACAGACATAAACTTGCGTGATGACTCTGGTCTTTTTTCGGCAGGAAACACAGCAGCCGTGAAGTGTCCTGTTGCTTCCAAGTCAAAATTCATTAGACTGGTATCACTGATCCGGCAGGAACCGCCTGCTGTTTGGAAGCTGATCTGAGCTGCAGAAATAACATCACAGGAAGTCATCATGCAGCACTTTACCCAGAGTTTAAATTTGATCCGATTCCTAGAACACAGACACTTTTCTTAACACTGCTGTAACCTCCCAGTATGTGTCTGACCAGTATTATTAATTGCCACAGTGCAGAAATAATAATATTATCATCGGTTGACAACATGAAGAGAGCAAAAAGAACATTTGCTGCAAACCAGAAAAGCATATTTTCTGTGTTTATGTCCTTTGTGTTCTGCTGCTTCTGGCTTATTAATTGTTGTGGAGCATAAATGTGCTTTTGTTTCTTTTCTTTGCAGTTTATTTAAAATACTCTGCATGTGTTGTTTTTTTTAATTTTCTCATCTTTTCTCAATTTTTTAATGTTAACTTCGGTTTAAATATATTGCAACGTACCATATGTATGCTATTTATTATGAGAATCCATTCGCTTGTTTGCAATTTATCTTTGAAAAGCATGCAAGCAAAAACAATACAAATGGAAATAAGGAGAGGCACAATAATCTGCCCATTTGGCATAGGACAAAATATAATTTGAGACAATGCATTTATAGTCATACATTCAACAAACCAGAAGAATGCAAACAAGTGCCTGAGTGTTAAAAAGGAAACAAAACAACAAAGGAGAGATTTTAATTCACATCAAGTCACGCTTCCAGATAGTCAATACAGCAGCCAAACAGGCAATGCGATAGTGTTCAAAGGTACAAAATGTTGTCCAGAAGAAAGACTGACTTATAGCATAATCTTAGAGCATCCACAGTCGTGTATTTTGTTTTTTTTTTATACAGAAAACAGTATCAAACATTAGGCAAAGTCATCTCATGACAAAACCAAGAACATATGCATGCAGTTTTGTTTTTTTTTCTTCCATAATATTGAGCTTGCATACAAAGGCAGACAGATTACAAAATCAAAATCACATGTGTCGGTTGTATCCATTACATATTCATTGTGTGTCTGTGTTTGTGTGTGTGTTGAGTCAAGAAGGAGTATATTGAGATGCCAACAAGGTTTCACAGCCGGTTTGTGCCTCACGAATCAAAATGGTTGAAGAGGCTCTTTACACCTAAAGAAAACGAAAATGTGAAGGCCGATGTGACGCATCAGATGTTTCATTCTTCAGCTGTGAAGGTGTTATAACATTTATCGAAATAAAATCGACTGAAAAATGAATGGGATTTGGTGTGAAAGCAATAAAACAGTCCTAATAACGCTAAGTTAACAATAAAACTAAGGGTGGAAAAGGGTGAATCACATACTAAATGGAGTTTAGGGCTGTAATTAGTGACTCAACATGACGTGGTTATAAAAACGGTCGGCCACACTGACAGAATCGACATGCTCCTGGAAACAAACATGCCTGGCCCATCGCTAACAGCGATGTGAAGCTGTTAGCTGAACTGCAAGCCTGACAGGAATCCTGAACGTTACGTGAGGAGTATTTGTGTGGCGTTTCTGTGCTACCAGTCAGCGCACGGACGGACGGACGGACGGAGGAAAATTTACAAGAAAGGTGGGTGTGGGGGGGCATGCAGAAAAGGTCATACTGCAGGACCAAACTCATAAAAAACACAGAACACATGGCATGCATCCCAGCCTACTGATCCATGAGGGCAAGTCCAGGTTGGGAGTTTTCAGTTCTGGGAAGTTTCAAGGACTCGGGGTTTTAAATGTTAATATTGAATAGAAAAAAACATAAATGAAGGGGAAAAATAAAAGCATAAATAATTCAAGATGCTCGAGGGAGTCAAGGTAAAACTCAGTGTATAAGTTGAGTGACTCAGCCCCTGGTGGTTTGCTCCTGGGCGGCGAGTTCAACCATCTCTATTCCCAGATATGTGTGAGCCCGAATACAGAGCTTTTAATTTTGACATGTGAACAATATCAACAACACAGAGCACTAAGCTGCACATTCTCAGAGGATTTTACTGTGGAATAGAAGGGGTTAAACATGTACATTCTGTGTGATACATTTATAGTGGAGCTGCTTTACATAAAAATTAAAAATAAAAACTCAACAGATGCAACAACATAGTAACAATATACATACACGGCTAGTATTTTTTTAAAAATTCTGCCCTTCTCAGCCCGGCCCGGTCTTAGCAAAGCTTGCATTGCACGACTGAACAATCGCACTGACTTTTAGCAAGGGTTCGTTTACCCTTTTTTCAGCAGCAAACTTGAACTTCAGCAACAAAAGGCTGTTGTAAACAATACATGCTTTTGTTTTTATTTTTATATTTGACGTAAACTTTCTGTTTTTTTTTTTTTAAATTCGGCCCTTTTTTGACAAACAGCAGGTACATTTTGAAAAATGCCGTCAGCGAGTTGTTTGTGGGTTTTTTTTTTTTTTTGTTGTTTTTTTTTGTTTTTTTGGGGTTTT
>JAPZDV010000006.1:21464416-21478848 GCA_029814665.1 Acanthurus lineatus | reverse complement strand
GTAGATCAATGCCGTAGATCTGTGTTAAATGTGAACATAATATCGTCTTAAATTGATCGAAGGCCCCTGAATCAAATCAAATCAAATCGAATCAAATCGAATCGAAATCGAATGGTGGCAGACTTTGTGATATCGGCAAATATCATATCGTCGTCCAAAGAATCGATATAGTATCGTTTCGTCATGAAACTGATGATTTACACCCCTAACTCATAGTGAGGTGATGCAGCTCCAACAGGTGTGTTTGTCAGTGTTAAAGAAGGTTTTCTCAGGCTCGGTTAAACATGGATGGCACATATTTAAGGACTTGATGTAAGAGTAATGGAGGAGTGGATGTAACCGGGTGGTTAAAAGTGATGCAGGGGATCATGGGAGGCATCTGTTTGTGGGATGTAAGTGTGATTCTTTGTTTTTTTCTCCCCCATGAAGGTGTGGCACATGCATGCAGCGTGGAGTTTGGTTGTGGTTCGGCAACTAGACGAGTACCTGGTGTGTGATAAGGTAGCTGCATCCTGGTTAGGTGTCATGGCGGTTAAATTAGTCATTTTTGTTCAGAGGAGGCGTCTGGTGTTGGTGCGGAGGTGTGAGCAGGTGAGCTGCCTTTGCCTGGCGGGTCATTTGTGCATCTTGTATTCTGTTTTTTCAATGCTGTAAACTAATATATTCTGCATAACTATTGTTTGTTTACACGTGTGTTTGCAGAACTTGTTGAGCAGGGCTACACAAGGGTGGTTAGGGAATCCAAATTAGTGGATTTTGGATGTATTTTCGATTTTTTAGTTGGCTGATGTGCAGAGTAAACATACAGGGTTAATGATGTTTTCTTTTTTATTTGTGTTGCAGCTGATGAGCCGCTGCCTTGTTGTTGTTTTTATGATATTTTGAGCGTGTGCTCTTGTTTTACTGCCCATCCCATGCGACTGTAACCCGATGCAGCGACCAGCATGCAGACTGAAGGCTCCTCTGGCACTGAGGCGTCACTGGGTTGTTTGTTGGCAACCTGAAGCTAATGGATATTGTCAGATGGTGTGTGGGTGACTTTTGATTTGCAACTAAATGTCAACAAACTTATCCACTTGTGCTTAAAGTTGCTTTATGCAACCAGATTTCTGAATATATAAGTTTACTATTTCAATATAATACTGTTTCTTCAGGTGCAGCGTTAACAATAAAACAAACAAATTCACATCATTTCTCACCATTGCACCTTAAAAATGACAACTAAAGACATAAATACACACTGTGCATTTAGAAACTATTACTAAGATAATTTAGTCAACTTTGATCGATGTGTTTGTGCTTTACATTTTTAATTATTCTGTTAAAAAATGCTTAATCACATGATTACAGTTACATCTAAAACCACATGCATGTGTGCAGCAGGTCGGACTTACAGGTAACTGTTTCTCCAGGCAGTTGTTGAAGTTTTTGATTTGGTTGGGCTTCAGCTTCTTGAGGGGGATTCGCGTTTCCCCGATGAACTCGTTGTGGCGAAATTTGTCCTCATCACACACTGAGATCCTGAAAGAGGAACAGAACAGGACAGGAGCAGGAGGTCATGAACGAAAGTGAGGCTCAGGTTAAGGTTGTTTTTTTTTTGAGGCTGAGAGGAGGCTTAAAGTCATAAAACCCAGTGATTTTCCAGCTGAGCCCATCATCCTTCATCTCAGGGATTCACCTCTCACCAAAATCTTCTCTTGAACTGAAGAGCTCTCACGGCTTCTTTGGGCCTCATTGCACTGAAACAAAACCTCAGCAGTCCAGCAGCGACGGAGTTCATAAGATCTTTGTCAAACTCAATCAGCATGACACAAAAAAAAAGAAAAAAAGATGAGCTAATTAGGTTTCAGGAGGCATTCAGTCGTGTTTGGATCAAAAGACTCAAAGAAACTAAATTGAGAGGAGAAATTCTTGATAAAAAGAAGTGGAATGATTGAAAAATGACACTAATCCTGATGTCAAAATCATTTAAAAACAACCCACGACTTTTAAATGACTATATCTCGCTGTGCTCGTCTTATTTACTCAATTAGCACAGCTGGAATTGAATTGTGTTGCACGGTACGTTCAGCCCTGTTTACTTATTTGTATTATCTGTTTCCACTGAACACATAAACAAGACACACATCCTCCCTTTTTTCTTTTTTTTTTTCAAAAGCACAGAAACATCCTTTGAATACATCAGTGTGTGTTTGCCAGCATATTCTTCAATCAATAAGAAAGAATTTTCATTATATTACAAAGTACAACCGCGTACAAAAGATAATGATTGATGGTGAACTGAAAGGCAGCTCTCATCTCAAAAACCTCAAGGACAAAAACGCACACACACACTGAACGCCGAGCCTCGGTTTTTGCTTTGCAGACTGGAGGTCTATATTCCTTTCTGCCGTTTCATTAAATTTATAATGAATGTCAATTATTGGTTTGGGACAACGCTGCTCTCAGGTGAATCTCCATCTTCAATAAACTCAGGGAGCAGCTTCTCGCAGCGCTGACATGACATGACTCTCACTCACGACTGCATCGGACTCACGCAGAGGGATACTGTCCGTTTCAAGTGTTTTTTTCTTTGCAATAATCAGCCGCCACGTGGAGCAAAAAACATGCAGCTGATGGCATGAGTGCTATGAATTAGCGTCGTAGTGTTTGGGGAGCAATCAGACCGCCAGTGAAGCTCAACAGATAAAAAAAAAAGAAAGAAATCTTATCTGCAACATGGACAGGTGGTGCTGATTTGAAATTTCAATTTACAAAAAAGAAAATGAACGGCGTTGTCTGCGAATGTGGAGGCCTTTCTCACGGTATTGTTCCTGGAAAAATTGGTTAATCGAGGCGCTGCTATGTGAATAGATTTTTTTTGGCTTGTGTGCAGACAACTGTCCATCAGATCACATCTCTGAGAAGTTGCCAATATCACTGACAGTCAGTGTTGCTATGGTAGTCAGTGCAGCAACAATACAGTCATAATTTTTTCCTGCTCTGCAGCACAAAATAACAGTAATATATTGGCAGAGCATTGATAAGGTTGCAGGCAATAACAGCCATTCAACAACTTACTTCACCAGCTGCGAGATACGACTATTAAAGCACAAGTCATCTGAGGTTTGAAGAATTAATAATTACATTTTTGAACAATTAAAAACAATGCGATCTAATTTTTTTTATTATATGACGATGAAAACATTTTATGATGATTAGACGGGCACTTTTCCTCAGCAATTAATCCCATAAAGCTATTTGTTCATTAACGGTTGAGCATCTAATTTGGCTGCAGTTTTAGAAAAGATGCCATAAGCTTCTCGATGCTTTAAAGTTCATTACAAGCAAGAATGAAATGGTGCTGAAAGCTTCTAAAAGGCTTAAAACAAGTGGTGCTTCATGTACTATCATCTTTATAAAAGAGTACATTGTTTAGTGGTTGTAAAGCAAATGGATCATTGTCATTAAATATCATTAGTGAGAGGATTAATGATCAGTATCTTTAACATAAGATGCTGTTTCGAGTTGTTAGCAGACTGTCGTGTACATGATGTATTACGAGCAAAATTATGATGAATTCAAATAGTTAAATAAGAAAGCAAGGAGTATAAATGGTGCAATGTAGAGTACTATTTTGTAGTATTTCATAGTTAACAGGAAGTGATTTTGGATGCAAACTCGACGGCCATGCCAGAAGCTCTTTCAGTAAATGTGCGGTAGCTACACTGAAAAAAATTCTACGTTATCAATAACAAGTCTCTTTCCTTATTAAAAAATCCACTAGTGGAAAAAATTGATAATTTATTTATCAAGAAGGTCTGGAAACAAATCAATCATCCTCTGCTAACGAAGGTGTTTAAGAGCCTACAAATTAAAAATATCAACCTTATCGTGATGCCAATAAAACAAGTATCACCTGGGACGCATCCTCTTGGCATCACGAACGTCTGAGCAAAATTTTACGTCAAATCGTTCAAAAGTTTCTGAGATATTTTGGTCCAAATTGCAGGACTTTTTGACCAAACAGCAGACAAAGACTTTCCTAAAAATATCTTTTTCTCTTTAATGACAAACAAAATCTTTGATACTCACAGGAAGTCACAACTGAAGGTACAGACACACACCTACACACACCTACACACACTCTCTGATCCTCTAGTTAAACAGGAAAACAGAAGCGAACCAAAGTCCTCGGCTGAACGCGGCCCACCTTTCATTGGAAAATACTGCAAACTGCACAGTAGTTACCGAAATGATTACACACATGATTATATAACCTACTTCCATCACAGTGTGAACACTTTGGTAAAAATAAAGGAGCAAAGAACAGTGAAGTAACACTTCCGTTGCATAACAGTGTCATGTTTATCATGCTCGGGTCTATTCTCAGGTGCTGTAGTGAAATACAAATAACCAACAAAACAGGAAGTTATCTCAGCCAAACAAAAGTGCGATCTGCGGACGACACAAAACAGAGAACTTCCTGCCTGTTAAAGTGATCGGGGGGAGGGGGGGCGGCTATTAGACGTTCAGGTTCGCATCATAAATTGTAGTGGAGAAAAAAAAGGAATACACAGGATAAATAACGACATAATTTCTGGCTAAAATGGCTGCTGTCAAATACAGGCTGTAAATAAGTGATTTAGCTCCCGAGTCGGGAAAAGAGAAACCATCAACCATCACAGCAAATATTCTTTTTTTCTGACATGTCAAAACAACAAGAGGCATATTTCCTCTCTTGTTTCCTTTTTTAAGCTTTCATTTCTTTTTTTCTCTCCTCATTTTTTTCATTTACTCTCTTTTAGGCTCTTCCTTTCCCTTTATTTACATTTTTCCTTCCTCCTCTGTTGCTTTTGTTTCATCCTTTTTTATCCATTCCTTTATTTCCTTCCATCCTTCCTCCTTTGTTTCACTTCCTCTTGTTTCTTTCTTGTCATTTTTTCATCCTTATCTTTTGTTTTTGTTAGTCTTTTCTCATTCCTCCTCTCTTCCTTAACTCATTGCACACACTTTCTTTAATTCCTTTCCTTCCTTTTCCTTCCTCCTTTTGTTTTAATATTCCTCTTTCCTCATGTTCATTTCCTTTTATATCCTTTCTTTCTCCTTCCCTTCACTCCCATTGCTTTCATTACTTTCAGTGTCATCCTTTCTCTTCTTTCCCTCCATTCTTTTATCCTCCCCTCTCTCTTTCTATTTCATTTCTCCCTCTTTCCCCCATTTTCCTTCCCTTCCATCCCTTGTATTTAGTTCTTCCTTCCTTTTTTCCAATTGCTTTCATTATCTTTACTATTTTATTCAATTCCTTTCCTTCCTTCTTTATTTTGTCCATCCTTCCTTCTTTCTGTGCTTTGTTTACTCTCTTTAATTCCCATACTTTTCCTGCATTCCCTTTTCCAGCATCCTATCTGTCTTTCCTTTGTCCCTGTCTTTGTTTTCTTTCCTAACTTCCTGTCTCTTTCTCTCCATCATGAGCTCACACAGGTGGTCACGTTGGCGGCGGACCCACCTGAGTGTTTTTCGGACCATATCCTCGTCGGTGATGCCGTAGTAGGTCAGGGTCTCGCTCCAGACAGGGTTGAGTGTGTTGTGCAGGGTCTTGGTTCTAAGTTTATTGGCCTGAAAGACAAACAGAGGAGTCGGTCATTTGACAGGATTGATTGATTGATCGTCATGATTGACAAACCCACCGGCTTCCCTCCTGAGAGCTCAACCCTCACGCTTCAGTGAAACCCTGCAAGAGTTATGCAAACATCCCTGAAAACGTACGCGGCGGCGCCGTCCTGGTGAAAAAAATCTGTCAATGCATTGACGTCTGGTGGCACACATGCAAACACAAGCTCGCTGCCGCATATTGAACACTGTCGGGAATGAAAAATAAACAGACAGCAGACTGCATTAATCAAAGCGATGCAGGGAGTCAATGATGTCGAACAAAGTAAAGTTAAGAGAGACAGTCGCTCAGTCCTCGCTCTGGCTGTTCCTGTTAATGTTTGCAGTCTTTTAAAAACACAATGACTCATTCAGAGACTTTAATCAAGCATTACATTTACAGTTTGACAGAAACTTTTTTATCCCGAGCCACAGATTGTTACTTTAAACCACCAAATAAACAAAGAAACAGTTGGTTTATGTATCTCTCGATGTGTAAAATCCCACAGAAATGCATAAAGTAAAGAAATAATTCAGTGCAAAAGTAAATAATCAGAACAAAAACACTTCTAAATAAAAATACATTTCAAAATTGTCTTTCTAAAGGAAGTATGGAATCACAGTTAGCTTAGCTTAGCTTAGCTTAGCATAGAGACTAAAGAGGAAAGAGCTGTTCTGAGTCTGTCTAAAGGGGACAAATGTGCCTTTCAACACCTCTTAAAGTGTCTAATACACATGATGCATCTTTTATAAACATAAATGTGAAAGCAATTTGTTAATAAAGGCCATGTGATGATTTTTAGACCATCAACAGTTTAGCTGAGCATCATTTCTGTGCAGCATGTTTAGCTCAAGTGCAGGTTAGAAGATAAAGTGCAGGATTGATGGCAACAAACCTGGCAACCCGCTGCGACAACAAGAGCTCAGCATAGTAAATGTGCCAAACTGCTGCAAGCCAAAAAAATAGTTACAGCTTTTTACATTTGACTTGTTAGCTTTGGAGGTGTTAGCAGGCATATTTTTAAACTTTGGAGAGAGTTTCTGCTTTTAGTTTAAACTCTGCCAGGTTACACAAATCATCAGTTCCACATTTGAATTCATTTATTTACTATATTTCTTTAAAAAAAAAGAGTAATACTAATAATTTATTGGGTTGGTAGTTTAAAAATGAAGACAAACAGCAAAAACAAACAAAATAATGGAGTTAAATTGCAAAAATCAGGTACAAAGTCTAAAATCTAAGATTAGAAATGTTAAACTTAACAAATCTGAGGGAAGATCTCCATTGATTTTCAAATTCAAAGTCTGTTCACAGGTGTTGGGAGGCAATATATTAAAACCCGTGAGGCTCCTGAGTCTGCTGATGAACATGACATGATGAACGCGATGATCCCGAGTTCTGACTCATGGGCGAGGACATGTGATCCGGCTAAATTTAATCAATCAGCTGGTGTGATTATTTGCAAGTCTGATGGCGGAGCTTCGCATAATGAGGCTCTCGCTGATTGTTTCTCCCTCAATCAGTGGTTGATTCCCACAGGAAGTTATAACACACGCACACACACACTCACACACAAACACAGAGTCATGTTTCCTTCACTTTTAGCATCGTTACATAGACTTGCACTCATTTCCTGTAATTTTACCCCCATGTTTCCTCCCTGTAATTCAATGTTTTGCATTATTTAGTGTCCAAAATTGTGTTTTTAAGGCTGATAACCAGATTATGAATAAATGCAAACAACATCCTTCCAATTTATGATTAATTATATGATTTAGTCTGAATCTTATGGGGATTTTCTTAATTATTCATTTCTCTCTGTGGTCCTTCCTTTCCTAAAATGCAAATTTATCCACATTTTTGCTGCTATCACCTTAAAAATGTGCCACTGAAAGGCATTAAATTAGTGCACTGACATCAGATTGTGGACTCTAATTATGTGTTGCATCAGAATTAACTAAGATTTAGCATGTTGGTGGTTTAATGGCAGAAAATTTGCATCATGTAATTCTCTTTTTTGTCTTTTTTGTTCAGATTTGACAAAGAGGATCTTTTATGCATGTCATCACCTCTGTTTCACTCATTCATTCCCATTTTCTTTTCTAATATTTCCACTGTGAAATATTAAGAATACAGAATGTTTTCCACAGTTTATTTAAGGCCTGTTAATTTATGTAATTCAGCTGCATTTCCTGTAAATCTTATCTCCATCTGAAGATTGTTGGCCGTTTGAATGATCAGTGTTTGTCAGAGACAGAGAAACAATCAACAATTTATTATAATATCATTAGAGCGTCCATAAAAAGCCTCAGATCGTTCACAGATTGTCTGTCTGAACTCCTATTAAGTCGAACCTGCAGGAAACTCAAAGCTAAAATAATCAAATTAAGATATTTACTTTGCAATTAACCAAAATATGTGACATTTCTGCAAAAAACAGAGCTTCAAGTAAACATTTCACTCCAAACTTATTTAATATGCATAATATCCTACACAAAGGAAAAACTGAGAACTGCAAAAGATAATTACTGAACAGTTCTGCTGTGGTAAATAATAAAAAACCACTAAATGTAGATGCATTAAAACAAAGAGTTAAAGACTATTAAAGTACAGCCTCTCCAGAAAAAGTCTGTGTGATATGGCACCTGTCCATTCAGCTACTTCATCATGGTCTAAAAAGAAACTGTTTCCATCAACTGTGAAGGTCGAGGTGATCTTATATTTTTGGGAGGGGGACACCTTGATTGTATTAAATGCCTCGCTTGGCGATTACTAAGTGGATTGCTGGCAGGATGGCAAAAAGCAGGAGAAGTTGAATGAGTCACTTGAATTACAATGTTGTCAAGTTACCTGTAGGCAGGGATGTCAATTAATCACGCTGAAGCCGTGTGACCCGAAGTTATGACTCAACAAGTGTAATTAAAGGGTTTCAGAGCTTTTCATGGCTCGGAGCTTCGAAAATGACATAAACGAGAGGTGGCTTGTTTTAACTGAGCTGATGAAAGCAGCTTGAACTCTCAGCAGAGACGGGCTTTTCTCCTTTACATGTGTCATCAGCATATATTAAAGTGTGTGTGTGTGCAATTCACCCCCCTCGTATGCTCACAGATGGAGGGCTACGCGACAAATGAGCAACAGGTGTAACGAGTCGTTTCAGCTGCTGAGGCTAAAAAGGCCTCGTTATCGAGCTTTGCAGTGTTTTTTGCATAAATCTCTGGATCTCTGCTCAAATTAGCTTCAGTATGAAACGACCCCCCACACCCGAAGGCTGAAACACACACGTGCAGGAGAGAAAAATCACTAGTTTGCAATTCAGAAATCTAATTTTAATCAACAGGTTCAGCTTAAAAATCTGGAGTTAATTGAGGCCAAACTAAGGCCTTTATCTTACTAATATTATTTGTGTAATACCTTTATGTAAAAAGGTGATTGAGGCTCATTTTATGCATTTTTTTGCCAAATCTGGGTTATTTTGTTCTCCACAAGCCCAAAAAATATTAAACAATCATTTGTAAATGTCCCTTTTTTCACAGTTCAAAATAAATCTTAAATTCACTCAAACATATAAGTAACAAATTAACACTTTTCCTTGAAAAGATTTCTCAGCGTTTTCTCTGTTTAATTATCACTTAAATAACTTGTGAACTTAAACAATTTGTTGAATAATAAAACAGTTTTTCAAATTCACCCACACTGACACATGAAGGGACTCTGCAGAGGCCTAAAGTGGCATAAAACCGATGTGTTTACATATTAAATCACCATAAAGTTTAACAGCCAGCGGCGTCTGACCTCGCTGTTAGCAGCATTTAACACTTTGTGTGTGTTAAGTTCACACCCTGTTAAGAGGAAACTCATCATATCGACCGGTTGGTGCTGCTGGATAGACGACATAAACACCACACAGGCTTCACGCTTCTGCTTTACTTAGACTTTAACAATTTATTAGGAATATTTAAGGCATTAAAATGTTTGCCAAATATAACAAGACAAAGGCTTAATTCAAAAGAAGCTGCTTGGTGTCTCTGAGCATTTAAAGGAATTTGTTTTATGCAATAAAAACTAAGAATTGATACGCTTAATTTTACTTCCTCAAACATAATTTTTATCATGCAATTAACATTTTTAGAGTTTTCTTCAGGATAAATCAATTTACTTTTCCCCAAAATCATTTATTTGTTAATTATTTTCTCGGACTGTTGTAAAATTTTTTAAAATCAATCAAGTCAGACGCTCAAAATACTATTTTATCCATCACTGCACGTGTTTTCTCAGCTAGCATTTCAGTATTATAATGCAGTAACTTTAGCAAGGCAGTATTATCAGTATGAGACCATAGACGGCTTAGATATTAGCCGTAGCTACTGTATGCAAAACGTGTCAACTGCACCCGTTAATCACGTCGTGGTCCCGTGAAAACATCATCATTTTACAGTATTTAATCCCTGTCAGTAATCAGCGGTTTAATCTGGAATAATTACGAGCATTTCATTGTGTTTGATCGGGTCTCAAAGGAGATGAAACTGTGATCCGGCTTTGCAGCCGAGCGTGAAACTTCACTTCTGATTAGAGCGCAGGCAGAACTTATGGCCTCTTTAGCGAGTCTTAATGAGGCTCTTAGACCGAGCCTAATGATTATTTTGAGAGCGAGCTGAGAATATCAGGGCGGAGAGAAGGTGGAGATGTCTTGTTTTACTGGCAGGATTATGCAAAGACTTCTGTGAAACCTGCTACTGAGACGAGAAACAAAGTAGACGCCTTCATGGTGACTTTTGATTCATTTACCGGTCAAATGATCCCTGACGTTTTCTCATAAACATGAGGGGTGATTGATAAGTTTGCGGCCCGAAGGTAGAAGGTGATGAGTTATACAAGTCTGGCACCTTGGACGTAAAGTTCATCTTGTTGAGTGATTATACAGGAAGTTTGAAGTTAATAAGTTTTGTGGTGTTTCTGTTGTTTTGAGTAATTGAAAAACTGCAAGTCAGCACTGAGAAAACAAACAACACTGGCCTTTGTTTAGTCATCCAAGAACGTGGATTTAGCCGACTTACTCATCTGATTTGACTACTAATTACGATGAAGAAGGAGCTCAGTGATGGACATTTTGACAGAGATGATGATGACGTCATCTCTTTTCTGGAGGTCTAACTTCTACATCTGTATGCTCCTCACTCGTTGGACTGAGTGTGTACATGTAGGAGGAAACTGTGTTGAAAAATGAACGTGCTACGTTTCCTAAAATGGATTTCTGAGCCTAAAGCAGCTTGGCATATAAAGAGCAAAAAGCATGATATATAAAAAACAGCTTGCCTGCTGACGTCCAAAATGAAATAATACCTGTCAGTGCCGCTAAAGCTTAGTAATTGACACCTCGGATTTAATTTATTCAATACATAAACAAATTAAAAAAGAATAAGGTTGTTTGTTTCAAGAGATTGCAGCTCAAACTCTTTGTTAATGAACAACAGTTTATTAATCCACTTGATAACAATGTGCTCTTGTTGCCAGATATTTACACTGACTAAAAGTTTTGGTTTTGTTTGTTCAGATGCTATAAAACCTGGCATCCTGATAGTGAGGATAAAACACAGAAAAGCTCATGTTGTGCCTCTTTTTTCTCTCATCTGACTCCACTTGTTTCTACATCATATGCAACCTAAATGTTAAAGAAGAGGCTGCTTTAAAAAATCTAAAAACAATGAACAAAACAATAACAATTAAAAAACTGGGTTAATCCTGTCAAAAGCTGCACTTACCACCGTGAAGGCAACAGCAATTATCTTGTTAGGAAAAAAAAAAAAATTAAATAAAATTTTCATTTATAAAATATGAAGTGATGAGTCACTATTTACGTAATTATGTGTCATTTTTTATTTTCAAAGGTTTTTCAGTATTTTTAGCCTCAAACCACCGTCAGGGAGTACGTGTAGGCCTGCATGGTATTCTCAACCAATTCTGTTTGAATTCAGAACAAAGACTCAGGCAGTAAAGAAAATAAAAAATAAAAAAAACAGCTTTCACAGTGTTTTTTTCCTGCATAAAAACACTAATCTGTGGGTTTGTCTTTCAGGAAAAATACACTCATTTTGCTGCAAGGACCATTAATTTGAATAATCCCTCAAGAAACGGTGAATAAACACAACAATCTGGTAACTGGTTGCTACAAAATCTCGCTCTGGACCAAAATCTGCTGGATGGATTTGATCACAGATGATATCTACAGTTGTAGGATTTCTCTTGTAACTCAAGTGATTAAACAGGAGAAGCTGTTCAATTCAAAACCAACAGCAGGCAGACTGTTGATTCATTTTATGGGCTGATTCCATGTGTTTTAGGACAATTATTACGCTGTTGTTTCATTACAGTTGTCAGACCCCCGGGCCTTCGCACTTTACAAATAGCTAATTTACTCACTGTCATGCTAATAATCACATATCATAATAATTATAACCATATCCATAATAGTCATATACAAAACATTGTGTTTTGCACATTCAGTGCACAATGAAAGTCACAGCACATTGTCTCGCTGAACATACAGTGGACACAGATACGTTTAAGCTAGCATAAAGGGAACAATGTGCATGACAGACGTGATGACTGCGACTCTGCAGAAATTTAACAGACTGAATTTAGACTTAAGAGATCCAGAAGAGCCTTTAAACTTGGTTAATAATGTAGAGACTTTAATTAAGTATTTGTCAGTAATGCAGGGCTAGATCGAACTAAATAAGTTTACTCAGCTATTGCCCTTAAGTGCAATTTCTACACTATTTTTTGCAATTTTGTACCTTTAAGTTAGTAGAGTGTTCAAATTTAATTGATACTTATAGTTACTAGTCACCTTATACAGTGAAAAACATATAATATACTTTTATGCTTTGATGCAGGATCTGATTAAAAGATCAGAGTACTTCATCCACATATCTGCTGATCTATAAAATTGTGCATAAGTTCAACAGGTTTGCAGTATTAAAGGCATCTCTGCAGACTTTCTCAGTCATATCATGAAATCACTTTCACACCGAAGAGAAAGAAAGCGTTTTTTCCTTTGACAGCCTCTTTTTTAAGCATCACTCATAACATTTCATTATGGTTGTTTCTGAGTTTTTCCTCCATCATGTGCAAAAATCTCCAAACTGGTGCACTATTTTACTTTAAGCCATGCTAATGCTAAAGATTTAGCTGAATGCAAGATGCAGTTGTTGCATAAATTAGAATACTAACATCCAGCAGTATTAGTGTCACACAAAAACATGTTAGCATGCCAACATTCAGCCTTACTCACTCTAGTGTGAGAAAATGCTTAACTGTATGCATCACGTCTCCTCTGTTTGCTGTGCGTGTGGTTTGTTTACAGTCACATGCTCATGTATGTGATGTGATTAGCAGAGCCAGATGTTGTTTGTAGGTCACATTTGTCTGCATTTAATGATGCAAAAATAATTAATGTTAAAACAAAGTTAGAACAATCATTGGTGAGACAAATATCAGCCTTCGGATTCAGCTTTCAGGTTGTTGAAAAGGCTCAGCAGCACATAACTTAACACAATCTGTAATCTGCTGTTTCTGTATCCATCTAAACACTCTGCTTACACTTTTTATAATGCAAACAGCCCTATCCAGCACACCTAGCAGCTACGTCCACGACGTCTACGACCACAAGCCTCGCTTTTTAATGTTTAGTGGACACACTGTGTTTGTCTCGTATGGTGCTGGCTCAGAATACCAGTGCATGATAAAGTTAAAGAATAAAAAGCTATAAATTAACCAAGGATAACATGGTTCTTCTTCTTTTATCATTTCACATATCCGTCAGGTGTAACTTCACAGATAACAGTCTGAAGTCAAAGCTGAGGTTCAACTGCATGTGCAGGAACTCAACAACTGCAGAGCTCAGATCAAACGAATAAATGAGACGAGTTTGAAAATGTATTAACAGAAAGGAGGATGTGAGTCAGGTAGATGGATAATCACACAGCTTCAGCTCCCAATAAGCTGCTTTTGTGGAATGTTCTCATTCACAGGCTCCATATTAGATTTGAGGACTTTAATGAAAGTATTAAAAAAAAAGGATTAAATCAACTTCAAGGCCTCCTATTTAGAAATCATTGTCTCCTAACGAAAAGTGGATCATATTGAGCTGCATTTTGTGGCCATATTGCAGTGTTTTGGGTCTAAATTGTGGAGATCCATGACAGCTTTAATGGCTCTTAGACAACAGATCATAAGTCGACCCTCTTAAAGTTCATCCACTTGCGAAGTTCAGCAGACCAAAGCTCGGCTCACAGTGTGAATAAGCAGCATGGCCTTCACAAGGCGAGCACATCGTCAGTAAGAGGGAACATTAGGTCGTTCAGTTAATGTGTTTACATTGATGAAGCCTCGGGCTTACATGCCCTCACTGCTCTGCTCCCCTAAATCATGAACTAAATGATTATTGCACTTTGTCTCATGCAAGTACTGAGAAAACCCCAAGAAAGTGTGTGTGTTTCTGAAATTTTAGACTTCAGGGAACTTTGAGGCTCATTAAAACAAAGTAAAAGAATTAAATCCACACTCAGGCATCATTTGTTCTTTCGGTGAGACACTGAAAAGATTTAAAACAGCAGCCATGATTTAAACTTAAAGCCAAGTATCACAGCAGGTCATGAAAAAATCACAAAATATAGTCAACAGGTTTCTTAAACAAAAACATGAAATGTGCATTAGTTTTGTGAGTCAGCACAACCTTCTGGAGAGAATTTGTTGCAGTCAACACAAATACTTTGATTTTTGTAACAGTCAACATCACAAT
>JAPZDV010000006.1:21444312-21457870 GCA_029814665.1 Acanthurus lineatus | reverse complement strand
ATTACACTTTGTCTCATGCAAGTACTGAGAAAACCACAAGAAAGTGTGTGTGCTTCTGAAAGTTTAGACTTCAGGGAACTTTGAGGCTCATTAAAACAAAGTAAAAGAATTAAATCCACACTAAGGCATCATTTGTTCTTTCGGTGAGACGCTGAAAAGATTTAAAAAAGCAGCGATGATTTAAACTTAAAGCTGAGTATCACAGCAGGTCATGAAAAAGTCAAAAAATGTAGTCAACAGGTTTTTTAAACAAAAACATGAAATGTATGTTAGTTTTGTGAGTCAGCACAACCTTCAGGAGAGAATTTGTTGCAGTCAACACAAATACTTTGATTTTTGTAACAGTCAACATCACAATCATTTTCTCACTTTAGCCAAAGTGTTTTTGCTGCCAAACTCCAAGGCAGTTAATAACTGTGAAATACAGTCCTGATTAATGTCAGTACAAATGTGAAATTTAAGACTGAAGTCAGGTACAAACAGCTGGTGTTGTCTTGTTGTTTTTATATTTGTCTTTAAGTTTAAATCATACACATGAAATAGAAAACATGAATTTATGAGCTACAAAGGTGCCGTCAGGTGTGGCCCACTGTTTTACTCTGGGCAGATCCAGGCTAGCTGTTTCCATTTACTTCCAGTCTTTACGCTAAGCTAAGCTAAACATGAAGATACAAAATCTATGTACAAGGTGACAGTGTCTCTAGTAGAAGTTGTTACAATACTAGAGACACTTTAAATTGGACTTGTGGTGCAAAATATAATAAAAAATTAAGAAAATCCAGCACAGATTTCTTGTTAGTTAGCACGTTACTCACCTTGCTGGCTCCTGGCAGTAGGTGCAATTTGACATAAGGATCGGAGAGCCCATTGTAATCCATCGGCTTGAGACCCTGTGAGTTCAACCCAGACAAGTCATCATTAATCATCAGGTTAAAAAAAGAAAGACAAAACAAAGTTTAAAAAGTGACAAAACATTGTTATTTGCAGCCCCTGGTGGCAGCAACGTTAATCACATCCATAGACACAAAGGTTGCATCATCCAGAGATTATAATTTGCTCCGTAAATGTCGTTGTTATCTGCCAAATGGGATTTTTTGGGTGGAAGCTTGGCTTAATGCTTGTGACATGAAAGATAATGGGGTCAACAAAATGCTTCATTCATCCTCTGATGACCAAAAACATCCTCAGATTTCATTTAGATCTGGAAATGGGTTGACATGTCCTGCTGTTGATGGATGGACGGACCTCAACGCTCACAAACACACATCAACATTTAAGATATGAACTAAGGAAAAGAACATTTTGATCTGGAAGTCTCGTTAAAAAGTTGATGGAAGGGTTGCAAAGTTAAAGAAATATATAAACTGGAAACTTTTCATATGAATTCACATGAATTAAAAAAAAAAAATTAGAGATAAACAGGAATAAAACAGGTACATGGGTATTACTTGCTTAATACATATAAAAGCACTACTAATTACTCAATACTAAATATACTGATATACATTTAATGAAATAATATTGTCAGTGCAGAAGTTTTTACCTAAGAAACTGTATTTTACAGTATTGTATTTGTACTTTTATCTCAGTAAAGGATATAAATACTTCATCCACCACTTTATAACAATAGAAGTAAACTCGTGTAGCAGAACAGCACATTTCTCTGTTCTTTTAGCATAAATAAACTCAAGAATTGAAAGAAATCACAGCTTGAAAATGTTTCCTTCAGAAATAGGATCTAATATTGGATTGAAATTCAATATTTGTGATTCTGTGGATTTAATTCCTCACACAATAAAAACCAGTGCTTGTGAAATGCTAATCCAACAGAATAAGTCAGAGATGTGACCCTGACTGAATGCAAGTTGTTTTTTATGGCTGCACTGTTTGTAGTTTTTTAAAATATTGATGCTTCCATTGATGACAAATTGATCAGCACCTCTTCAAAAATTGATCAAACATCAATGCAAGTCTTGCTTCTCGAGCATCATCGGGGGTTTTTCATGATAGCTTCGAGTCCTACAGAGCCTGCGTTTAAATGTCTGCTGCAATAAATAAATTCATGTGATCAATACTAGTCATGTCATCATCAGTGTTTTTGGAAAAAGCAGCGTCATGAAATGTTGCAGCAGTTAAAACCTCCGCAGTGTCCGGACATTCGTATTAATCTGAGAAACTAGTTTGTCCACTGTGGCTTAAAATGTTTAGCTGGAGGCCAAATAATAAAGTTACACATGACAGCAAATAAGAGTTATAAGTGTAATAGAAATAGATCTATGTATGTAATATATTTATATATATTTTATTTAAAACCTTTGGGCTTAAAATATGATCTCTCATTTGTTACTGCAGTGTATTTCCGTCCCACAGAGAGGAACACACAGGGAAATTAGACATCCTGAATAATAAATCATATACAGTAAATTAGTGCTCAGGATAAAGAATAAAAAGGCTCTGAAACCCTGTGGCTTTATGATCTTTTAATAAAAAGATTTAATTTCTCATCTGGCAAATTACAAAAAAAGAAAAATTTTTTTAGCCCATCATGCAAAAGAAGAGGAATATTCTTTATTATGAGCCCAGTCCCCATTATTTTAATTATTCCCAGTCTTTATGGTGCTTCTTTCAATGGACCAAAAAAAAAAAAGGGAGAAACAAAACAAATATGATGTCTGCTCACCCACAATTATCAGGCTTAATAGAGGAGCTCGGCTCAAAGCCCAGCACTCAGCAGGAATTACTGGCAGCAAAATGACACACTCGACTGTGTCTGTAATAAGGCGACACGACTGCTTTAGATCCCGTCTGCACAAACAACCACGGCGACTCCGGTTTCATCAACGCGTCCACGTTTTTGAATAAGTGTCAAGTATAGTTTGTTTTTCTGATGTTTCGGGACACCGGAGGTCCAGACCGAAGAGTCCGGATTAGGAAAAAAAAAACCAGACAATTAAATCAGTTTGGGAGATGTGGGACTTTTTTTCTGACTGATTTCATTTAGGTTTTGTCACACAGACAGTTACGTCTTCATACAGAAAGAAATGTTTTCAACAGAGCTGAAGTGGTTGTTAGAAAGGAAAATGCTTGTTTTTAAGTGAGTTTGTTGTCACTTTGTGGCTTTTTTTGTAAAATTTGGAACAATATTGTGTATTCTCTTGTGATTTTAAGTAATTAAACATAGAAGTTGCAGATTTTATTCCCCTTTCAAAATAAACAGTAACTTGCAGTCTTATATTAAAAAATGAAAGTAAAACAGTCAACTACTGCAATCCAATTATGCAAATAATATGCTAAAATAAATCACTGCAGGTGTTCTGTAGAAGCAGTTGCTAACAGTTGTTTATTATTATTTCACAGCGAAGTTCTTTACATTGAGGTTTTAATAGATTTTTTAAAATAAAACAAACATGCAGAGGAGGTAGCTGTACTTTTCTCAGCCCTCAATTTTGCCTGCAGGTTTCTTCCTCTTCTACATTCAGCAAATAACGAAACTTAACCTTCCAGGAGCCTGAGAGGGAAAACCTGGGGCAGAAAAAGGTGACTAATTTAACTTTGCACTCCTTCTTCTGCTCATTAAACTAAATCTCTGTTGAAAAAAGCTAATTAGAGCTTTTCAACATTTTGATAAACTTTCTCCTTTCATCTAAATTTTAGTAGTTGGACAGTCAGAGGAGAAAATTTAGGGAGCTTTTGGGGAGTTAATCAAACTCGGACTTCTTAAATTGGGTCCCAGCTAATGTGACATCTGACTAATACAAATACTATCAACAGATTCAAGTCTGCAGGTCTCTGCTCACTGATCACATGCTGTAGTTTTATTGCAGTTATAAATAAAAATATTGGACTAAATCTATCAGTAATGGAGCACAATAAGTACATATGTTTTTTCTATTCTGTTAACTTATGTTGTAATCTTTCTTTTATGATTTTTAGCCTAAATGTGTATTTAAATATTGCCAAAGGCCTTCATTTGTTTGCATATCGGGACAGCAGTGCTTAAATTATGTTTTCACAGTCAGAAGCAAAAGAAACAGGAGGCCAGTCTGTTGAAATTTGTTGTGATGGCTGAGTCGTGAGCGGCCGGAGGGCTGAACACTGCTGCAGGGAAGTAAATCACATTTTGAAAGTTTTCTTTATTATCACAGCATAGTGTCAATTTTAGGGAAAAAAACAAAGTCGGAGGGTGTTTTATAAATATTTGATCTGTATTTTTTAATAATGCACTGACTGTTTGAGTCCACTGCAAGCAAAGGAATGTGCCTTTATTATGAATTATTTCACTTTATGTAGATATATATTGATATGTATGTATATAGTCATAGATGCATGCATGGAGACATGTCTGCTGCCATGCCGACGACTGTAAAAACTCAACGACAAAAGCGAGGTGATGAGGACGGAGAGATCCAGCTGAAAATACGACGATGCAACACAGTCAACATTCACCTTTAAACCTCAATCTCTGCTGTGACCCTTCCTCCGCAATCTTATTTCTTATTTTCTCCTCTCTAAGCCAAACTTCAGCCTGAACATGTGAAATATTTAGTGGTATGTGACATGCTTGATCTGAAATGTGAGAGCTGTGTTTTTTTTCAAGTGCAAAAAATAAAAAAATATAAACCATACAACTGTTCCTTGCCTGCAACTTCTTGTTTATCGATTATGTTTCTACTATCTTACACGTCTGGGTGTTGAAATCTTAAATTCTGCTGCACTTCCTGACCGTGTTTTCCACTAAACACAGTAACTGAGACGTCATCAAGAAACTTGATTGGAGAGTTTAATGTGCCGTCTTCATCTTCTTCTATTGTTGCCCTCTGCAAACACCTGAGCCATCGTTTAAGTGCAGGCACATTATGTGTGGTTGCATTCGGATGAACGGACAGCTGCGTCATGCTGCTGATTGCGCGAGCACGCCCTGAATACTCCGTTGATCATAATTACTGAGGGTTGGAGAAAAAATGACCACTGCGAAAGGCAGATGGGTAACATGCATCAGTGTGTCCACACACCACCCATCTCACACACACTCGTTCATAACAGTTTCCTTGAATAACGGCCCTTTAAATGCTGTGAAATGAAGTTTAGCTCGCTTTGTTTTGGGGGTATTTGGAGCTTTTTTGACATCTTTCAGAGGAAGTGGAGGGTTTGATGGGACTTGGCATGAGTGATGGTGTCGAGTTTGGAGCTGAAAACGACATAATGAACAGAAAAGAGTATTGAAACTCAAGTGGGTGTAAAAAAATGAAATTAGCATAAATTACAGATTTATTCACATCAAATAAAAAATGCTATCTACCTCATTTCAAAGATGATTGAATTGCATTTAACATGTAAAAATAGTGTAAAGAGCCACAGTGATGTCGATCATTGGTTTGAAGAATACAATTTTATGTTTTCATTTTGATATTTTGGGACCAGAAGTGAACAAATTTGGACAGGAAGAGGAAGTTGGAGAGGTTTGCATGGCTACCAATGACTCCGATGATGCCACTTATGCTCTTAATTATGCAAAACTTTAATCCTCAGTATAATTTCAACAAGTGAGTTTGATAAAAATTAATCACCTAAAGACTTGGTGGTTATTTTTGTAGCTTTAGTCGGTAATTATGTTGGTAAAAATAAAGTTGAAGAGAATTTCTGAAATCTGTCCTGAGATCTGAAACAGTCAGATGATGCAGGTTGTAAATAAAAACCCAAGTTAAAAAAAAAGAAAAATTAGCTGAATAGTTAAATTATAACCCAAACCGTTTCATGTAATAATCCACCACAGTTTACAAGAAGGCTAGCAGAACTTAACTTAACTTAACTAGCTGAGCTGTTAACCTGTTTACAACCTGTTTAATTGTCTGACTGTTTGTGTTTCAGGCTTAATTGAACTGAGCTTTAGTGATGCTGCTATTTTCCCTGATCTCAACATTTATTTTGGAGAGCAAAATCTGATCCTAACAGCCAGAAATCGTGTCCAAAACTATCAAAATGTTGGCATGATTGTAGTGTTATTATTATACTGTTTAATATTAATATTACACATTAAATTTGCAAGACTTTCAGTAAATCTACGTCCTTTTTTTCCAGGCAGCAACAGGCTGTGTGCCATGTGATGACATTGGTGCTTTTGTCTCCAGTGAGAGAAGCTCTCATGCAAAACTCCAGCGACTCTGTCACTGATAATGATGATTCAGTGCACTTAGTTCAACTGGAGGACTGAGAATTAAAGTTTTATGAAGATTCATGAACTGCACGTCTCTAAAACTGACACAAACAACAAGGAGTGCATATTTAGCAGAGTCAGAGTTTCATATGTTTGGTTAAAATTACATTATTATATCTTGCAAAAAATCTCAAAATATTTGTTTAGTGTTGACTCTGAGCTAAAGGTAAAAAACTTAAATATGTATCTTGCAAACGTTGCAGGAAAATCTGTTATTTTTACAGAATTAAAACAGACTTTGTTTCTGTTATTGTTCATACAGGGGTGATATTTTATTCTTGTGTCGTTCACGGCTCTTTGGTCTTTTCCTGGAATAACTTTCTGACATAAATCCATAAAATTTCACCCTTTTTCTGTACGCAACCTCCAGACAAACAGTTTATTTATGAGCTCACGTTGTTCGTATGTATTTTGTATGTGTGTTCGTTTGTCCCACATGGGATCTTGTTTTCCTCAGAGCCATTGGCCTCTTCATCAGCAAGGGCATACGTCTTCATTACCATATCTGACTGGCCCGGTGACACGCAGGTGAAGGAGGCATCAATCACCAGGAGCAGCAGATAGCAGGATGGATGAAAAGGCAGCATCGATCTCATCCGGAGGAGGTGACACACAGTCATGTTAAGGAAGGGGTTAACGATTCGGTGGGGTGGTGGTGGGGGGGTGCCACCTGGGATCAGTGGAGGTGTTCGGGTCAAGGCTATGCGACGCGATGCAGCGGTGATGGAGAGGAGGGTCGGCAGATGGGTCCCGCTCATCACCGATGAATGTCAACGCTGATGATGGAGGAGCTTAAGGAGGAGGAACGAGGTGGAGGCCGGGGGTCGTGTCGCTGGGGGTCATTCTGGGACACGTTAGTTTTAGTGCCAGTTATGTTATTGATAATGTCATTGATTTTGGAGGGAAAAAGCAGCAGAGGGGCCGATCTGTTTGGGGATTTTATCGACAGGAAGGGAAACTAAACCAGCACTTAAACAGCTAGCAGGAGAGAACATGTTTGTCACTGAACTGCTGCTGCAAGCAGTTTTTAAAAATCTCATGGGTGAGCAGCAAATCATAGAGAGGAGCTGAGATGTTTTCAGTAGCAACGGAAGACAAATTTGGCAGTGATTAAATTTGCAAAAAGGCTCCGGATTGCACGGTGGTGGCAAATTTACCATCAGCTGTGATCACAATTTTGTTTTGCACTTGTTGCAGATTTTATAAAAAGCTAGAAAATCAATTGATGCAGTGCACATAAATCAAGAACATCATCTCATTTGATATCTGAAGAAATAAATGTGATTTAGCTTCTTCAAGGAACAGGACAGTGTGTAAGGCGTGTGTGTGTTGTTATAATGAAACAGAGTCCCTCTATTAATTTGTTGCATAATACAAAAACTATGCGTTGGGATTTGAAGGTAATGAGGGATGCAGCTTTTGTTTTGATGTTGACAGTTCATTATTTTTTTGCACTTAGTGTAAATTAAATTGAAATAGGTTTGTTCTGACCGACACAAATCGGCCTTCAAGTGGATAAATTTCTGCCAAAGTCAAAGTTTAAAACTTTGTCTGAGGATTATTTCTTTATTTCATGTATAATTTTAACATTTTCTTGCTTGCAGAAGGCTAAGCAGTGTCGAGATACTTCAGTTTAAATGTTCCTCATTTTGTTATTTCTGTATAACAGTATAAAAGGTGTGTATAATTATTATAAACTGCAAAACAGCGACTTGATTCGGCAGCTTTCTTAGTGGCTTCTTTGTTTGTTTAAAGCAGGAAACTGTTAATGTAAGCAGAAGAAAAAGAAACCATTTACAGGACTTAATTACAAATAACAACCTGAAAGGCGGTGATTCATGGTGTGTAACCACATCTTTTACCAGCGAGGATGGAGGTTACCTTTCTTTAATCAGCAGGCTGGTTAACCTTCTGTTCCCGTGTGGTTCATCGCCACGTCGCTTTGCATGTTCTTGTCTGGTTTTGTTATCAGAGTCTTTGCTTTTAATCAGTTTACTCGACTTGGTGAGTAATTATTTAGGAAAAGCAGCGATGTATAACCAGATATAATGGAAACAACCAGAGTAATATGGTCAAAACATCCATTTATAACAAACATAATGTTATTTTTTACTGCTAATAAAAGATCACAATGACAGGGAACTGGGTGGAAGGTATTTAGGGGTTGTGGAGGGTTTGATCGGGGTTTGCTGGGTCTAAACGTTGGTTGGATGAGACTAAGGATTGATCACAAGGGACTTGTTGGGATCTGAGTTTATCTCACTGGCTTACCTTCTTGTATCTGGGGACAGGAAGCTGTTTTTTTTTCCCCCAGGAAACATAAAGCAGCGACACACAGAGACGTTGAATGCATGCAGGAAAGTAAAATGGAGGAGAAGAAAAAAAGAAAAAGTAACATTGATCATGTGAAAGTAAAGTTAAAGCAAATTAATTAACATGCAAATGAAAACAAGAGAAAAACAACTGTGATGAAAAAACTGAAAGGAAAATAAGCAGAAACAGTTTGTGTGTGTTTTCTGAAATGGTTTGCACAGAGCAGAGCGACGCTGACGTGTTTTCTGTGGAAACAGTAAAACCTGATTAATGCCAAACTGAATTTAAATGGTCTGTTGAATCAGTAATTTTTCCCCGCTCACTTGTTTGCTCATTTGTGTGCATTTGGTTTGAATTTAATTGCTTTCAGTCTCAGTTACAAAGGCGGCTTTGAAGTGATGTTTTTTAGTTTGAAGTCGACTTCAGGATCATTTCTGCCCACAAACTTTCAGAAAACCACAAGATGAAGGAGGAGAAATTAAGTTTAAATGCAACACTTCAACATGGTGAATGGTTTAAATTCATTGACACTGACAGAAAACGTAAATACATGTGAAACGATAGATAGTTTAGCTCAGCTTAGCATAAATACTGTATGCAAAGGGACAAAACTGACTTGGCTCTTTATAAAGAGGAAAAATACTCCTATACAAACCCTCTTAAGGTCAACAAAGTCACATAAAAACAGAAATAGAGATTAATTGAAAGAGGATTTTTTGAGTTTTGGGAGTGTTACGGGTTGAGTTTTTTTGTGGATTGAATCATTGGAGGATCTCTTTTGTTAATTTAAACATAAAGATACATTTAATTTTGACTAAACAGAGTGAGGATAGCTGTTTCTACCAGACTCAGCACCAAACTCAGTGACCAGCAGACAAATGAATTCTTGAACATCGCCCTCTTCAGGACAGGAATGCAAAAGCACCTCTGCAGTGACAGATACAAGTCAGTACAGTCAAAGTCTGATATTTAAGGTAACATAATAGCACAAAAATGACATTTTGAGATGCTTTTGACAGACATGAGATTGATATTCACCCTATCATCTCACATCCATGTGGAAGAACCTTTAAGATGATGACACACAAACCTAAAAATACACTTTCTGAACAAAAGACGGAGAGAAAAAGCTTCAGTCTCAGGCCTCAAAGCACCAGTTTTAAATGTTACGATTCAAATTGCCATTGATTTTAGCTGCTGTGGCCATGACATGCAGCTTCTCACGTCATCCTTCCTGAATAGCCTTGTGGTAAAAAGACATTTCATCAATACTTAGAGCTGAAATTTGACGAGAGGAACAATAAAAACAAAGCGTTTCTCAGATTTTTTTCAGATGTTACTGTAATGAAGGGATTAGAAATGAAGACAAGTTGTTCTGTGAAGCCGTTCATGTAAAAAAAACCAGGGATGTGAAAACAGATACAGATGAGGATAATGAATACAAAAGAGCCAAAATATCTCTAAGAAACAGAGCCAGAGCATGTGTGTGTCTGTGTGTGTGAGTGTGTGTGCACGCAAACACACACACACACGAGTGTGTGGGCGTACTGGGCAATGAAAGGGCAGTCTGCAGAAGAAGGAAGAGAATGAAAGACTGCAGTGGAGTGTTAAGGTAGGTTGTAGTGTAGGCGGCGCTGAATAAACAGGTCTTGGATCTGCAATTGAATGGTGAGACAGCGTCTGATTCACTGATGAGGGCAGGAAACTTGTTTTTTCTGTGGTGGTGGGAGGCGCTGCCTTAAAGAAGAGATATTTTAACACAGCTGTTTTCTTTAATTTGTGTGGGATGACGGAGAGGAATGAGACGAGGTATGACTGTGCTGACAGAGAGGAAGTTAAACGGCGATATATCAAGCGTGAGGTCAATTAAAAGCCTGGAAAACCTTGAAGCTCTGTGAAAAAAAAATATACTGGCTCTTTGACAGGAAAATTTGCACTTTTAATGAACTCAATAAGCAAATGTCTGCTGCTGATCACACTGGAGCTGAAACATGTTATTTTTTATCATCTCAGTCATCTATAAGCACATATAACTTTCTTAATATCTTCTTTTCTTTCCCTCCTAGGAGCCGCAGACAACTGTGTCCCTTTAAAATATGTTTATGTGCAACCGATCAGGGCCAAAAATCTGATTAGTCTGATTGAAATTTGAACCCTGATCTGAACTTCTGAGGAGGCAATTACATGAAATTCTCTCAAAAGGGTTTCCTGAAGGGGGTAAAACAGAAAATAGCACTGTAACTCTGTTAATATAAACTCTCTAAAGATGCCAGCTTGGAAACACTATGTTGCATTAAAGGCTTCTGTCATTCACTTGTATTCAAATGGCTGCAAACTCTGGCTGATGATGCCGTAGGAAGCTATAAACACGAGCTAACTGCTAGCTAACACTCAGTGTGAGCTGGTGAGGAAAACAGGCAGTTAAGTGAATAGACTTGAGTTTTGAAAAGTCGAATATAAGACCAGGAAAAGTCGAAGGGATACTCCAGGGATTTAATGTTATAGTTGCATAAAATACGTTATTACAGGAAAGTAAAGCAGCAGAGGTTGAGCTTGTCTGACCTTAAGTTCCTCACATGGCTCAAGATCTTAAGCTCTGAATTCAACATTTCATAAAATACAATCAAACATCCTTTTCTATAGATTCTCCTCATGTGTCCTTCAGACTTTTCATAACCAAAGCATTCATGTGCAGTAACTCAGTGGAGAAACTAGTTTACAAAGACTGCAAAGTTTAAAAAAAAAACTTATAAAAGTCTAGCCGAAGCCATCTGTGAAGGTAACAAATGGCCCTTTTTTTTGTCCACAGTAACTTTTCCAAAAAAACTTGTGAACTCTTACAAGAACTCAGGAAATTTGGCTCTAAGTTGACTGAAGGAACATATTGCAGCAAAACTCACTGACCCTGAAAAAAAAAAAGAAGCAAAACCCTGATATGAACCCTGGTTCTCTTGTTTGTCCAGAAGAAACAGCCAAACATAAACTTTAAAAACTGCTTCTAAATGCATTAAACATTCATTCAGCAGTCTGACCGGCACTTGTTGAGATATCTCACTGTGCATGAAACTGTTGGACAGATGAACAGACAAGCTGTCAAACTGGCTTGTTTTTCCGTCTTTAGGTCCTGTGCATCTTTCTGCAGAGTCAACACAGATCAGTTTAGATGGGAGACAAGCGGTGGGTGATTAAGATCCCACTAAATTTGCACAGAGGTGTTAAAAAAGACGTCAGATCAGCTGGGACTTACTCACTCACCAGCTAAAATAACAAATTATTAAGGTCAGGTGTGAGTAAAGCCACTTTAGACGCAGTGATTTGGATGCCAGCTCGGTGTTGTAAACCTTCCAGGCTGATGCAGCCGACGTCCAGGAGACTGAAGGCTGACACGGGGCTCTTAACAGCTGAAGCTGGAGGGGATTGTTAAAATTCAGAGTGTGTGAGCTACAACATGAGGCAGCTGCTGTTGGAGCGAGGTGTAAGATTGTAAATTAGCCCGTAATATTTCAGCTCTTGTGAAGCTAAGTAACCAGAACAGAGACAAAGAGCAAAGACAGCATCCTTCCACACAGACAGGCCTCCTGCAGGGAGTCGCTCTCTGGATGGTTTTATGGTTGTGTGGTGATATAGTGAGGCAAAGCAGGTTTTAAGGAGCCGAACTGAAGTACAAAGATGATCTTATTCTAACGTATTTTGTCTGATTTTAGTGCACTGTGACGCTGCTGCATGAGGGAGCAGAGAGCTCTTTATTCTGCAGAGGTGATGGGAGTTTCAGAAAGTTTCAGGAGGTCAAACTTTGTGAAACTTTGTGAAAAGGTACAAAATAGAAATGCATCATTACTTTATGTTTGCATCAAGCTGATGGTTGTTTTTTCTGCAGCAGGTCAAGTTGTTCTTTGGCATTAATGGACTTTAGAAGCTTTATAACTACAATTTATGCTTATGTGTGAACTCTGTTTGTTACGATGTGTTTTTATTGTTATTGTAAGACAATTCAAATAACTTTTAGCGGTCATTAATATAATTTCAGTGAATTCTGCTCTCTCACATCATTATATTTGCCAAACTGACATAAAACTGCAGGCTGGTCTCTTTTAATTTGTATACACACAAAATGACTTTTACAGCCTGCAGTTTATTCGCAAAAGTCCAATGTTATGTGCAGGTGACATGCAGTTAACTTCTGAGGGGAGCAGATGCATCCTAATTTTGCAAATAAAACATATCAGGTGCGATGTAAAGAGTGTAAAAGTCTGCATGTGTTGGAGATTAGAAAAGACGACCAGAGTTTGCGTCTCATGTGAAATCTTAAGTTACTGTTGACATGTTTTATTGTCGCCTGTTTGAGTCAACAGACTCAATGCATTTAACTTATATCACTAACTTATCTTTTCCAAAACTAATCAAGTAGTTTTGTTGTTTTAATTTAACCCAACGGGAATATTCTCACAGCCTTAATCACAAGTTTAGTTATTTTATTCTTTGTTACCATGAGAATAAAGGTCACCTGACTTTGAATCTCTTTTCTACAGAGGCTGAGAAGGTTTGAACAAGCACTTGTGCACAAACTTGCAGTTTGGCTTTTGCACTGCAGCAACATCCAAGTGTAAAGTTCTGTTATTTGCATGCAGATTCACCACAATGAAATATTGTGTGGCACTGTATGACTTGGTGAGATACTTTCACTGTTTTGTGTGTGTGTGAAGTAAATTGTAACCAAATTAACTTAAAGTTTCATGCATGATTATTCTGTCTTGAAATGACTCTGCTGTCTTGTAAATCACTGAATGTGTAATGAAACAGGCACATGAAGGTAAATACACAGAAAAAAAGTGACAAGAACAAACATTTTATCTGATTTTTGCAGAATCTGAACTTCTTTCTTTAAAAAAAAAAAATCAGATAAGTCTCAGGATCTCAGGATGGTGATAAAAGACTTTGAAAGGGAAAAAAAGCAAAGAGAAGAATATGAACTGTTACTTGTTATATTACACAGTTTACAAGAAGAAGACTATCGGGACGGCGATACAGAGA
>JAPZDV010000006.1:21418275-21435720 GCA_029814665.1 Acanthurus lineatus | reverse complement strand
ACACCGCTGAAAAGCTGAGGAACTGCAGTTTACATGTCTTTTTTAAAGCATGTTGACTGCATGAGTGACTCAAAAGTTAATAAGCTTCAAAAAAATAATGGTAATTTTTAGTTGATAGAGGCTGTTTGGGTCTCCGAGGGTTTAAAGCAGCAAAACAACTCTCAGCTCGAGCAAAAACAATGCTAAATATTTGCTTCCACGAAATCTCCAGTCATATTATCTTTATTTTTTTAAATCAAGTTCACTGATTAAAGCTGCGATGAGCTAAGAAACACAATGAGTTGGACATTCTTGGTTTTGTTTCTTTTGCAATATGCTTAAGAAATAATTCCAGCTTCTCTGAGATGAAAATAGATGTAAATACATCTCAAACAGAGAACTGTGGGACGTGTTAAGTCGCTGTTCCACAGCCTTTTTGCCAGTTTGTGTAGGCTGAAACAAGAGCAGGCTGCTGCAAAAATATTCATCTTTAACAATGATATTATTAAACTTAAGAACACATTGAAAAAAAACTGCTACTTCATTTATGTTGATCTTCATTTAATTGCACGATTGCTTTCAGTCAATAAGAAGTAAAACTGTCATTTTGCCGCATTGTTTGGACCTGCTTTCGCCTCAATATTCCTGCTATGAACGTTCATTGTCTGGTATATTCAGTATAATCAAAGGCCTGATGCTGAGTTTGATAAAGCAGCTGCAGGTTGACTCGCTTCACTAAAGGATTTTTATTCAGAAGTCATATAAAGTGAAATCCAAACAACCGTTCAGAGGCTGCAAATCAGCCACCATCATCACCGTCGCCATCATGGCGGCTCACCTTGGCTTTGTTAATGGTGCAGTGCAGTGCATTGTTCTCCTGGTCATACAGCAAACTGAAGTCCAAGGTCCCCAACGTAGCTGCAGAGACAGATAAGGAGAACACAGAGAGAGGAGAAAATCAGTGGCTGGATGCAAAAAAATAGAATAAAAATAAAAATCTTCATGGCACATCAGCAGCCTCGCTGGGGAGAAGAAGAAGAAGAAGAAGAAACATGAACCTGCTGCTCTGCTTTCACTGTTTGAAAGAATCGTCCTAATGGGAAATCTAATGGTGTTTTTGGCACTGACATGTAATAATCAACAGAGAAATAAACACTCAAGAAATGATCATTTAGAAAAAATGGTGAATGGAGCTTCGAGTTTCCTGTTTCATCACTTTTATAATGTGACTCAATTTGTGATGTTTTTTGATTAACAAAATGCAGGTGTGTCTTTATAAACAAGACATTTCTGCAAAAGTCTTGTATTATATTTGTTTAAGATCATATTTCATGCAGATCTGCTCATCTGTTCTACATGCACAAAGCATCTGCAGCAACTAAACTGAACCGAAACAATCAATCAATCTTTCAGTTAATATGATGCAGAACAGTATTTTTCAGGCTCCATCTTTAGATTGAATTGTAAAAACGATACATCTTACGTTAAAACATTATCTTTAGAAATGTCAACATCGTCTCTGGCATTAAAGGTGAAATGAACTGAGTGGAAAAGGCTCAGTTGTGCAACAGGTGGATGCACTGTTGGTACCAGCAGGGTGGAGGAGGTCAGTAAAGGGGCAGAAAAGGAGCTGCAGCCCTGAAAAAGGGCAAAAACTTCGGTGCCTCTCAGGAAAAAATTTGACAGTTGTGATCAATCAATTTTGAAACAAATGACTTAGGTTCACACTTTGCAGTAGAAAGTTGCTTTTAGCTGTTTTAAAGTGAAATTACAAGATATTATAATAACTTAATTCAGATTTTTATTGACTGTGCTGCAGGAGACAGAACAAATCTGACAGTATTAATCAATATTATAAAATTTAATTAACTGATCCTCAGTCAGATCCATGTTTAGTAAATGCTAGCTAGTTTAGCTAGTTTAGCTAGCTTGCTGGCTAATGTTACTTTGATCCCACAGGTGTTTCTCCACACTAAGGTGAACAAGAGAAAAAGATAGTTTCACTTTTCACATCAAGACACAAAACTAAACTTTCCAGCTACATTTGTTCTCCTCTAACAGACTCGATATCAATAGTTGGTCGGCTTCCAGAGCATAAAACTCCACCGGTTTGACGCAGCAGTGAATCGATGCTCCTCTAAAGAGAGCTGAGCTCATCAACAATGACTGAAGCTTCGCCACCTCCAACACACACACACACACACACACTCACACACACACACACTGAGATGAGGAGGAGTGCTTAGTTTCCTGCTCAGTTCATCGATGTTGTGTTAAATGATTAATGGGTGAAGTTGTTTTACAGAGTTTTAAAAATCACTGTGCATAGTCGCTGTTTGCTGCTACTTGATGCTGGCAGAGATTAAAAAAAAAAAAAGCCCAGAGCATAAATGCTTGAAAAAGAAAAAATGGCTTCTTTACTTTGCTAACAGCGAAGCCTGAGGATGTTTGACCTCACTGGTTGGTCCTTTCTGCTCTGTGGTCCAATCAAACTACAACTGCCGAGCAGATTTACTTTAAATTTGGCACAAAAAATAATGATTCAAAGAGGTGAATCTCTTAAAAGAGAGAAGTAACTGGAGTTTTACAACAAGGACGGAGAGTTCAAGAATTATGACTGAAAATTGGCAAAGTTAAGGCACTGAATTATGCAGAAAGCGACACGAGTTGGTGCTTTTTAATGACTCTGGCTCATTTTAAAGTACTTTTTACTTTTCAAACCTACTTTCAGTGCTTAAACACAGATATTTTATGCCATTAGTTGGTCATATTTCATCTGCTCTCCTTCCAGCTGAATCTTTCAGATGATGTTTTAAGTAATAACATCATCGTCATGTCCTTTTCCTCTGGCGCCACCTTAACGTTTTAATCCCACCACCGGTTTAATCTTTCTCCTGACAGTCAGACTGAACTGACATGTTGTTTTCACTTCATTCTGAATTGTTTGAAATCCCGAACAGAAATCCCAAACCCTGCTGTCTTCATACACAAGCTGTGATAGCGGCGACTCGGGGAAGTGATGTTTGTCATCCAAATCAAAGGAACATGCAGCGAAGAGACGTGTTATGTCTGCAGACCCACAAAAGTCTTTACAGCTGAGTTGATCTTCTTTACACTTGTCTTTTTTTTGAGGGGGGGAGAGATTGATTTCTGGCCCTGGCACAGGAAGAAGACGTCTTTATCGTGAACCTACAAAGCCCCGATTTGTCAATTGTTTCTCCAACTGGGGGCCACAGCAGTTAATGAGCACAGTATCTGACCTGGCTGATTTACCGAGAAACTCACAGACGTGGGCAGCGATTCAGGAACCTGGGACCATTTTTGTGTCTCTAACAACAACAACAACAGTAACAAAAACCAGAAGACTGCTTGTTTTGTCTAACAGAGCCAGGATGAAACCTTCAAAATGTTGTCATTTAGTTGCTGTAATGTCCTGATATAATAAGATTTTGTCATTTTGATGCAGAAAATCTGATGCAGAGAGCATGCAAACCTTTCTCAATATGTTTTAATGTGTATTTTCAGTATATTAGCTAAAATATTTTACTTCTCCTTGAAAAAATCCCCCAAATTGAACCTTTCTTTTCTCTGTTTACGGTTAACTAATGATTCAATTAGTCGATTTGTTTCAAAGTGGCTTAAATCTATTTCAATAGGATAAACGAACAAAAAACTAGTTTCCTTCCTGCCAAAAACTGCTTCACATTAATATTAATTTTGCAGTAATGTTTCACGTGTTTCTCTTTTCATTCAGGGCAACAGTAGGATTTTATTTGGCAGTTTGTGGAGAAGCGGCTTATGACAATATTTTGCACCGCAAATGCACGAGCCATCTGGGTAGCAGTGGGGTTCAGCCCAGTAAGATGCAACAGTGCTGTGAACTCTACAGGAGAATAATAAAGTGAAGTCATTTCTCTGACAGTGGAGTCAGATTTCAGTCATGCTGTGAAACCTAATTTTCTGCAACTCAAAGAAAAAAGAAAAAGATGATAGGTTTAATTCCATTTCAAGTGGCTACTTTGTTCAAAGCAATAATTACCCAATTTTCTGCAACGGATTGTTAATTACGTAATTTCAGCAAAGAAAGGGATAAATGAACGTAATAATTATCGGTTTCCAGGTTTTTTTTTTTTCTTTTATGAGAAGGTGCTGAGCGCTGAGAACGTGCATTGCCTCCCTGTACTTTGGGAGCATCAACAGAATAACTCTGAGTGCAGAACTGTGCAAATATGCTGGATTGATGAGATGTGGGAATACTGATTAACATCCGGTGAAGCTCCAAAGAGCTAAAAAAAACAGGAGATGAATCAGGTGATGTGATTGTTTTTTAAAAGGAACAAGGAGTTGAGAAACTGTTAAAGATGTTTACAGCATCATCATTTATGGTACGAAATATGTTCTTCCCCCTGTGTGTGATGATTTATGTGCTGAGGAAACCCTCCGCCTGGTACCGGAGTCACTGCTTGAAGCAACGTTTTGAAGCAGACGTATCGACCTCTTTTCCTGAAATTGTGGATTGAGGCTTTGGAGTGACAAAAGGTTGAACAATAAATAAAAGTCGACTGTAAAATTGAATCAGAGTTTAACCCTTGTGTGCACCGGCGAGGCTCAGACAGTTTTTAATTAACTTTTAATATCACTTTCTAGCAGAAAAATGATAATCTTGCTGAAGCTTCAAAATCTTAAAACTCATTTATTTCATATTTCATATTAAGAAAATGCTTAAAAACTTTGATAAAACTTGCTTTCTCATGATTTCCCTACTTCTTATGTATGCATTAATATTCGTAACACCTTTTACTTTAATAAAAACACCGTAAACATAAGTGAGTTTTATTTTGTCTGACAAGGTTTCACTGAAAATCCTTCACACAAACCAAGTGCAGGCAAACAGATGTCTTATTTAGCCTGTTTATACAGTGCAAAGCTGCACTGAATGACACAGTTCAGTCCTTTTGAAGGCGATTCTCTCCATTTCTACCTATTAACCCACGAACGTACAGTAAGTAGTGGTGTCAGTAGCACAGAGTGACTGTGTGGGCTCATCTTCAGGCACATTAACCTGAGCAGATCTTAGAGAAATCCCCGGCTTGTGGCACAAAAAAAAAAACAAAAAAAAAACAGGAGGCAGACACCACAGAGGCAGATTTGAGTCACACATGATTTGTATGAGGTGACATTTTTCTAATCTGATCTCCAAAACAGCGAAACTGAGAGGGCTGCAGAAAAGCTGGTTGAGCGAGGAAACAGCCTCGGGCCTCCACCGCAGTCAAAAAGAGGCCTAATTTGCACATTCACACATTCGTGCTTGATGTAACAGCACAGCCAAGCAGCTTGTTGCACATGTCTAAGTGCTTTTTATAGCAACGGTCCACTCTTTCGGCCATAATGGTGTTAAAAGAGCTGATGAAGGAGAAACAGCTGACGGGGACAGGAGGGTTTTTTTTTTTTCTGAGTGACGATGCTCATGGTGAGCGCCACACCAGCTCCATTACTTCCCTCCAGGCAAAACTACAGAGGCAATTCCCACTGAGTGAGGCTGACCGGGCGGTCACCTCCCCGCTGAGAGTCCATGATGCACTGCACACGATGCACTGCTGCGTTTGGACCCTTACATGCAAACACTGGCTGCTGTGGAAAAGCCCAAAGAAGACGTCCTGAGTCATGAGGTCAAGCACAGATGAGGAAGATAACTCAGAGGGACTTATGAGAAAACAACGGAGGTGCAAAGAGAATTTGACTTTCCCTGGAATATTTAATTATGCTGATGATGCATCCTAAAAGAGGAAAGAGAGGAAGCATAGAAGCACTTTTTCTAGCATTTAGCTAATTCAACCAGCTCCTGTGACGGCTGCCACTTCTTCTTCTGCTCTTTTTTCATCAATTAGCAAGCTTCCAAAGCAAAAGGAGCATCATTAATCAACCTTTGTAGACTTAATATTTGTCCTTTGCAAACACATTTGCATTCAAAGGTCTCCAACGATCAGCCGCAAGTTTTTGACTTTTTAGTTGCAGCTGAGCAAATTTGTAGCTTTATTTCAGACTTTGAAAAAACTGATCGACTAGAACATTTTCAAGAAATAATCAGCACACTCTGTGAGCACAACCACAATCATTTTTATTTTGGAGCTCGCTCAAGTGGAATGGAAGTGCAATTAGCATTACCATTAGCAGGAAAATTTGCATAATTTGAGTGCAAAGCAATGCATCGTGCAAAAATAGGTTGAACACCTTTTGATTTTCTCACATCGCTGTGCAGGAAATGAAAGGAAATGGATAATTAATGACTCACATTTGGGATCATTGATTCCATGTGCAAAATTTGCATGTGCTGCTTTTTTGTTTATTGTGCATGAAGAACATAAAAAAAAACAGTGTCAATACTTTAACTTTATTTACATAAACCAACAGCACATATAACAGCTTGTCTTCAGCTTGGATTTAGTTCAGATAATCGCTTGTTATACTTTGATTTCCTAACATTTGGTTAATCTTAAAGTTGCAGTAATTATTGTTTGGCATCTAAAAAGTCTGAAACAAGCCAACAAACAACAGCCCTGAGATAACAACACTTAACAATTCAGTGAGAAGAATTTAATGACATCTCGCAGTGAGATTTCAAGTTGCAACCAACTTAATATCTCTCCAATCACCTTCCTCTTCAAAATATGTAGTAGAGTCCACAGAGGCTCATGGAAAATGGGAAAGGTCCCTCAAAAGACCTTTTCAAACGTACAGACTGCAACTCTGCATGTTGTTTACTTTCCATGATGTGACCATGCATCAGTAAGAAAGAGGAGGGAGGGAAGTCCCAACCTACGCACTACATTACTGTAGTCTAAGGAACAAATTACCCAAGTGTTAATTTGTCTGCTTATGCAGTGCTTGAGTGAACAATTAGATTGCATGCTTTGCTTCAGCATCCCATTATGTGGCTCTCATTAGAGTGGAAAATTCTCATGGGGGATGACAGGTTCTGTTAAAGATGTTATTTGTTTTCCTTTTTACCACAGAGCCGATTTAGTGTCTGATGAAGGGAAAAGTAGGACTGTGACCTCAGCTGCCACTTGTTTTTTTGTTTTTTTTTTAAGTGACAAACACTCAAATGTGCTCACTTCACAACGTAATCTGTTCTTGACATCAGGGGGTTATTTTGTGAAACATGGTAGAAAAACCACTTCCAGATTTCACCTACAGAGGAAATGATGTGATTCTGGAGCTCATGGCTGCACACATTTGCATGTTAATGAGAAATAAAATCAAAGTCTGTAACATCTTAATGATTTTAGGTTAAATTTCTTATTAAATTAGAATTACCAGCAAGTATTTCAAATACTTATGGAATGTTAACTTCTTGGTAATGCAATAAAAACATGAAAAATAACACATTTTAATTATTACAGCTTATAATGAACCTCTTGTTTACTGTGACAGGTTACTGTAATTAATTAAGCTTCTTTTAGACACACTAGTAATGGAAAAAAGGCCAATTTTAAATAAAAACCATGTGGTGTGCTTTTGAGAAATTTTCCTGCCAGGTGAAAACATTTTCAAAGTTGTTTTTTTTTTTAACATGCTGTCAAAAGCAAGAAATCCCTCCTGGAAAATCCCATTTAACAGATTACAAGCCAAGTCGATCTAAAAAAAAATCACCTTTTATTCATGACAACAGGATTAAAATCCAGCAAAACATTATACTTTCAGTATGTGAGCAGAAAAACCCTGGTAGTGGCTCCTGCACGCTGTTAGCTTAAGTAAAATAAGCAGCAGAATTCAATATGTCAAACCCAACAGAGTGCAACCAATCCCAAAATGTGACACTTCTGATACTTTAAGCCTCCATGCAGGCAAGTAACCAGTGGAAAAAGAAGTTCCTGTGTACTTCTTTAAGTAAAAAAGGAAGTATCACAAACTAAACTACTTAATTACAATCAAAAGTCCTGAACTCAAGATATTGCTGAGGTAAAAGTGCAAAAAATATATCGACAAAATCTACTTACAGCATGAAAAGTAACAGTCCCAATGATGCAGAATGGTTCCTCTCACAATGTTATATTATTGTAGAATATTGTATTTTCTTATTTTAAACACCAGAAAAAACATGTAAGAGAATTTTAATGTTGTACAACTTAAATTAAGAGCCATATTTAAGATACTTTGTTTACTAATGAGGCAATTATTAGTGGTCTATAGTACTGCAAAATATCATAAACATATCATTTGTTTTCTATGTAATGTAAAAAAGAACCTAGTTACTTTAAATGCAAAATAAGTGTAATGAAGTAAAAAGTATAGTATTTTTCCCGAAACTGAACATGAAAAGATGAATCCTTGAGAAGTGTTGAGATAGCGTTGACTGTCAATTTTCAATTAACTGAAACAGAAATGATACAAAAGTTAAAAACTTCCAATTTTCCGCATAATTGAAGCTCAAAAAAGGGGAAAATGCATGATTTTGTGATGAGAGCTCTGTAACTCATCTCCTTCTACCTCAGACTATGAATTTATCAATCATCTCTTCTCATCTTCTGCAAATTTACTAATAACTATACCTTTTTCATTTATTTTGAATCATTTCAGTGTTAAATTATTAAAAAATACGGTTTAATCTGTCTCTTTGGTACGACGCATGACTCTGACCCACCTCTTGATACCCCATGAGCCTAACCATGTCCAACCCCCCCACCTTGTCCCAATTTCCCTCTTGCAATATATTTATATGAAAGGTCTTTTTCCACTTTGTCTTTGCCAGATTGCCTCGTTTGTATTCGCCCCAGCTCTCCAGCCTTTGTTCTGCCTGCCTGACCCTCCACCTGATCTACAGATAAGTGATTCTCCACATTTTTTTTTTCCTGATGCGTTCGCCGGGTGTGACTGTCTGCCTGTTTTTGACCTCTGGTTGTTTCCTCAAATAAACGTGACCTTTTATCTTAACCTGTCTGCCTGTGAGTCATGCTTTTCGGGGTTCAAACTCAGTGTTTTTCCGAGTTTATTACCCGATGTGAAATATTAGATGGCAGGATGTGCTTACAGTTGCAGTGCCGTTGCAGTGAACTGAAAAGTTAAACCTTATAATGGAAAGATTGCACGGCAGATTCTGTCACTACATATTTTTTCACGGCACAGGAAAGAGATTATTTCTTTAATGTGAAATGTTTTCCACTACGAATACTGAGATGCACTGCAGCTTCAGGAGGCATCACCACACACACTCACTCTTTCACACACACTAAATGCATTATAACTTCCTAAAAAACCTGCAAATCTCTGTATAAACTCCTTTTTTATGCACATTATGTACAAGCCATGGAAGCAAACAACCTGCACTTTCCCACCTCAACTGATTGTCATTATGTCAAGCTGAATTTACATTAATATTTTCTATCAAAATGATCAAACTAAATCTGTTTTTGTGCCAAAACACCAAAAACCCTTGAACTATTGGCTTCATTATTGTATATTTTATGGTTTGTCTGTCTATTTTAAATAGAAAACATATCACCTCAGGACATTTTCCACACAGTCGAGGTAAAGGAAGGTAAATCTATGAGACCTTTGTTGCAGCGCTACAGATTAACGGAGCCGACAGGAGCAGAGGTCAAACTCCTGCTAATTAGCACAGCCAGTGAAGTGTGGCGTATTTTGTCTGCGTCGCTCCCTCACGCCAATAAAATATTCCCTGTATGCGCTCATGCTCGTACGAATGTGCATCACAATCTGGATGCACTGAAGTGTGCTGCCAACGCCAGCGCACAGTATGTGATAATATACACGTGGCAGGTGAAGGATGAAGGAAGACAACAATCTCTGACAAGGTGGAAGTCTGAATAGTTTTACTGTCGGATCGCTGAACCGTGCTTGTTTAAGCTAAGAACACAAGCTGTGTTAATGCCCTGTGAAGCACCGGTGATGCTGCGGCAGGTAGTTCTTCATCGCATGTGGATAATCAAATATGTTTTTTTAAACAGGTGGCTTCTTGTGGCAGATAATAAGAGTTGTTTCTCTGAGACAAAGGGGGGAGAAGAGTGAAGATTTTACAGAAAAACCTCGCTAAAAAGTGGGTGACTTTGATTCTGAAAGCTGCTGTTCACTTCCTGTCAGCTTCTTTAATCAGTGACCTTTATATTTTTGTAATATCATCCAAGTAAGACATTGAAATGTATGTTTTTACCTTGGAAAATTACTTTGTAAATTCAGTACCAAAATCAAATCCCAGTTCCACCTCTTGGCCCGACTACAAACGACACAGATGTCTGCAGATCCATCAACGACAGCTCAGATCACTGCTTCAGCTGATGCAGACCATATGTTGTGGTTTAAAACTCCACGAAAAAGTGGATTTAAGGGGTTTTTTTTTGGTGAAACTTGACCAAGTAGCAGGTCTTATCCAGAGGAATGGTAGAATAAAGAACATTAATATGAATTACATACATTTGGAAAGGCTGATACACTAAGGGCACTCTCACACCTGAAGGTCCAGACCAAGGTTCGTATTTTTGTAACTTCATATACATTTGGTCCGGTCAGTTATTCTTAATAAAGTCTTCAGATCAAATGTAAAAAAGGCATTTGGTATCATCTTTTCCCCATGTAGTTCCTCATCTCATTTTTTGTTTAGGTAGCGATTACATTGGTTTTCCTTTTTCCTGCTGTTACTTCCTGTCATTAGTACGAAGGTCCGTAGGTCCGAACCTTTGCTTTCACGCTGGACACAAACTAAACCGTGGTTCGGTTTGAGACTGAGATCACCTCTTTTGGTTGGACTGTGGTTTTGCTGTTTGGTGGACCAGGGGAGATTTCACACCTGTTGTTTTGATAGAGATAAAACTAAAAAGTCCGAATGTCCGGACCAAACCAGGCAGATGTGAAAGTGCCTTAAATCAGATAATGTCCCTATGGTTTGTTTTGGAGGGCAAAGACTAGACAATAATGCCCCATATGAGCCACCCATGTTGGTGTGGTTAAAAAGAATTTCCAGAAAACTACATAAGACTTTTTCCTTTGTCTTTTCCTCTACGAACTTTAGCAAGAGGACACTAAAATTCAGTCTAAACAAGTATAGATGATTCCTGAGGGGTAGATTTGTATTGTCGCTGAAGCAGTTAGAGCACAGGTCATTATTATCACAGTGCAATCTCCAAGCCCAGACACTCATCTGAATCTCTGCATGTTTGAAATGGGAGTGAAAATAATTCAGAGGGGAACTCGTGTTTAACAGCACAGCCGAACTGTTTCCTTAAATGTGAGAACGGTGCCTGCGGAGACATTAGGTCACATTTAATCTCCATCTTTTGCCTTTCTATCTCAAATTGCTTTTCTGTTGTTTTGATAAAGCTCAGAACTGGCATCATCAGTACGTCACATGGATTTTATCTTCAGGCCAGTTTAGAATAAAAGGTCAGCTGGTTATGTATTGGGATGGAGGTTGATACTAATATCAATTATTAGAGGATGAACTCTATCTCGAAATCAGACAAGTGCGAAATAATCCCACTTTGATTGGAAAGAGAACCTGAGTTCACCCTGGAAACTTTCACTTTAATGAATCTGCTGATTTTAAGGATTGATAACGTGAAATTAAAAATGGAGCAGCAGGTGAAAAACAAAAAAGGACTACTTGTTCTGTGAGTATTATATTTTTTAAAGATTTACAAATGATTGTCTTAAATATTTCAGGAAATGACAGCTTTCCACCATGACACCTTTGTCCTCTCGGTGACCTTGGCTGCCGGAAAACTTTAATACCGAACTCGGGTTGATGCTTTCCACACAGAAGGATTACAGTCGTCTTAATTCATAAAACAAATGTCTAGCTGTAGTCTGACCCAACGGCCCTGCTAAAAAACTTAACAAGCGTCTAAATCTGTGTGTGGGAGAAGCAAACTGCTGTGAGAATAAAAAGACGAGTGAGATCAGTAACGTACCAGAGGGCAGAAGGAGGAGAGTCGAGACATTTGCAGTAACTTAAGACTCAAATGAGCTCAACAGAGAATTATTGATAGATTCGCCGATGGTCAAATTGCAGTTATTTCTTAATGGATGGTATCAGTGCTGTTTTATTAAAATGGGCACCCACAGCATACTGGAGAAAGAATCATTCGGCTTCAGTACAGCCCACACTGTGAAGCCCATCAACAGTGTTAGTCAGTGCTATTAATTATTTTCATGACATTACAGTACAATAACTGCGTATATTAACTAATCAGAGTTTATATATCTGCTCCAAAGGGAAGTCAAACAGCTTAGCATTGATATAAAACATCTACTAAGGGTGTGATCTTGCAGAAATTTGTATTATACTCTTACTTTTAAACAAGCAAGCTTAAGAAACTTAGTACGATTCAAATTTACATATTGGATACAACTTAAAGACTGTAACTTGGTCAAATACTTAAACAAAAGTGTGTTAACTGAATCCACATGTGTGCTTAAAATGTGAATATGTGCAAAATAAGTACAAATATACAACAAAAACCTAAATGCAAATATCCTTCAATAAAAAGTGCCTGTTGAGTTTTTTAGCAAACAAGAAAGTTGCGTTAATGTTCACTTTTAAATTGCCAAAAAGCATCTTGTGTTGTTGAGCTTTAGCAAACATATTACTTGCATTTCCTTTCTTATAAAAGAAATAGCACAGATTTTAAGTATTTTAAATTGAGCATTTTTTAAAATGTTGTGTTTGCTTGCTAGCTGAATTTTTCATTGCTTTGCTCTTACGCAGAAGCAGATGTTGGCAAATTACTGCCACCTGCAGGTCAGTGGAAAAAATGTTTATGCCTTTTATTTTATTCTAATATTAACTAATTTTAGTAGAGTGCTTTCACAGAAAACTGCTACAGAATCCTGATGTGTGTTGGTTTTTTGAAGATAACATGTAACATCTGTTTTTTAATGAGTTTTTTGATGTTTTTGTTTTGGAAAGATTTGGATGAACAACTTGGCAGATAAGACAGTGTTTCCTGTTTTTCTCTGGACATTTTTGTCATGTAAATCCAATGTTTTCAGACTTTTTGCTTTTTTCATTTCAGGCTTTGTCAGTTATGAGCTTTTAAATGACCATCTCATTGTTTGTTTTTGTAAGTAAAAAACCTGCATTTTTTTTTCTGCTGTCATTCTCAATCAAGACAAGATATTCAGTCTTCGGTTAATTTATTCTTTGCTTCCTTTTTTACTCCTAAAGGATAATTGGAGATCAACACAAGTTGAGGCAAAGTAGAAAAACGAGTATTATAAATTGTTAACTATGACAGCAGTCATAGAAAGTCAATGAATATAATAAAATACAGCGTGAAGAGATTTATTTTGTAGGTTGTAAATGTCTGAACTATCAGTCAAAGATTGATTCAGTCTTGTTTTTCATTTCTTTGCTGATTTAAAATTCATATTTCATGGAAAAAGCAAAGCCCTTGGTGGTAAATATACACAACACTGCGGGTTATAATTTTACCATTTTGTGCCTTTTTTTTTTTTACATGTCATTCTTTCATCCAATAACATTTGACTTCATCCGCTCCTTTAGTGGGATTAAGCTGTCAGGTTGTGTATTAGCTTACAGGAACAAAAGGTAACTTTGAAGACGCCGGCCTGCGTTACAACCTCCGCGATACTGTTGTCACACACTGTGTTAATCCACTTAAGTTGCTAAGTCCATCATCCCCTCCAGAGTTAAAAGTCAAAGTTCCACTGAGCTGCGACTGATAAAACACAGTTTAGCTGTTGGTTAAACTTTGACTGCATTTTTATTCATAAAAGAGTGAGAACAAAGATGAAGGGGGAGGCGGTGATCAAGAGTTTGCGCCTGGCAGCCTCCCCTGAGAGAAGTTATCTTTTCCACTCGGCTGTACGTTCACTGTTGCAGCCCAGTGGATTAGACAGGGAGAGGAGTGTTTTTTTTTCCCCTTTTTGCTTTTCCCCCCCTGCGATATGAAAATCTGTCGACAGAACTGACAACAGAATGAAGGGCGGGAAAGGGCTCCTTGATAAGAAACGACACCCTGCATATTGTGCAGTCGGTGGAAGATGTATGTTTAAATTCAGCATGTCTCCCTCAGATTCATTACAGCTTGTTACGGTGTTATGCTGATGCTACCCATGAATCACCAGTCAGTTATATAGGTAGACTTAAAGAGGCAGGATGCTGTAGTGTCCATTTTGCATTAGAAAAACCACAGCAGTGAGGAGATTTTTTTTTTTTATGTATCCATCAGCTGGTGAAAGATGCCGTCATATCAACATTTTGATGAGCTGCTGAGCCTCTGCGCTCTCCATCCTCTATTAAAGATGAATGCAATCACAACCCAGCAAGCATTTGGCAGACGGCAATATGCAAGAGGAGGCCAAGTTCAACCTCCCTCCAACTGGATGGAAAAAAAATGTCACAATATGATGTGAAAGCAGAGTGCAAACACTTGTTAAAAACAGCTTTGGATGCTGTTGAAGTGAACACATTAAGTTATTTAGCTCCTGTCTTCACGGATAGCAGGTAGCAATGATGGATGGCTCACAGATGTCATCTCCTCTTTCAGTTTGGTTGAGATATTTCAATGCAGAGTGCAGGTTACTATATGAGCATCTATTGAGTGTCAAAATGAAAGAAGCAGGAGCAACTTAACATGAAAGAACAGGCCAGAGGGCACAAATGCATACGTTCTGCTTCTATAAAATGGTGTTCAGGTTTGACTGGAGAAGAAATAATGATAGATTGCATCGAGGGCTAGAGCTCATATGTGCATATGTCTTCATTTGTTGTTTACGTGAAATATAACCGTCAAATAAAACGAAAACATAGCCACAAGTGCAAAAATCTAAATCAGCAATGGCCGACGTGTACAAAGTATAAACCCTTAAAAGTCTCTATGCAAATAAATTATTTGAAATCAGTAACAAAAGTGCAAAAAATAGTGCTAGAATTAATTTATAAGAGGAACAGGTGTGACAACAAATCACCTGCACAGCCCCTGCAAATTAACTAATCCACTGCTAATTAAGTTACTTTAATGTGGAGCCTGATAGTTCCACATTAGAGGGGTCCACAAATGACAAAGCAATGCTGGCTGAGTTCCATTAAGAAGATGCATGTTGCTGCAGACTGAGTTTCTACACTGAGATTTACTGCAGCGACGACAGGTTGAGTCTGTGTGATGGAGCACCGCTTGATTGATGCAGCGTTTAATCTTTGTGTCTGATCAGTGCTGTGCATCGGCTGTGAAGCACCTGCCTCGACATGTTATGTGTCACCGAGGAAAAGGGCGCGAAGGGATCAAACATGAAGCCACACCGCCTAAAACAGATAAAACACAGGAACCACCTTTGGTTACTTTTTTAAAAAAAACAAAAATAATGAGTATTCTGCCATAGAAATGTGTAATTTTGGCAAAAAAAATAAACCTCACAGACTGAATGCCTGCTAGTTAATGCCAGAGAGCAGTAACAGCTGTGCTAGCATGAGCTAATTTACAGAATAATCTGAGCCTACAGGCTTTTTCAGAGCTGCTCCCTGCAATTAAAAATTAAATTTGATAATCCAGTTTGTTGGTAATTAGCTTTTTTAACAGCATAAATAAGATCCTGGCTTAAAGCAGTCAGATTAGAGGGAAAAAAACTGGGTCAATTCATCATGCTGAACCAAAAATGCTAAGTAACCTTGTTGGGATGCCTTAAAAACGTCCTAACATAGCAAGGCAGGGCTTCCTGTATGTTCGTGGTTTGGTTTTGACTCACCACATTATAAACGATAAGTGCTACATAATAATTTGTCTCAAAAACTCGACTCTGTTTAAAAAGAATAGCCCTGAATATTTTGGTGTTAAGTTAATTTACAAACCTGCGCACATAAAAATGAGACAGCTGAGCTACTTTTTTCTCTTATTTGAAGGAAAGTGGGACTGAGAAATAATCTAGATAATAGAAAGCTTAAAAAAAATAAGATTTTACAACTTCATAGCTGTAACACACTCTGGTTTAATTGCTTTCCTTGTACCTTTTAACCAGCTGAGTGTTTTCTAACTTATCAGCGTTATAATGAACTAATGTAGTTTGCTTTTTAAATTAATAAGATTCTTTTTTTATATTTCTTAGCTTTTGTCCACTGATTGCAACTAGTTCCATTAAAACATAAAAAAATGCATGTCCTAATATTTTTCCTGAGGTCGAGGAACCCGATCGTGTGTGTTTTGAACTGCAGATGTCAAAGTTTTCTATCAATTCTGTCAGCTGTAACTCCTGGCAACAGAGAGCCGAGTGAGTCAAAGCAAATCCAACATAAACATCATTTCTATTTTCAGGAGAGTCGGTTTTCTCCATGTGTACAGTACGATATTGAATATATCCGCTGTGAGTGAGTGTGTGTGTGTGTGTCTGGCTCTGTAAACCTCTGTGGTGTATGTGTGTGTGTGTGTGTGTGAAGCTGTCTGGCTTTTCTCTGTTGGGCACCTGTCACACACACTGATTTTACCTGGCGGTGGATCAGCCTATTTGGCAGTAATCCCATCTATCTGTCATCATGTTTCTTTTCCTCTGACTTGTTGTCTTATCTCGCTCTCCCTGTTCATGTTATTGTCCATTATGCCGTTTTATCCCCGCAGCTATAACATGAGGAGGATCAGAGCTTTTTTTTTTTTTTTTTTTCCATGTCTAATGTTGCTGAGCCTGGATGTTTTTCCCGCCTGCTCCATTACACAAAACCATCCTTGATATAGCATCTGTGCGGGTTTATAGGGTTGTTGATCACAAACCAGTGGCTGAGCGGAGGTTTGACCAGGTGGTGATTTCATGGTCAAGTTCATTTACTTTTATAGACCTTCGTCACAAACATGGCTTCAAGAACTTCACTGAGGCCACATCCATCCAATCAAGCATCAGTTACCGGACAAAACGATGGCACATGACGCTGTTAGAAAGAAGCAACAGCTTCAGCTGACCTAGTTTAGCTTTTTGAGCACTTTGAAGCCCAGATTTTTGTACGCGAGGAAAGAAACTTCAACCCCTTTTAACTAATTTCAGTAGCAGATGGTTTAGATTGAATCTGATGCATTTTTATTGTCACATGATGTTTTTTTTCTGCCGTTACAACCTCCTCTGTTCCTGATATTTGCAGTGTTTTTTTATTTTTCATCATCCTGTCATGTCCAGTCATCTTTTATTTAATATTTGGTGCAGTTTTCTATTTAATTTGCAGCTCAGTGGTTAGAAACAAATGCTGGCTTTGCATGTTTCTGCAAACCGTTGATATGTGAAATTTACATGTTTTATCATTAGCATAGTAATATCTTTTTACATGCATTTCATATCTGATTTGATGTAGTTCAGATAACATGCATATTAAACGACTGTCATTTTCCCGTGAAATGAACCTGAAGTTTAAACCTTGTTTATCATTTACAGACAATAATTACAAGTTTATTACATGCAGGAGGTCAAAACAAAGGATGTGTGTGCTTGTGTTTGTTTGTGTTGCAAAGATGTGAC
>JAPZDV010000006.1:21383552-21417323 GCA_029814665.1 Acanthurus lineatus | reverse complement strand
TAAAACCTTAACAATGTACGTCAAAACAAAACGACTGAACTGTGTTCGACAAATAAAAAGGGAGGGAAAATGAATTTATACAGTTTGTGATGTTTTGAATTTTAAACCACAGAATGGCTGCAGAATTTTCTCTGTTTCTACATCTTCTTTTGAATCACTGACTTATCAACTGTGTGTGTGTGTGTGTGTGTGTGTGTGTGTGTGTGTGCAGGCATATATGTGTTTATCTGGTGTGCATGCATTAAGTCTGCATAATGTGATTAGGGTATCTGCCTGCACTCTGGGTCTTTCCAAACCACTGAGAAACAGACAGCCTAATCTTGTTGGTTGCTAGGAACTGGGCAAGCTGGGGAATGGATGAGGCAGACAATTTAGTCTCCCCATCAAATAGCTTACCACACTGAGCTCGACTTGATCTAATATCAAGGGGGGGAACAAATGGGTGGTTGTGGATGGGGAATATGCATTTGGCTGCAAACAATCATATTACAAAAACGCACCATGGCTGCATGTGGTTACTGTATGGCTTAGTGATTGAAGGCTGGCAGGAGTCAAGAGATGCATGGAAATGAACAGAGGTATGTGTTTTTTTTTTGTTCCAGAAGAGCAGCTTTCAGAGTGACAATTACATCCAGTCATTTCCACGGATGCTGGCAGTGATTTACAGAAACATTTGCATGGAGGGTTCAGGTGCATAAATGTTTTAAATGCAACAGGCTGCAGCTCAGTGGTCTGTGTACCATTTCAATGTAAATGACAAAGGATGCAACGCAGAGCTGACACATAAGATCCATTTTGTGAAATTAGGGCTTTATGCTCTTGTCATATTTTTAGCACAACAAGAGGCACCTTTCATTTTGAAGGTTTTTTTTGCATGGAGAGAAGCAGCACATACACCAAACCATCCACAGCAAAGCTAATTTCGTATCAAGTGTTTACACATAAGCATACATTTTCCAAGCAAAACTCATTATTCAGATCATTGGCTTACATGTGATGCAACGTTGTGAAACAAATTTGCCATCTTAATTCATTATGTTACGTCATTTACAAAAGAAAAAAGTGCCAGAGTCTTGAGCATAAAATGCAGCACAAGACAAACTCAGCCGCCTGACATGACTAAAACATGACACACCTGTTTAAAAAAAGCACACAGTCTTAATTCACACTCCTACAGCTCACAAGAAAATGATTAACATTAACACAAAACAGAGGGTTTAAAATGCATTAATTTCTACCTGTTTGACTGCTGAAATTTAATAGATATCAAAGAAAAAGTCCCAGAGATAAAATCCAGGACTAATGATGACATTATTAGTTTTCAGCTGGTTGCACCCACTGAGGAAACATTCAAACCCTGTTAGGTTTCATATTCACGTTCGGTGTCTTGACAGTTTTATTTGGTGGCTACATATTGCTTGTCTGATGATAAATTATCTCATAATATTAACAAAATCATTTAGGAACTATTATCTGTGCTCTACAGGATGCTCGCAGCTCATCTTACTTATCATTGCAGAGTCACTGGTGGAGGTCAAGGTCCAGAGCATGTTAGTCTGACTGCGAGTCCCCGCTTGAATTATGTTTTTATATTGCTAATGTGTTTGCCAAAAACATTCGGAGGGAAATGCAATCGCTGCCAGGAATATGCTCGGTGGTAATGTCCTTTCCAGTGAAAGGAGGAGCTGAGTTTTAGGAGCAAATGAACAAAAGGGCTGTGATACAGCAAACAATCCTGAGTCCCAGGTCATTTTTTAACCTGAAACAAGGGTTGTGAATGACTTAAAATAATAATTATGATTCTAAAAATCATTTTTTGGTTGCATCAAAACACACTTGCCATTGCATATGTGTAGTATCTCATCCTAATGTTATTTCCAGTAGGCAGGTTTATAGCCAGAAATGATGGATCTGCCAACAACATGCAAACGTTTCTGCAGATCCACACTGAAAATGGTGTTATAGGTCACAGACAGCCGATGGAAACAGACCTGCATATTGCCCATATTTCACCCTGCAGCCTTATGCATTAAAAAGCAGATTGGTCGATCCCAAACCCTGTCAGAAAGCGGGATGCTCTCGCACATCCAGCTCGGAAAAGCCCAGAGATTTTTTCATCCATCATCATCCATCCATCCATCCATCCATCACTCTTTGGACTGAGAGGCTGCAGTTGTAAGATTTTAGGACTCTGTGTTACTCAGGCTGCCTCTCTATCCTCAGTCAACCAACACCTACTCTTACGCACACACTCAGACATCTTGGGGTTTCTAGCAAAAAGTGTTGCAGGGTTTTCCTCCCACCTGCTGGTTATGAGTCATTGCATGGAGGTCTCTTGTTCACCACACAGCCTGCTTTCCTCTCAGCGTTTTTATCATCCACCGGTTCTTTTCCTCACGTCAGCGGTGATGCAGTGCTTCTCTCACACATGGCCGACATTTCAACTCGCTCTCGCTTCCATCTCATTAAATACAGACTCTCTCATTGTCACTTCTAATTGTGCACCTTTAGCATCTGTGTTTGAGGCAGCGGACTTTAGGATAACTCCCATGTAAACTCATCTACATCTGCAGGTTTCCTTCCATCACAAACTCATGTTGAATAAGCTGTGAGCTCATCATCTCTCCTGTGATATCAAGTTATCATTTACAAAATTTAACTATACAAAACAGCAGCTCAAACACGTGTGATTCTTACTTTTAGTCTGGCCTGAGTGCAATAATCTCTCCTGGGTCTCGGCTCTGATCATCCTACAGCTCAGCCGCCGCTTCCTCCTCCTTGATGGCCTCTCTGTTTCCACTCTCACGCCCTTACAGTTTACCCCATCTAGTCACTTCACAAGCTCCAAGAGCGCCGGAGCTGCAAACACACAGGGGATCTAACGGGGTGAGATTTGTCTTCCAGTGACCGGAGGAATGGCTGCGCTTTAAACACAGATCATGATTTTACATGTTGAGTAATTCGAGTATCTTTTTTTTTTTTTTAAAAGAAGAATTAGCATCAGTGTTAGTTTCAACCCTGCTAATGAGCGAGGCACATTAGAAAGGATCACAAAAGACGATTAACATGTGAAAGTGGAAGGGAGAAATCATTCTGCATAGATAAAAGCCAACAGCTACACTCATCATCATCTCCTCCTTCTTGATGTTTTGAGTGTTTTCCATCCTCTGGCTTTTTGATACCACAACAAAGAAACGTCTCTTTAGTGGCGCCCATTTGCATTCACAAATATAAACACAGTATCAGATATATCATTGTTTTTTTTTAATAAAAACAGGGCCAGCCATGTTCATTTTTCCCCCTGAGGGCTCTTATATGCCATAGCTGACAGGCTAAAGCGTACTCAAAGGATAACTGTTTCAGAAAAAAAAATAAATCACCTTAAAATCTTCAAAATAAAGGCTGTAATTTGCTGTCATCAAGTCAGCATGAAGATCACCTGCAGGCCGCTTGCTTGCTTCATCGCTCTGCTTTAACAGCCAGCAGCTACAATAGCAGGCATCAACAACACAACAACACCGCTGTTATAATTACAAGCATCAGACCGACCAGCGACAGACGCCTTGTCTCTAGTTTTCATGTCAGCTTCAAACGGACGAGGGGAAACTTAATGAGGACTCAGGTTTGTACACTCTTATTTTTTTACTTGGCGTTCAGGCCTTTCGATGATCAGACAGCTCAGATGTTGAACCCCTCGAGCCTCCGCTGAGTTAAATTCAAACTGGAGATTGGTTGGACATTATAGATGTTTTATGATCAAAAGAGTCTGAATCAGAAAAGGCTGAATCAGAAAATACGCCGTAGGCTCGAGTGTAAACATGAGCTCAACAGACAGAAGTTTGAGGTCCTATAGGCAGAAATCACATGCTCGAGAAGATCCGAGTTGCAACCTTAGTGGTTGAAAAATGACTCCAACATGAAGTGACAAAAACTTCAGATCCTAATTTTATGAAATATTAGATCAACTCCCACTTAGATGACCTGAGACTTATTAAATCTAAGACTGAGTGTGTGTGTGTCTGCAGTGGATGTATGTTTTCTCAGACTGTTCTGTTCCAGCAGCAGTGGAATTAAAGGAGGCCTCACCTCATAAAGCAGAGATTTATGAATGAATAAAGACACACAGTGTATCGGCCTCGCAGCGTTGAGGATAAATGGCAAACGCTGCCTTCACATCTCGACTGTGTTCAGCCCTCAGCCGATCCGCCGGTCATCCAGCAGATTAAAGATGTGCAGGGGCGATAGGATTCGGTCACACAGAGAAATACACGGGGCGTTCCTCCCCCCTGATGCAGGAATAAAATTGCCTCCAAATCGATAACCTGCTGTCAGACATGACTTGAGCGATCTTGCTCTTATGCCTGGGTTGAATACCAAAATATCTGATGGTACACTGAGCCGGCCTGCAGATGCATCCTTTAATGGAGGGAAATTTGGGGAGGGAGGTGATAAAATGTGCTCGTTAGCCTGTTATCCTTGTGTGACCTTGTGTTTCTTGCCAGAATGGTCCTCTAAAACATGAAGAGCAAATGAAATATTCTTTTTTTTTTGCCATTAAAACTAGAAAAAATAGATGTTTCTGGTGACATGAGAAAAGATCTGAAGCCCATGTTGAGAAAAATCCAGCAACATTTTCTGGTAAAGCTGAAAATTGAATTAAATTTGTCTTCTCTTGTTGCTTTCAAGGTGTTTTTTTCACACTTATGCTTTTTATTAAAGGTAAAAAATGTCTTTGGAGATACATAAACCACTCTGTTTGCCTGAGGGCTCACCTGCAACTACACATTTTTCCCGACAAACATTTTTTTTCCTCACACAGCAGGTAAAGAACATGTGTAATCAAAAACAACCATTATGGCTTTTCTCCATTGAAGGGCCTCATATGCCACAGAGGCTGAGCCTAAAAACATCCGCCTTTTCTCCATCGAGTGCACAATTATTTACACTCTGCCTTTTTTTATCTGAGCGCCCGAAATTCTGAGTGCAGAATCGGTTGCACGGAAAAATGTTCTCAATGCAAATGAAAGAAGTCGTAACCGCTGCAATCGCTGAAAAGCAAATGGCTTGCAGCTGGAATGACGTGTTTCTGGCAAACCTGGAAACTAGAATCACCTTGGTTCCCTCAGAGAAAAAACAAATCCTACTGGGTTATTAATTATAGCAGGAAATAAGCTCTGAGACAAATTGAAGCTGGTGATACTTTATTCATCTCCTTTGATCAGTTTTTGAGGCAATTGGTTTTTAAATTTGGTTTAAATCTTTATGTGACTGATTGCAGTTGCATGAACTTCTTGCAGATGTTTCCTCAGGTTTTGACTCCATTTTCAAGTCGTGTCAGAGCCTTTTTTGTCTGGTTATGCAGGTAAAACAATGTTGAATTTTCAGCACATAGAGGCGTTCTTGCCTGATGAAACGACCGTCGGCGTTGACAAGGTCGACTTACAGCAGAAATGACGAACGTGTGAAGGATTTACAGGAGACAGACAACGGATGCATGGCATACATAATGTCCTGTCTCATTAAATTACTGAGAACGATAACACCAGGGGAGCATTTACCAGCATTAATGAAGGTGTTAAGGTTTGAGTTATAGCTGTTTATTAACACCAACAGGAATCCTGGAATATGAGGCCTTTGAGGAATTCATGTTGTTGAGCCGTAATTTGATTCAATTTGATCCAATCCGTCTTTACATTAGGAAAGTGGATGTAAAGTGAAAACCAACATGGACTTGAGTTCAAACACCAAGCAGCAACCTCAGGCTGATATTTAATTTGAATTATTCTTCCCGTTCAGTCTGGTTTTGATTGTGTGGGCGGCTTTTTTAAAGGCATGCAATGCGTCTGTGATAATCAGCATAATAAAGATTCAGAATACATTATAACATGAACTAAAAATTGTTTTTCATTGTTGATGCTGTTTCTGGTAAAACATTCAATTTAATAGATTTGCTTAAAACCTGAAGGCAGCCAGTCTGACTTCATCTAGTTTTTTTTTTAAGAGTGTGTGAATGGAAAAGAAATGAGCAGATTAGAAAACAACAAACAGAAAACACTGATATCACACATGTTGTGCTTATTTGGTATCAATTTAATCAGATATATACAAGAAAAAAGAGGAAATATCCAGTTGAGATCTTATAAAAATAGATTTAATACGCTGACTGTGAAAGTTCTTCCATCGTTACGGTCTCACCACAGTCGTCTCCATCATGTTGTTGTTTATAAAATCCTTCAGTGACATTAACGTATACAGACTAATGTTGGATCTGCTCTCCATGTTTTTATCTAATCACGTCTCATATTTTCTGTCGTCATGTTTGAAAACACAAACCGGAGTCGACTTAAGTCGGAGTCACGATTTGAGTCACGATCTCGACTTCACTGACAAGGCAGGAAATTACACCAATGATGCTCCTCTCACAGCTCGTCTCACCGTCTGACGGCCTCGTACGACTCATTTACACCCGAGGACACATTGTTTTCATCAGATTTATAAAGCCGGGTGCACAGAAAAGGTTACGGTTTTCCAAATCAAAACTTTATGTGAAAGTGATCACACATGCACGCTTGCAAATTTAACCATACAATTGATTGATTGATTAACAACTTGTCAGATCTCAACACAGCTCAGTCGGCAAGAAGGATGTCTGCAAACCATGATTTGTACTGATCATTTAAAGTTTCCCACAATGCATATGAAAGTCGTTTAACTCAGGTTAAATGTACATGAGCTGGTTTTTCTCATTTTGGTGGTTGGTTGTTGCGCTAAAGCTAGCTGAGCCAATCAGAAGCCGCTATTTAAGACCTGTAATTTCCTGTTTTAAGCAGCAAAACTGAATAACTGTAAAGAGATGTTGGGACATTTTTCCAGCCCTGTTTGTAGTAGAAGAAAAAGGGGGGTTACAGGTATTTTATGCCCTAAAATGATCTTTTCTTGACGTAAACCAAGTAGCTTTTGTGCACAAACGTTGTTACGTATCTGTGTTTTGCAGAAATCCACAGTGCAAACATTTTTTTCAGTGACTGTTTTAACTGATAAGAATGTAAAAGAAAATGTGTCATGCATCAGTGGTATGAAGCTGTTCTCTATAGGCACTACAGCAGCTGTCATTACGCACATCTGTGGCTATTTGTAGCCACGTATCATTAAGTCTTCACCTGTACCTGTCAGTGATTTCTCCATCATCATTATTATTATTATTAAACATCAGAAAGACGAAGAGATTTTGCAAAGTGCTTCACATCTGAGGATGAAATGATAAGCTTGTTAACAGGGAAATGTTTCTGTTGTAACTGACATTTTATTTCTGTGCAAAAACGACAAAACAATCATTAAAATTAGCAATAAACCCTGAACTGAGGTTTGCTCTCATCACTTGTTCTGCTTTCAGACTCATAAGTTATGTTAAAAAATAAAGTATGAATAATTATTGTGCATAATCACCTTATATAAATCTGCTCCTGTATGTTTTTTATATCATTTAGGCCAAATGCGGGGTGCTTACATTCAAAGATGCTTTTGTGTTGCTTGCTTTGGTGCATCTCTCTGGTCCATTTCAACCAGACAAGAAGGACACGATGTCTGAAAACCGAAAGCAATGAAAACTTTAGTTAAAGGGAATAAATTCATGCTTTTGTGCTTCACTTTTTGATGTTACCCGGGCTGCTCGTGTTAGAAAGAGCGAATCAGTCTGACAAATCGTTCACATCACTGAATTTTTCTCTCAGCAGAAGGAGTTTGTATCTGCAGCAAGTGACACATCTGTCCAGCTGACGTCATTTTCATTTGACAAACAAGCTGCGGGACGACTTCACATTTTTCACATTGATCCAAAAAAAATATGCTGTTTTATCAACAGCGCCAGACCTGTTTGAATCAGGAGAAAAACATAAAAATCAGTCATCTAGGCAGCGATTCAAAGTCTGAAATCAGGTTTTTTAAAAAGAAATCGAGCAGACCAACAACAAAACGCCCTGTTTATCGAAGAAGGAACATGATGTTCAGTTCTTTTGCTTCTTCAGTCGACTTTCTGACTCCATTGTGAGTGAGACGCTGATGTAAGTTGAGCTGCATTGAAGCAGGTGATCGGTCATGTTTGATAAATTAAATGAAAAAGATGGGAGCAGATATATTTCAATCAGGTTTGGACTCATAAAAAAACGACCAAACATGACAGGTTGTGAATGTAAAACATGACGTTTTTTTGGTCATGTGGTGATGGAGTGATGCGATCAAACATCGCCACATCTTGAGTGTGTGAACTCCGACATACGACCACAGCTCTTCATCACTCCTCCAAGAAAAGAAGCCATCAAACCGAATGAGTCTGTCTCTCAAGGCTCCTGTTATAAAACCTGAAATTGCCCCTTCAGAAAGGCCCTCGTGTTGAAAAAGCAATAGCCCTCCTCAGGTGTGATCCTCAGGCAAAATTAAGGTGCACAAGTGTCCTTCAGACTGATTATTTGATTGGCCCTTGACCATCTAACTTTGGTTTCCCATAATTGGACAAATCTCGGAAATCGCTGCCTCGCTGAGGACTTTAAAACAAGTGGACACGACTGATGAACTTTCAGCTCTTAAAAACCTCGAATGTGTCAGGATGTAAAATGTCGGGCGTGATTGTATTAAAAGTATGAATTAATAAGTATTAGCAGCACTTCTTTGCATTGAAAGGCAGTGTTGAGAGGGGTTAGCTAATCCAAAATGGAGACGTACGTGTGATTATCCTCCACTTTTCCAAACACTCTTTTCACTGTTGTGGCTCCGCTGAGCTGCTGCTGTCATTATCGGACTAAATAAGGACTAAATAAGCTTATCTTGTCGATCGGAGGAACATTTCCAAGGCTTATTGCAGGATTATTTAAAGATTAAAATTTCATTTCTTACATCAATTATTCAGGTAAAGACTCCCCCTGAAACAGAACTGATGTAATTCTTTTGATAGCAGAAAATAAAAGGTTTCATTTTCCCTTTGACCCCTCTGGCCTCAACCAAAAGCGTCGTTTGCGTCAATGACTTCTGGCTGAACAATGAAACGATCTTGGTGAATAGCGAGGCCAAACATCTTGATTCCCCCCCCCTCCTATCTCTTTTTAAGTATTCCACACAGCACAGACCTGAAAACAGCAGGCTGTTTCCTCCTCAAGGCCACTGTTATAAAACATAAAACAGTTTGTTTCGTCTGTCGTACTTTCCTGTTTAAAAAAAAAAAAACCCATATTGCAGAGTGACATTCAGGACAAATTAAAGAGCAGACGAGCTGATCGTTTGATTGGCTCTTGACCCCCCAGTTTTTCCCACAGATGATGATTGGACTTTGTTTTGTCAAAGCTGATGCAATATGAAAAAGGGGGACTTTGGTTTATCTCCCAGTTTTCATGCTCATGTTTGAAAAATTCTGTTTCTTTTGCCCTCCCATCAAAAATCCACCAACTCTGCTTTCATCTCTTCAGCAGAACGAAGAAAAATCAAAGCATTTTCACTTTTTTTTTAAACCCAAATCACAGCTGCAACACTTAAAACGAGTTGCTAAATTAATGGAGGATTCAGGTTGGATTAACTATTGTGAACTGTGGGGATGAAACAGCGAAAAGCAACCTGTGCTGAGTTTTTTTTCTCCTCATGTGACGACGGCAGCAGCTGCAGGTAATCTGCACTTTCTGACTGCGACTGTGATGACAAGTTTAAACGCCTGGAAGCTGCAGATGGATGCGAGAGATTGTGACTCACTGCACACAACAAGAAAAGGATCAAAAGAATGTGTTTATTCATTAAACTCGCAGTTCGTGTTTTGTTCTGTCTGAATCACTTTGTTCCCTGCGAAAGTCTGAGCCTTTGAGGAGCGTATTGATGTTTTTTCTTGCACATCTGTTTTCTTGCTTTCAAGGCAGAAGTTGGTTTTAGTTAAAGATAATAAAAGCTCATGCTACCAGCATCCAAGTGTCTGTCGTCAACAATGATATTTGCACACAAACGACAATCATTTCCTGTAGCTAACCATGTAGTTTTAAAGCTTAAACTTAATCAAGCTGACTGAAAGCTAAAGCTATTTCTTCCAAAGCCTCTTTCACAAAAGCATGAATCATGTGGCCATGACTATAATCCTTTCACTCTCTTGGTGATATTGCAGATATGTCAAGATACATCTGGTACTGAAAAAACAAAAGCAGCCATCATTTCCCATAAGTCTGTAGCTGTTGTAAACAAAGCACTTCATGCCTCTTGCACAGTCAACTTCAGCGCCACCCTTCTTCTAAACCCCACATTTCCAGCACATGAGAACATTTCCGACATGATTTTCTCACCTTTGCATAAGTAACTTGATCAGCCTCCGATTCACCTTTTAAAATGGAAATGCCAAAGCTTGAAGGTTCCCCTCGGTGCCGTAATGGCCTGTTTGCATTTAGCATAATTAGCATGTTTAGTAATGTCTATTTTTTCCCCCCTCTGTGCTCCACGCTATCACATATCCCACACAGAAAAACTGAGAAACACCCACTTGATTTGTATCACTATGCGCAGCCTGAGAGAGGGAGATAAAAATAGGGAGACTCCATGAAAAATCAGGAGTGTTGGCTCATCCGCCGTGACCTCCTCCCCGTGCAGAGTCTCCACAGGGCTGATGAGGTTTGTCATGTGACTGTTGGCAACGCGGTGCAAAAAGATAGTCTGATTTTTTCAAAAAAACAATCAAAACAAACAAATAAAATGCAAAAATGGAGCTTAGACGCACATATTGTTGGATGTGATTGATAAAACATCAGATTCAAGGCAGGAAAATGCATTAAAAAAACATGAATTAGAAAATCTACAGCATGCATTAATAGCTGCTGTAGCTATAGTAGCTGAGGAAATATCCTTTGTATGGTCCTTTAAGATTAAAAAAAGATATAAAATCAACATATCATGAGGCAGAAGAGCTCAGGAGCCGACACACTGAACACAGTGAGGAGTTAACAGAGCGTCAGTCATGGCTGAATCCTCTGGCTTTGAATGAACTCCTGCTCAGGTCACAGTCTGAGACACTTGATTATATCAGAATTTGAAGGTTTCTGCCTGCTCAAACACAGCGGTTCATCATCACCGATGGCTTGAAACAGCTTCCTCTGGAGAAATCATAAAGTTAATTAGGTATCTAAATTCATAACCCAGAGAAATGGGTGTTCCTTTTTACCTGAAATGTTCCATTAAGCAGAAAGTCTGCTGCAGGAGGGAAAGAGACGATAAATAAAAAATAAAATCTGGTGTATAAAGAAAGCTGCAGGTGTGATCAATGATGGATCGTCCAAAAAAAATACAATAGATACACAAATAACTGGTGACCTGAGGATGAATCCTGATGACTTAAGTGATACTCTGACTTTTTAATCGGGCGCCACCAACAGGACAAAAACTTAAATATCTCAGCACTTGCCAGACAGATTAGTTGTTTTGAGACACACACTCACGGTTCCTGGACAATATCAAGGTTTTCATCCAAATAAAATGCAAATTTTGACTGTTTTTAGATTTTTTTTAGCATTTCCACACAGTATTTCTTCAAGTTTAACTTCATAAAGCAGCCAAAACAAACCCAATGTTCTCCAAACTTCGACCATCCCCTGACTTTTGCTTAAGTACCATTAAGTTATATTGTTGACCTTTTCTCGTGTTTAATGCTAATTAGCCAATGCTACCACGCTAATCTAGGGATGATGAACATGATAAAACATAACAAACCTGCTAAACATCAGCATGTGAGAAATACTGGAATAGTTTGATCTGTTTTTGCAGCTTTGAGATACAGAAATCATATTTTATAAGATTCTGAGAGACGATTATGAGACACAATTTAAAAATAACTAAGTCAGAGCCTGAGTGCAGCACTTTCTAGACTCAGATGAAAATGATCATTAAAGCTAACTTATACTAATGACTCAAAGCTTGTTTTCCTAATTTATTATATTCAATTCAGTTCAAGCTCGGCTTCCCCAGTTTGCTCGCAAAGCCAAGAGTGTTTGCTGTGACAAAGCTTTGTAGGAGGCGTCTGCCTTGCAGTCTGCACTCAGGGAACAAACACCACGTCCATCCAGATGTGACCACATGGGAATGTCACTTTAATATTAAATACAGTTACTTTTTTCAGGCTTGGTCACTCAAAACTAGTCCAACATGTCTGCCTTCGTCATATATGTTCTCCTCAAACGACACAACACCTACTGATGATCTGATTGGTTAAAAAAATGAAAGGCCTCGTTTGGTCGCACAGACACGGCAGACCAGGAGCAGAATATATTTTAAACCTTAAAACCTGTTGCTATACCAACCAGCAGACAGGAGTTGATCTTAAGAGCTGCTCACAGTTCTTAACTACATCCTGTGTGTGTGTATGTGTGTGTGTGTGTGTGTGTGTGTGTGTGTGCGTGTGTGTGTGTCTGAGTGTGTGCAAGGTTGTTTTTTAGTGGCTTGAAGAATGAAAAAAAAAAAGAATAGGGACAAAGCATTTGTGAGTCTTTGAGTGTAAAAGAGGAGGAGACAGACGGATTACATTATGTTTGCCAGCAGGAGTCTACAGTCAGATACTGTGTTGTACAAGAAAGCAGGAAAACACCTGCTGAGTGCTTCGGCAAGCCTGCACCAGATTTTCACCACAGATACACACACTGAAAGCTATTTTCTTGTGTGTGTGTGTTTTGTTCTAATGGAAAGTTTCTTAGCGGTCTGATGTTTGTTTCTGTGTGTGTATGTGTGTGTGCGGTTGTTGTTGCACTGCAAATAAAATGCAAAACCAAAGACTTTATCCATTTTCAAAAAAACCAAAAGCAGTAAAACTAACTTTATCAAATAAGGGTCCATGTTTTTAATTCTATAACGGATGCCTGGTCATCATCTCAGCTGCTGTCACTTTCAGTTCAGCTCGATTTAAAAAAGGAAAAACCAGCAGTTTGGTCTGTCAGATCGTCCTCTGATCGTCGACAGAAGCCTTAAAAAACTGACAGCTGGTGGCGGCACCATGAGGGCGAAAGGGATTGGATGAGAGGGTGGGGGCATGACTCATCATTACCTGCTTTTTCACCTCACTTGTAATAAATGAAGCCATGGGAGGCCTGTTTATTGGCAGGAAGCAACAGAAAGGCTGCAAGTGGACCAAGAGTGGATAAATAATGGATTGTCTCATTCTGGCATTCAGTGTGTGTGTGTGTGTGTCTGGTGTGTGTGTGTGTGTGGGAGCAGGTTACAGTGAGTGAACCTCACAAACTGGAAATGACCAGTGCACAAAAAAATATTTTAAAAAACCTGCTTTGGTTCATGAAAAATGAGCATGAGGAACAACATGTATGCAGGGACTCATTATCATATCACCATTCTGATTCCAATTAAAAGCACAATTCATCTTCAGAAAAGTGAGAAATTAAGAGGAGATGTGAGAAACAAAAGGATTATTCTTTCACTGTGAACAACAGCGTGAATGTGAGACAGGAAGCCGGCGAACGAGTGACCTCTATTTGCTTTTATCGTCTGGACGCATTTTGTACATTTTGTGGCATCAAACCGGCAGTTTTCGGGTCTGAATGATGCTGCAGCTCATCGAGCCGACGCGGTGAAGATGGAGCCGTCAGAGCTGCACCTTATTGAATCTGCACAGAGCAGGAAACACCCAACGCCAGATACAAGACACGAGATACGATCTGTGACAGCATGCAGAGATCAACAGAGGATCAGCTGACCGGCCGAGTCCTCACATCCTGCACTCAAGCTGCACGACACACAGCTACATGTGGTTATACTTTACTGAGGCTTACTGCTCTTATATGGAGGATTTAGAGTGGAAGTCCTTAAAAAGAACAAAAGGAAGAGGAAATATTTACATTTCTGAATGCCATTTAATAAGTAACTGGTCACTGAAACTGTAAATGTAAAGTTGTTTCATGAATTATCTGGAAAATTGACTGTAATGATGCATTTTTAAAAAGCTGACATCTTAAAGATTTGTGGTTTTCACAGGATGCTGCAAACAAATAATCTGGCAGAAAGTGATGAACTAATTTAGATCAAATATATAGAGAAGCTAAAATTTCTCAGCCATAAGGATAATAATATTTGCATTTTTTGCAGAGTTAGTACTTTAATTTAAAAAAAATTTAGTCAATTTTGCTGATAAAACTTGCATACTTACTAGTTACATGATACTAGTGAGGTTTTGAATGCAGTATTTTGATTTATGGCAGAATATTTTCCCAGTTTTGTATTGCTACTTCTGCACAAAGGGAAAAAAATGACACTAATATTGGTTTATTAAGTTACTGTTAATGTAAATAAGACCTCAGTCTCAAACAGTAATTGTAATATTTGTAGTTTTTTGTATTTAGTGCATTAATTCTTGCGTTTTACAACCAATGTAAACAGTTATCACTAATCTACAGGGTTCACAGTGATGAAAGACTGTTTTTAAGAATGTGCCGTGAAGAATTTTGACAGCTTTGATTGATTATTTAGGGCTTGAGTTTGGATCAATATGGTCTGATGCCAGATGCTTGCTGAACCCACACACACACACACACCGAGAAAGGTACACTTCAGAATGTGTGTGTGTGTGTGTTTGAGTGAGTGAGTGAGTGAGTGGGATGTTTCCAATGATTTAGACACACACACACACACACACTTACACACACACACACACACACCCTGTGCTCCCCAGAGTGCAGGGAGACAAGTGATGTGGATGAGGAAGTCGTTCTCAATCAGCGAGAGCAGTCAGAGGGAAGCAGATGAGCATGAGAGTGAAGGCAGAGCTTCCACAGGAGGAAGTGAATGTTCTCTCATGTACAAAGGCCAAGAAGTAAATGTGCTTTCCAGAGTGAAGACCTACAGGCACGCTGCACCTCACACGATAAGGAATGTAAACACACACACACACACACACACACACACACTCTGGAAATCACCATCACTTCCTGCAGAACAGATGAAAACATTACTAATATACATGTTCCCAGCAGCTAGTTTGACATGTTTGGGAACTGAGATTTTTTTTTAACCAGAATTCTTGCTGAGTTTCAGTGGGTTTGAATAAAAGCTTGACCTTTTATTTGTAATGATGGACCTGCATGTGGCTGCAGCGAGGTGGAAGAAGAAATAATGACCAAAGTAAATGTGGATTTAGCAGCGAACAGCGACTGTGTGACAGATTCAGTTATTTAAAGAGACAACAAGGTGTTTTAGCAGATTCACCAGGCTGGTTTAGCAGGTTAGCGCAGGAATGTCGCAATATATCAGTGCTGACAACAACTGCGATGCTAATGAGTAAAGTACGGGCATCATTTTAATAATCCTAGCGCCCCTTGAATTGCCAGTAGGTGGCAGTAATGCACATTACGTCTGGCTGCCACCCGCTACAAACTGGGAAAATCTTTGTGGTGTAAATGTTGTTTTTGAATACTTTTCTCACAGTTATGGTTACAATCTTTCCCTTGAAATGCATCATAATTTGCCAAAAAAAGAGACGAAACACACAATAAATAGAGTTAAAAAGCTGAATTAGACCAAAGGCTTTGTGTTTCAAACTTTGTCTTTTTACAGATGACATGCTGATATTAATGAGAATTCTTAAGCTCACAGCAATGATGACAATGTGAATCTCTGATACTGAAACAGACTCTGATGCTTGTATGCTAACATTTGTCCTCAACATGTCCTCAGGCTTGCATTATGTTTTACAACTCTGTACTGCGGATAAATTAAAATCTAACCCTGACCGACTAACTGGCATTAAATAGAAAGTACGACTGAAATTACACTAAGAAAATCCTGAGGGAACATAACTGTCAGTAGCAGATTTCATGGCAATCCACCAATGTTTGTTGGATCATTTGACTCAAAACAACTAACATCAATCTCACTCTACAGTTTCACCAATGTCGTCAGGGTATATCATCAGGAAACCATGAATGTCTACAAAAAACTGGATCAAAAACTTTCTTTCTGGGTGAAAACTTTGAACTGCTGGTGGTACAAGTTGAAAAATAGAAAGATAATTGGTCAGTAGGATTCATCCTCTGAGGATCATGAATACCTGCACAAAACTTCATGCCAATCCATCTAGGATTTGTTGACATATTTCAGTCTGAACCAAAGCTGTTTGCAGCTGATCCATCTGACACATCAACATCAGCATTCTTGGAATAAAAATGCATTTTGGTCATCATGCTTTTTTAGAAAAACTGGCCACTGTTTTTGTGTTTCTCCCTCTGAAGGTTAAATGTTTGCTGCGAGACCTCGACATCATTTGAAGCAATCTGTGTTCAGCTTCCTGAAGAGGAGTCCAGGTTGTGTTTTTGAACTCAGAGGGCATCGTGATGCCTGAGGGGATGCAAACATGACATCCTGGGTTTGTGTCCAGCCCTGGTCCTCATTACACACCCTCCTCCTCCTCCTCTTACTCCTCTTCCTCCTCTGTCTATGTCTCATAACACTCCCAGTCCCTCCACCATGTGAACCATCACTAAAAAGAAAAAGCTAAAATGCCACACAGAGTAAAAAAAAATCCTAAAACCCACTGATGCCCAACCAAGAACAGATTGGCTATAGATTGTGGAGTGTGCAGTTTCTTCTCCACCTACTGCACATCGACTATAAACTGTGCACAAGTAATGACAGAAAACACAGTTTGTGAGGAGAGAAAAAAAAACACCTTCATTGATAAAAAGCCATGAAATAAACAGAGCACATGTGCAGCAAAACGAGTGAGACGATGTCACAACACGAGACGTTTCACAGACACACGAGCCGGGCGACAGCGTTTAGAGGTTGAGCTTCATCATGAGGTGCATTCAAGCAAGACAAGTCAGCTGCACACCGTGAAAATGCTCATTCAGTCTTTTCATGTTCCTGATTGAAGAGACTGCCTTGATGCTAGAAAGATAGCATTTGTTCTCTGAGTTTCTCTCCTTCCTCACACACCCGGTTATGTCGCTGCCGCTGTAATAAGGTGCCTCTGCAAAGGGTTTGTAAGGTTTATGTAAAGATTATAAGTTATTTACTCATAGATCAGTGACTAGTCGATGAAAAAAGCAGCTTTTGGGTTGCAGATTATAGTTCAGGTGTTAAGTTTTACATATATAAAAGCTGATAGTGCTTGTCAGAATGATCTAGTTATTCTCAGCTATGTTGTCCTGTTCCCACCTGGTGTTAAAATCCGTCCTGAGAGATCCGATCACAAGTGGACAGTGTTGAGTACAGGTGGGATGCATTGAGGACACATTTGGGATCAGACCACTTAAACCACATTGGTCTGAGACGCATGTGGCCACATTGTTTTAGCAGTGGGAACAGCACCGCCCACTAAGCTGGTGTCTTCTGTATAAGTGGCGTCATAAAAGTTCAAGACAACAAGAGGCAGTAACCAATAACAACCCTGCAAACGTCCGTGGAGATTTACAATGAATACTTTTTTTTTTTTGATTTGTGCACTAAGTTCTTCTTCTACTTTAAAATCCTGCAGACAGGAAGAGCGTTCTTCTTCTTCTTTGTTTTTTACAGTCAGCTAGGTGCGGTTTAATGCATTGCTGCCTCCTGCAGGTTAAAAACAACAACACAGTTGGTCTCTTCAAGCGGAAATGACGTCTGTGGTTATTTGCATGTAGATTGGGGGAGTACCAAGTACCAAGTGGGAACACATGCGATTAGCGCTGTCCACTTGTGATCAGATCACTCAGGACGGGTTGAAAACCAGGTGGAAACAGGCTGATGGAGTTTGTAGTTTACAGCCATGAGGACAGTTTGCTTGGACAGACACTAGGAGCGTATTTATGGGCCTGTAAAGCGTCGCTGTGTGGGTACCTGAGCTTCAGCCGCTGTGCTAAGCGAGGCTCTGTTGTTTCTGTGGGAAAGTGTCAGTAAAGCCTGAGCTCTGCTGTTCATGATGGAAACAGTATGTGCTGTTTTTTTTTTCTGCCTCTAAAGAAGAACAAAGTGTGAAAGCTGCATTGTTACGGATCCCACTCCTTTTTTCCTAACAAGGCTCTGCCTCTGATTCGCTCAGCCTGATTTTCTTCCTCTGCTCACCTGGTTTAGATGAAACCGCAGTGAATTTAGTGTCACTGTTAAATGTTAATTCTGAAGAAATGTGAGTTTTACAGTTTGAATCAAACACCAGCGGCCGATTTTTCTGTTTGTGTCTCGTTTTTTTTTCTTCTGGTCGGTTCTGTAAAAGAAGCGGCCGGCGGCGCTGCTGATGGAGCAGATTGTGAAATGTAGTTTCTCTGGTAAATACATCGACCTCTTCAGCTGTCGCAGATGAGACTCTGGGCTAAAGAGAGCGAACAGGCCGGGTGTGTCTGCTCCTCCACACACACACACAAACACACACACACTGAGCTTTTTAAAACGATATGTGTGTGTGACCAGGAGTGTCGGCCCTGCAGACACCAGGTCTGTTCGCTCCTTCCAGCACAGAAACACTCCAGCAAAGAGGAACATCTCTGGAGAAGAGCAGCAGCAGCAGCAGCAGGCCTGAGGGGGGGATGTTACAGCTGAGGAGGTTGGTGTGTTTTTGTGGAAACTAAAGCTTACAAGCTGCAATATCAGCACCGCTGCCGGCTGTTTGTGGTGCAAACCAGCTGCAAGAAACAAGCTGAAACAACCAGAGCTACATGTAAGGCAGCATCCATGACTCAAACATTTAACTAATGATCATTATCCAGCCAATAAAGGCAACCAATCAGAGGCATTGATGGTTGGACGGTTGCAAAGTGGAGCTTTGATTATCTGGAACTAAGCTTTTTATACGTTGCACAGCAGCTGCTACTTACAACCTGCAAGGTTTGCAGCCGCTTCATCTCAGTTTTGAATGAGAGGGAGAAAGTTCAGCTGAAATGAACTTTAAATTTGAGCAAACAAGCTAATTTTGAGCAGAAAAAAACAGTTTGCACACAAATTACAGAGGCGAAATAGGAAAGAGAAATGTTTTATTGAGAGCTAATCTGTGTCAACATTATATGCCGACAAGAATCTGATTTTGTGTGCAGAGCAGAAGAAGATAGAAAAGATATGCAGCTCTTTTTAAACAGAGAGAGGTATCATAACAGTTCAGTTCAGGTTCAGCTGCAGTTGCTTGATTGTCAGTTGTTTAACAAATATTAATATTAATGCATTATCTTTTAACTTCTAACTCCATTTTACTCATTTTACAAATTAAACTCAATCTGAAGCACCAAACGCGTATATATAAAATAAATGATTGCTGAATATAATAAGATATGCTTTTTTACAATTAAGACCGAAATATTAAGAAAAAAGGGAAAAATCTGAACAAGGAAATCGTTTATTGACTTTGCATGTAAAGGGAGTAAAACTACTTTTTCAGGCAATCAATCTCACATTTATCAAACAAAGAGGAGCCCCGGTGCGCCGCTGCCGAGTGAGTTTTCTTTAGTTTTAAATGTCATGGAGCCTGTAGGTGGCTTTACGCCGCCTGTAACCCGACTCCTTCCTCAGACTCATATAGTGAGGCGGCTCAATTATCAGGTTTGGCTGCACCTTGAATGGACTGATTGACAGGAATACCAGAGCACTTAATGCACGTCTTTTACCCAAAACTGTAGATTCGAGAGTAAGAGAGGCTGTAAAGGTAACGAGGCGAGTCAGAGAGCACGACGTCTAAACAATCCATCTTCAACAGATCCAAGAAAACCATTTCATGTCTGCGTGCCGCCTTTGTGAAGAAAACAGCAAGACATGCAGACTCACGCCCCGTCTTGTTTATGCAGACACAACACTGTATCGACTGCATCGTCACACTTTGTTTTTCCATAAATTTGGTGAAAAAACACACAAGTCGTGAACATTAATGTGCTGAACTTCCTGTGCAGATTCAATAAAACGCACCACGCCTGCACTTGCATGGATAGAAGGGAAACTGGAAGCTTGAACATGAACCTGAAGCCTCCAGTTGAGCAACATCTCGGCACAATTGTGCTCCTTTTGGTGTTTGGCGTGAATACATCTTTTGGTTACAGCTTACCAAGGTGTTGCCGTCTCATTAGAGCCAGAAGAGTCCAATCAAACTGCACTCAGATCTGTACAAATACAGCTTTTCAGAAAAAAAAAAAGCTGGAGCGCAGAAGGGGAGGGTTGACCTTGATGAGGGACGGGAAAAATGGTGTTTCACAACAAAGATATGCAGCGAAGCCGCCTGAACCTGCGAACAGACTATTAGACTTCCATTTTCTATAATATGCTTTACCAGCAGAAAAAAATGCGCCTCGAGTCAGCACATAATACGAACAACAAATCACAGTAAACAGGACCACACATTCGCTCCGCCGCTGTTTCTTTTCCATGTTGGTGTTTACAAGGTTTCATTTAACAAGGGTTTTTTAATTTTAAAGTCTTTTCTGTCCATAAATAAAAAAGGAAATGTTGCTCTTGTGTCCGATGAAATAACCGTGCGGTTTTCTGTCTAATGCAAAGTCAGCTTGGTCAGAACTTTTGCAGAGAATTTGGGGCTTTGAACCGAGAATAAAATACAATGCAAAGACCCACAAGCGAAGGAATATTGTGGACAAAAAGCAGCAGGAATGCAATGTTCTTTCTTTTGGGGATTGTCAGTTATGTAACTGTGTTAGCAAAATGAAGACACATTTGGTCAGCGCGGGATTGATTCAGTACTTTACCCTGAGTGAGAACTCGTGCATGATTCAAACACCCAAGCAGCACTCTTTAATTCATCACACTTAATGTTCTTGATATCGACTGCTTCCCTCCTCTGTCAGAGCACAATGGATCGGGCCAAAGTGCGATATGCTCTGAAAGCTAAATCAGCCGGTTGGTATGAGCTGCACGCTCGAGTTATGTGCCGATCGTCGGTCCTGGAGTCCAACCGCATGTTATCAACGACGGGACCACGTGGTCTCCGTCTTATACTTAAAGGAGTAACTGAACCTTAATGAGGGCCTGACTTTAAGAGGAGCTGAATGGGAACATTAGGAGATGAAAGAACTTAATTTTGCTACTCAATTATACAGTTAAACGTCTGCTGAAAGCTTTGAGGTCTTCATCTAATATCCGTGGGGTTTTTTTGTTCATTTTAATGTCATTCAGGAGGCGGAGAAAGACCCCGGTTAAGCTTTGTGCTTGACATTAATTCTGATTTGTGCTGATGAGGCTGTTTTGCTGTAAAATGCTGTGTACTATGTGAGCAGACTTCATTCACTAAAAAGCCACAGAGAAATCCTTTAGCTGTTTTAATTCAAAAAACATACAACGTATTACACAATTATCTAATGAGGAGGGTTATATAAGAGAAATCAGGAATTTGTACAGGTCCAGATTCATAAAATATAATAAAATCGCATGTTTTCCCTCCTGTTTGACACTTTATTTATACATGTCCGGTAAGTATTTTTATCTCTTTGTCAGTTTCTCCGCCTACAGAATGTGAGGCAGCATTCCCATTTCCTCTTTGGCTCCTGTTTTCTGTAAATATTCCTCTGGTAGGCGACCGGGACTCTAAAATTACATTTAAAAAAACTACTGTGAGAAATGATTTTTTCTTCTTTGGTTTTAAGTTATTTTACTTTTAGTCACACAGACGTCCGAGAGCATCCTGCCCACTCTCTCTGCAAAAAAAACGAGTCATTTCTGAACACTGATGGTTTTCTGAGCTCACACGATCAATACTTGCTATGAGGGGAAACACTGATTTTTACACCTTTTTCTCTCACACTGATTCCAATTACTCATCTTATCTGATCTGCTGTTACAGGTTTCTCTTTTTTTTCCAAATTAAAACCTGTATTTCTCTGTTCAAACTGAAAAACAAATAAGTGAAACAGCATCTCTGAGGTGAAACTGCTGGCTGAAGTCGGGATGAAACGCTCGGTGCTTGCTCAGTGTTGTTTGCATCTGCAGGTTTTAAGACTAACAAACAAAGCGGAGAGAAAAAAACTGAAGAGCTTGCAGAGACATCATGAGTCAGAACGCACACAGGAAGATAAGGAGCTGCAGGGAGTCGAAGCTTTGAAACTCGCAGCGTCGGTTCTTGGAAAATGTTGCGGCGCTGCGAGTTTCTGAATTACCGTTTGGAGCGACTGTGTGGGATTTTTTTTCTCTTCAGCGAGAGACAGATTTCTACCTGGTGGGATGAGAACAAATGCTAATCAAGTGGAGACGAGTGAAGAGCTGCAGGCCTTTCTTTCTCCCCTCTCTGTACGTTGCAATTTGATTTTTTGGTCAAGCGGTGTGAAGTAGGTACATTTATTCAAATGCTGCACTTTAGGAACATTTTCAGACCCTTGTGCTCTAATGTACAATGTGTAGCTTTTTTTAAGTAGCAGCTCTTTTTGCTCTTTTATGCCCAAACATTAAAAAAGCAAGCATGGATTCAAAGTCATGTTCACTCTTGCAAACTGCTTATCCTTTGTTTTAGCAGCTCTGCCTCATTGTTTGTTCATAAACCTGTAAAAAAATCTCCTTTAAGTACCATTTTATGACACAAGATGTTACACGTGTGCACTCTACTACATTTGATGGACGGTTTTAGCTGCTTTTAAATTAAGATTTCACATAAAACACATATGACAAACTTGTAAAATCCAATGAATCCATCAAATTTAACCAGCTGGTCTTCAAAACAGCATCTAATCCGGACTCATGTCACGTTTCTGATCATCTTTAAAAACAGATATATGCATATGAACAGAGATTCAGAAGCTGCAGGACAACAGTTTGGTATTGGGATCAATAATCTAGTCAATTTTAATTATCTAAAAATCAATAAATCAACAAAAAGTGGGGCCATGAAGCAGGAAATACTCTCATAGAGCAGAGCCCGATGGAATAAAGTAGCAAATATTTGTTCCATCACTGATTTTCTTTTTAAAAAACACAAGAAGAAGAGAGTTTTTTAGCTCATTTAAATACTAAAGGAAAACCTTTTACCCTCACAAACTACAGTCATTATTTACTAATTTGCTTTGCAGGGTTTGTTTTGAAGCAACGAGTGCGAGTGTGCATGCACGTCCGAACCACAAAAAGGGCAGGAAAGTGAGCAAAACATGAAGCCGAACAAATAAACAGCTCGCACACCGCAGGGCTCCAATGTCACCGAGTCAGCGCAGTCGGTGTGCGAGACGTTTATTTGTTCAATTTCTTCCGGTTTTTTTTTTGAAGGAAACCCAATTCAATTTCAGCCTGGACTGCTTTCACTGGGACGTGGGAGTGAGACGCTGCAGCGCACAGACGTTGGAGGTCAGGGTGGACGGTCCTCTGAGGAGCTCGACTGTCTGATGTAACCCACTTTGTTCCTGTTGAAAACATGGCCGACCGTGTTTCCGCTGTACCTGGAAGCACCGACTCACTTGGCTGGAGAACAATAGTTGCTTTGTAGTCGTTCGTTCTCTATCACAGAGGTTCACAGCAGGAAAAAAAGACAACAACAACAACAACAACACCTGGTTTCATCTGAGGAAAGGGACGCCTGAGGTGACCTTTCACAATAAAACGCCTCGGGGTGGCTTGAAAAATGATTGAAGCTATATGACTAATTCATCGCATCGTGGTCGGACACAGAGAGTGACGGCTTTCAGAGCGTGTTGGCATGTTGAGGGTCTTGAAAACGCTCACAGGTTGTTGTTGCTGTCAGAAACAGTCGCAGCAATTACCGGCAGATGTAACATGTGAGTGTTTCCATGGAGCATCTGCACAACAAACGCTAGATTGTGTTTACACTCAAGGCTCAGGATTTACATTTTAAAGGGTTATATAGATGCTTTTTTTTCTGTATGATGCACACACACACTGGAGAATAGTGCAAAAGCTCCCGGTTATTATCAGGCTAAACCTCAGGGTGCTCAAAGGGAGGCGGCTCAGAGTATCTGTGTGAATCAAAGGGGGCAGTTAGTGACTTCTGCACTTCCTCCCACCGAATCAGGTCAAGACAGACAGAATGTAAATCAAGACGAGCGACTGTGAGAGAATGTGAAGCAGCAGAGAGACGAGCTGCAACCGACAGAGATATTTAATCTGAGCTGACGGAGAAAAAGGCTCCCAGTGGGATTACAAACAAGAAGAGATAGTAATGTTATTTTCTGTCAGCTCGTCGCTGGACAGGATGCACCGCTGCTCGTCTCAGGTGATTTCCCATCATGCATGTGAAGCTGCAGATCTACAGAGTGTTGCCTATTCTGCAGGCCAAAAAAAGAGGAAATTTCTGCAGAAAATTAACTCTGCATTGAACAAAAGTTTAGGATATTTACGCTTTTTGTTCAACAAGATAGTTTTCACAAACAAACAGCAATAATCTGACGTTTGAAGCTTAAATAGGATCCCAGAAGCTAAAAGCTAAACTCCATCACTGTCACATGACCTCAACATCACCACCATTCAGCTTCATATAACTTGATAACTTTACAGGTTGGAAAGTTCAAGTAGTTTGTAACAGCACAACTATATAAACACATAAAGGCTTTAAAGGCGACTGGGGAGTAAATGAGCATATTTTCCATGATGATGTTTAACTTCCCGACAACCTCTGTGGTCTCATATAGCAACCTCATTTTTTTAAGACCCATAAAGCCTTCAAAAAACAAAAAAGCAGGGTATTTATTGACTCATTTCATGTTGTAGAATGAAACATTAAAGCTTGTATTAGCCACAGACTTTATTTTAGACGTAAAGCCTTTTCAAAAACACATTGACTCTGAGACGAGGGCACCAGAAGTTCAACACAGCAAACTCATTTATGACTAAATCTTGCTTCGCTCCAATAAAGCCAATATTTACAGGGGCCTTTAAACACATTTATTCTGTTTCTTTGACTGCACAGGTGGAGAAACTGTGAGCTAAAAGCTGTTGTTAAATCCTAAAATCATGAATTAATGGAAAAGTTTCTTAAATTTTCAATAAAATCTTTCATTTCACTGCACACCTTATTAATAAGCAGGATTGTTTTTTTAGGTGTTTTTGCTCCATCATCCTCTTTTCGGTGATCTGAGGTAAAGTAACAACTCCTCCTCATTTCCCTCCTCACCCTGAGTGGAGGCTCGGAGGCTGTAGAGTAACACCGCCTCTGCATTTATTGATAAAAGTGGACTTTTCATGGAAAAATGTAATTTTTCGTGGCCTTTGGAGTTTTTACAGACCTGCAGATGACTCAGGCGCTGTGGGGTTACAGAAGCGGACGAGTCATGGATCTTATGTAAGCCTCTCTGTGATGATAGTTGTTTTTTTTTTTTATTTTATAAACTTTACACAGAGACACGGCGTGCATGCTAAACACGCTTTCAATGCAGAACGTGACAGTGAAATATCACGCGACGCCGAGAACGAAGCCTGATCTGTAACTCTGCGTTATTAGTTTCACTTCATGTGTTATAACTGAGGCAGGAAATGTTTCTCTGTTGAATTCAGAGCAGCTGCTTTGACTTTTTATTGTCTAGTTTAACCCAAACAAATCTCTCGTTTCATTACATGCACCATTACTCAAATAATACTTTAGAAAAATACACTTATTTATCAAGAATATTGCCTGTTACTTTAGTTCTGTGTGATTAAAGATTACATACATAATCTTCAAGCCTGTCGTTGTCAGGAGACCATCTGGCAAGACACACAGCCCCCCCACTCGCAGGAAATAAAATGCATTTTATCAGCAGACAATGAAGAAAAAACAGCAATACACCTACATGAGGAAATCCTCCTGCCTGCCTTGTATCAGTCCAGGTGAGCTCAGCAAGCATTTTTCAGCCCGGCTCTCCATTCGGAGGCCAGACATTGTGGTCTGTGGTCTGTCGACGGAGGAGCTGTATTATACTACTCATTGAGTTTTCCCTCCTGGGGGAGCGGCCACAGTAAAAAAAAGAAAAAAAAAAGACTGAAAATACTGAGACGCAGCTTCCAGGAGTCCAAAGAAACAGAGCAAAGACCTTTTATCGATCGAGTCGAGGTGGGATGCAGGAGCTGTGAAAGAGCATGTGTTCAAGCAGAGGAAGCTTCTTTGTCCGAGTAAGAAAAGACGTGTCGGGCTCTGACTTACAAAAAGCTCCTCTGACTACAGCTGAGCTCCACTGAGAGTATTATTACAAAAAACATCGATTTTTTAAAAATATAACTCACATATATGTACATACGAAGCACACAACTTTAATTTTTAATAATTATTGAAGATAAAGTGGAGAAATTATCTTCAGATCAGGTAAGATAATTATGTAGATTTATTGTAAGTTAAGGAGGAAAAAGCAATCCTGCAGTTACATTTGGTGGTTTGCAGTCATGTTCTTAAGCACTGCTTTATGTTAAGGTGGTTTTTCCAGGATTTTCCAGGAAACATTCAAGGATTCATTGATTCCTCTCTATTTGAACCTGCAGAGGAAACAGTGGAGATGAAGGAGGCAGCGTTTCTTTCCGGATCTGCAGCTTATTTGAGCTTATTTAATTAAAAATACATCATAATAATCTGAAACAGATATGGAGTATGTGTTTCTACATGCCACAGTGTTTGTTTGCATGCAGATGGAGTGATCTTCGCAGCTACTAAGGCTCCATATGCCGCCATATAACAGCATCCAGGACGACTAAATGCAGCAACGCTGAAGCCGTCACAGGCTGCAGTTCCTCTAATGGCCACTAGGTGGTTGCTCCAAATCACCAAGACTGTGTGCTCCAAAAAATGTGAAAACTCTTTCTCTATAAACATGTAAATATAACAGTAATTCCAAAAAGGTCACTTGACCATCAACGATGAAAACACAAGACTAAAGGCTCAATTCTGACGGATCGTATGACAGAGAAACAAACTTTACGCAAGACAACAACGTCTGATTACAAAGGCAACGTTTGGTAACGCAGCAGTAAAACAGGTTTACTTTTTAACAACAATAAGGTGACAAACATGCAGCAATACTGTTTTTTTTCATTATTAAATCTGCATTTACCAGTTTTGGCCACTAGAGGGCAGACAAACTTTCAGACAATTTAACATTAGCAGTTTACAGAGTTGTTACGGCTAATCTGTTAGCAAATTGTTGCTCATTAAGCACACAGAGAACAACTTTATTTATAACTTATATGCAGTTTTATTATTTCCATCAGGTGAACAAAAATCTACTTTTCGCTCTCCTTAAAGCTCTGATTTGGTCGTTACCAGTTCCTTCAAATAATGTCCTTATTTGACTTAAATTACCAGCTTGTTGCTGGATTTGTGGAGGTGGAATATAGCTGTTAAATCAGATCATCTGTTTCTGCTGCAGCAGATAAAACATGAAATCTAACCTAATAAGCAAAGTTTCTGGACAAACTTTGTGTTAAGTTTGAACCATGATTTGTCTCTCAGCGCCTCAGGGACGATTTACGTCTGCAGGCCAACACAACAAAGCAGTGAAGGTGAGCTGATTGATGTGTTCAGCGTGATGATTTTTATTTTCTAAAGTCTCATTTAGCCGATTGTTAGCAACACGCACAAGCTTCAAAAATCTTCCAAAAAAGCCACAAATTGCTTATTTACTGACACATTTTCTAACATAGAACAAAAGACCTTAAGTCTCTTCAGCTTGTGTTTACCGCAGACTTAATTTCAGGCATCAGAATAAAAGCTCTATTCAAATAAAAACCCATTGACTTTAAGATGAGGGAACCAGAAGTTCAACCACGCGAGCTCATTTCCAGGTTTCAGGACTCATTCCTGCAGCTCTCTATCGAATCTAAATGTAAATGCGAGCGGCAGCCACGTCCGTAACTGTAAACACAATCAGGAGTAACAATCTGAGAGCTTTGAACTTTCAAACCCACATTTCCTTTAACGCGTCCTCAGTTCCTTCCTGTTTTCCACCGACACGAGAGAAAAACTGAGCTCTCTGCGGACAGAGAGAAGTTAGTTAGTTTTTGATTCATCACTTTGGTGTTGACAGAGAAGTGATGGGACAAAAGGGTTTAATTCAGACAAATGGAGTGTTTTTTGGCTCCCGGGTAAGGAGGAGGGATAAAGCACTCCTCGGTTTAAACAGCTCAAAACAAAATCAGGTGGATTTTGCATTTAAAAAAAAACAAAAAAAAAACCCTGAAGCTTTTAAGAGGCTGTGTTTCACCCCTCAAATATTTAAAACACAACATACACACCCGTCAGTGTGTGCATGCAAAGTGCCACAAACTAAAGCCAAACAGAATTTCTCCCCGCCTGATGACAGCCCCCAGACGCCAAATGGATCTGTGTAATAGCTGGCATTATCATTACATAATGTGCTTAGCGGGGGGATGAAGGGAGGACAGAGGCAGAGTTTGAATCTGATGGAGCACAACTGCTGCTAACTTAAAACACTCGGCGGCTCCCGTTGAGAGACAGCACCGGTAATAACGACGATAACCCACGATGTGAACAGGCTGACGATCTGGCCGGCTTTGTTAGCGGCGGGTTAGTCACAGGAAAAAAACATGGGACACTCCTGTGAGTCATTACTACTGCATGACAGCTTGCAGATAGACTCCTAATAGGATTCTGCAGGGGTTGGGCAAGGCGGCACTAAAATCACTCTTTACATTGAACTGAGCATTACGAGGCTCAGGGGAGGGTTTTTTTTTTTGAGTGGATTGATGCAGCAGTCTGTTTTGCAAAAAGAAGAAGAAAAAAAAAAAAAAAGGTCTGGAAATGGCTTTTGGTGTGTGAGAGGCAACAGATGGCCCCAACACACACTTCCTCCTCTTCAGCCCTTAAAGGAATACACTGACGGTTTAGGAGATTATCCTTCTTGGTCGGATGCTAAAAGTGTTTGTTTCTGCTAAACTGTTAGCTACTTTGGAGATTTGATCCTCACCTCAAACGGCATCGGTGTCGTCTTTTGGGGCCGGCGCCTTTTAACACTCTGCAGCACGCTAAAGTGTTAGCATGGAGTGTTTGCACCAGTGATACTGTAAACACATTAAATATAGGCGTCTGTGTGATGTTATAACTTCTATTTTTTCTCTGCAGCTAGTCGAGCATTTATATTTCTCAAAGCAAGAAAAGGACCCAGACTTTAAATTGGACTGGTGCACGGGGGAATAGTCAATTATTTTTTTCTCTTGCACCTGAAAACTGTCATTTCCTTTTTCTGGCATCGTCAGGTTTTTGTGTTTTTTGTGCTCTCGCCGGACCACAGAACAGAATTCTGCAGGCTTAGAAAGAAAAAATCTCCAGTTTTTGCTTCATTACTCTTAGATTCAATTATAAAACTTGACCCTACATGGCAGAGATGAGCTTTTAAAGAGAAACTTAAACGTTAAATCCTTCACGAATCTCCACAGACTGAGCAAACTTGACCTCAGTCATTATTACAGTTGGAGGTTCTCTGACGTAGTTTGTTGAGTGTTCGACTACATCCAGCTGCGATGTACCGTTGAATTTTAGTGCATTACTTCACTGCTGCTGCTTCAGTGAGAGATGTATCGTCGTTATCAACAAGTAAAGATGCACCAATCATGCATCTCTTCCTCCTAATAGGTCGATATCTGATATACTCGATATATCTAAACTCAAAATGTCTGCTGGTTGCTGCAAAATAGTGAGAAAACATCAGGCCAGGTGTTGCTGTGGAGCTGTGATTGGTCACATCTGGCCGATCCTCCTCATCAGGTCATAACTGGAGTCAAATTCCTTGCATGTGTTCAAATATTTGTAAATTTTAATGTAAATAAAGCAAATTTTGATTCTGGTTTTGATTAATTTTACAGGTAAATTTACAGGTAAATGCTGCTGGCATGAAAAACATGATCCACCTGTGCAACATCTGTTATAACTGTGACAACACTCGTACTTAAGTGAAAACCCTAAAACAAGCAGGAAACATCTTAAATGAGGAAATTCTCTCACATTTGGCTCTAAATTCAAAACTATCTTCAACATTAACTGAATAAGTTTTCAAGAGTTTCTGCAGGTTTCAACAAGCTACATTTAAAGCTTTTAAGAAAGTTTTCAAGATCTTTTTGAAGCAATTTAAGGACCATTTCCATCCACACTGACAAAAATGCAGGTAAAAAATGCTTGAAAAATAAATAAGTTGTTCTTGAATTAAACTTGCATATAGTCTTTTAGATGAAAACAGCATCAACAAAAACACTTCTGTCTTATCACTCATGGAATAGAAATATATGTCATCATATTTCTTTCAAATCACCTTTAAGAGCAAGACTTTAACTAAGTCAATGCAACTGTAATCCAATCAATCTCCAAAACCTTTCAATCATATTTAAGACATTTTAAGGCCAACAATTCATAATATTGGATCATAAACTTTCCAGGAGTTTTAAAGAACCTGTGGAAATGCTGTTTTTCACAGTTTCTCACAGATCATGTTGCTTTGTTTCTGGACCGACTTCTTCTCTCCTCACAGTTGACAACAACTACAAACAAACACTGTAGCTGCAGACTTGTGCTGAGGAGACGGCAGCGCCGGCGGAGCGAGACGTCTCAGGGGAGGCCGCTGTGTACTGCGCATACCTTACCAACTCCCCCTCCAACCAACCTGCACTCGTCCTGTCAACACACGTGGCTCTGAGGCTTATCTCTCAAAAACACAAGGGCCTGCTCTGCCATGTGGGTCACACCGGCTATTTCTTCCAGCCCCGTCAGAGACGCGGCCCTCTGCACCCACAAAAAACATTAATTGATGTGGCAGAGATCTGGATGTCCAAATGGTTTTGATTACTCCCCCCTCGCCCCCCTCGCCCCCCCCAGCTGGGATGCTTGGTGGGTGATGCACTTTTCCGCTTCAATTAAAATCAAGATCGAGTCACAATGAGTCAGAAAATGCAGATTAGCCAGCAGGTTTCTTTAGCGAGGACCGAGATGTCCCGGTGTGATTTGGTTCATGAGGGAGAAAGAACACCGCCACACTGCTGCTTCATCCCCCCCCTCCCCCAAACCCCCCAAACTCCCCCCCTCCCTCAGAGGAAGCATGCAGATACTGGATCAAGTCCCGCAGGACCATGAAGAGCCAATTTGGGCCATCACCGGCTCTTTTAAAATCACAAACAACAGGAAGAGGAGAGTTCCTCTCTTTTGTTTCGTGCAGCATCGGGGCTGAACGTTAACGTCTGCAGAGGAGTTTCGTGAAAACAATCAAACAAATTCAAACCGAAGCAGGTTTTTCATTCGGATCACAGCGCCGTTTGCTGAACCTCCAGGAAGAAGAAATGACTTGAGCTCAATGTGTGACTGGTACGCACGAGGCCAGTGGTGATCAGAGGTGTGCAGAAACTTTCCTGAACCTCCAGGATGAAATAATGTCAGAAACACACACAAGCTGAGGTTATAGGACACAAGAATGTGGTTTGTAAATAAATTTTAGCCATTTCTCTTATATGCATGTTGCTGTCCAGTGGAAGCTGTCAGTCAAAATAACACGACGTGTCCCTGACTTTTATCATAAAGCTTTGGTTTGTGCTGCAGCTTGAATCTTTGAATCTTTGAGGATAAATCATTTCACCCTGTTTCATATCATGCTCTGTTGTTTGCTGCATATTCCAGGACTTTGTCATAACATTTTGATTTTTATTCACTAGATGTTCTTTCATTTGTTCGCTTTGTAAGGTCCTGACAACAGAAAACATGAATATCAACCAAAATATTTTTACAAGCAGGTGGAGAGTTACAACACGAGGACACAAAGTCAGAGTTTTCTGTTTAATCATGACATACAGGCAAAGAATAAATTGCTGCATTTCATTTCGAATAAGCTAAAACTGCAAAAAATGTGAATTTGAGTCAGACAGCAAAACGTCAGATAACTGTTGATTTTTGAGTTTTTTCACTAATCAAACTGCATTGCAGCTGAGCAGGAAGAGAGCCACTGTAAGGCCATGCTTTCTGTCTTTGGTCCTAAATGCACAACACAAAGACGGAGCTCTGAACACATGATGGGATGGTTTATCACCCACAGAGTGCAGATCTGATATCTGAAGCAAACTCATGCTGCTGCAGTTGTGTTTTGTTTATACGCCTCGTGTTTCTCCTCTGAAACTCCCATGGCAGCAGCAGCAGCTTGGGATTATTTGGGATGTTGCATCAGACCCAAACGGCCACTTGTGATTTATTTCTTTATTTATTTTCGTGCCTGCCTTCATTAGACACATCAGCTCTGTAGGTGAGGCTGGTGACGAGCATGCAGATGAGTCAGACCACGAACAACTCAGCCAATATTTGTTTACGATTAATTGCAACCAGAGTGACTTTGGTGCTTCTTCTGCATGTGGCCTTATTTTTGTGTGTGAGTGTTTGTGTTTGTCAAGGTGTTGGGTGTGTGTGTGTGTGTGTGTGTGTGTGTGTGTGTGTGTGTGTGAAGTTGACATCATAATTATCCTGCATCACTGATAACTCTTCAGGTGATTGTAAAATCATTAAGATGACGCTCCGGCAGATGTTTGTGTCTAATTGCCTTATTAGCAGGAAGATGGAGGGTCGCTGTGATTTGACGTTTGTGTCGACCTGCAGTGGGACTGAACCTCATCTGACACCTTGAGAATGACGGAGCAGGTACTAACCCAGTGTTATGAGGAAGTAGTAGATGCATGCCACAACATCATGACACCTGTTGCATCCAACCTCACGGCTGTTCCTGCATCTTTGGCTGCATGAAGAACTTGCATGAAAGTTGCACACCGAACCTTTAAGACTTCACTCTGCACACTTCACTCCTCCAGCTTCAGAGGCAAAAGTGTGTGTATCTGTTCTGAATGGCGAACACTTGAAGGCAGGTTGAAAAGCCTGCTGTTATCCTCCTGATTGCATCCCACTGCCTCCCCCAGTTTCCCTCCAAGAGCTCTGCGTCCTTGGCGTGAGGACAATGCTGCACACTCTCAAGTCCGTCCTCAGAGGCACTAAGTTGTTGCATTTGGTTGCAAACACATGAAAAGTTTTTAAGAAAAGAGCAAAGCAAAGTTTAAACTCTGCCCACTTAACCACCTCTGCACACCTGAACACCAGAAAATTATGCATCTAACTTCTCCAATCAAAACTACAACAGAAAACAGCCAGCGGCCACTTTTGGGGTCTTGTCTTTATAAAAATAGCAGATGACGGTAAATAACACTTTCTGACTGACGAAGCACTTAGCGGTGATCTGGACGGGCCTGACCATTGGGAGCAATTTGGTGACACTTTAACATGCAGACAGGAAGAGACACGGATCGAACTACCAACCCTGTAACTAATGGACAAGCGGCTCTCCCCTCTGAGCCACAGCTGCCCGAGGCAAAGCTGAAAGAAAATACTGTGCGGCTGCACATTAGAGCAAATAGAAAGCAGCTGGTGGGTTTTTTTTGTAGTTTATCTAATCTTTTGGACTGCTGTGTCCCACCCAGAGTTTCATACAGCAAAAAAAAAGACAAAACAAAGCAAGAAAAACTAAGATTGATTTCTCATCTGGCTCACAGGTGCACTTGTGGTTAAATAAATGCGAACATGTATAAAACATGGACCGTGTCTGGTTGCATAAATGTGTCCACAGTCAACTTTTAGCTCATGAAAAACTCTGGAGAGAACTGAGAGCAGAAGTGTCACTTTACACTTCATTAAAATGAGTCCCAAACACTTCACATTGCACCAACACAGACATTCGAAAAACACCATGTTGCGACGGCTAAAAAAAAAAACAAAAAAACAAACGCCCTCAGAAAGTCTTAACGGGCTGCAGAAGTCAAGTCTCTCACTAAACGAGGACTGCTCACGCAAATTAGGAAAAACGAGTCTCTGCATCTCGGGGGGGGGGGGGGGGGGGGGGGGGGGGGGGGGGGGGGGGGGGGGGGGGGGGGGGGGGGGGGGGGGGG
>JAPZDV010000006.1:21366395-21383452 GCA_029814665.1 Acanthurus lineatus | reverse complement strand
ACTTCACATTGCACCAACACAGACATTCGAAAAACACCATGTTGCTATGGCTAAAAAAAAAAAACAAAAAAACAAACGCCCTCAGAAAGGCTTAACGGGCTGCAGAAGTCAAGTCTCTCACTGAACGAGGACTGCTCACGCAAATTAGGAAAAACGAGTCTCTGCATCTCTTTTTCCCCCCCAGTGAGTGAGATCCTGGCCGCCCGGCCGAGGTCATAGAGCAACATCTGCCAGGCCAGAACTGCCTTCCCTGCTCCTGCTCCCTACCATCCCCCCCCCTGCTCCTGTCCAGTTCTGGATTAGAGATGGCCTAAGCCCCCCCCCGCCCCTCGCCTGCATGCCGCTCTGTGTGGATTAACTCTTGGAGAAGCTGCACTGCTGTCACACGTTAACCTGCAATCACGAGTCTCTTGTGCACAGCAAAGCTCCAGAAAAAGGCTGTTAAAGTCTGACAGGAACACGGTGAAGTCAGGTTTCGTTCTGTGAGAGCAACATGTTGTTCAGAGCGAGCTGCAGCAGCAAACCAACGCTCGGACACCTTCCCTGTTCCACCGAGCTTCAGGTTTGTAAAAATGATGCAGGTAACAGCAGCTTTTGTTCCAGAGTTCTCAGAACTGCTGCAGCCTGTCGCATCATCTTATTTTTTTTAAGGAAAATGTTTGCTGTTGAGTGAAAAAATGCTTTCGCAGAAAAATCTCATTCCTCCTCTGACTTTTTATTGCTCCGATGGCCGTGCTGCATGTTGTTATTAATTTGCTTTTATTATTCGTCCACTCAAACCTGAGATTAAAGGAATGACATTCAGCGGAGGAGCCTCCCTTCAGTGATGGAGACAGATATGAACCCCACACACACACACATACACAAACACACACACACACACACCTTTATGCTTTGGAAACTAACACAAAAACAAGACCGACAGACCGACTGTATGCTCACACAATTGGAACTTGCTTATCTCGCCACCAGTCAGTGCGACGCTGTTGGTGGACGAGCGCAGAGATGCAGCCTCAGACTCTGCTGAGCGCAAAAAACTGCGACTAATTTGAAGCTTCACCAAGAAGCCATGAATCATAGAGCCCGGTGAGGCTGATCGACAGCGGAGACCGAGCACCCTGCACACACTGCACACACACACTCGTTGACAGACACATGCAATCATTTGCTCCCATAAAATCGCACATATCTTCCTTTTCAGTTGAAGAGCAGAGGAGGAGGAGCAGGAGGAGGAAGAAGAGGAGGAGGGGGGGGAGTTGTGTTCTTTGCAGCAGCAACAGTTGGCTGTCTGTCGACTGAGAGGGAAAGAGTTAGCTGCAGCGCGGAGACACACACACACACACACACGGGGATGCACAACATGCATGCACACACACGCACACACACACACACACACACACACGCAGCAGGCGAGTGGAGGTAGAAAAGAGATGGACGAGGGAAGAAAAGGTGACAGATAGAGCCACAAAGCCACACGGCTGGAGGGATGCCTGGCAACCGGTGGCAAAAAAGAAAAAAAAAAAATGGAGATGCAGTATTAAGAGAAAGGGAGAGGGAGAGGAAGAACTAAAAGGGATAGACACATGGAGAACACGGTGGTAAACAGAAGGATGGAGACGACAAGGTGGAGGTGGAGGAGGAGACCATCACTCACTGGAGTCGTCTGAGTCGTATCCCTCCACGTCGGGCTCCTCGTCCCTCCTGGTGGCCTGCGAGGAGGCGGAGGCTCCGGCACAAGCCCGGTCCGGTTTATCCTCATTGGTGCGGTCACTTTCGGCAGCGGCGGTGGCGGAGGCGGAGAGGGCAGGGCTCGGGGGCCCGGCGTGGCCCGCTTGGTGGGGCGCAGCAGGGGGGAGGCCCCGCGGGTAACGGGGGAAGTAGTCTGAGATCTGCTTGATGGGCTGAATGGGACCAGGGCACACGTCAATGGCCATGTGCTCCTGGATGCTGATGGTGGGTTTCTCGCCTTTGCGTTGTGTCATGCATGCGGTCCAGCCCGGAGCCCACTCCCAAAACCAAAAAAAAAAAAAAAAAAAAAAAAAAGGTAAACAGACCAAACCCCCTTGTCCTCCTCCTACTCCTACTCCTCCTCCTCTTCTTCTTCTCCTCTTCTTCTCGCCTCTCTCTGTGGAAGAGGGTGGGTGTTGTCCTGGGTGGGTGCTGATGGGTGGACGGGTCCAGGTGATCTGTGGATGTCACCACCACCACACGGGGTCTACATGGAGGTCTGGAGGAGGCTGCTGCTGCTGCTGATGCTGCTGCTGCTGCTGCTGCTGCGTCTCCCAGTGATCATCTGTCCTCAGACCCAGACCACGCCGTCTGACAGCCTCACACACACTCCACTACCTACCCTCCCGCTCTCTCCTCTTCCTATACCCCCACACTCTGCCCACGTCTGCGCTGCCTATCAGAGGGAGAGAGAGAGAGAGAGAGAGAGAGAGGTGGTGTTTGTGTGAGGGAGTGTGAGGGAGAGGGAAGGGATTAGAGAGGAAGGAGGGAGGGATCAGCTGATGTCACTGCCTAGCAACCGAGCGGTAAACAGGAACCGTCGGCTGAGGTGCTTAATTATGATATTAACCCCATCCATCTGTCAGTGGGAGGGAAAAACCCAGCAGCGTGCCAGACTCATGCTCGTGTGAATGTGTGTGTCCTTGAGTGCGTGGGTGTGTGTGTGTGTGTGTGTGTGTGTACCTCTGGTGTTATGATAACCTGGACAACGAGCCATGAAGCGACGCTTTGTGTTTGTGAGTCACCGCCGAGATTCTTTTACACCAAAACGCCTTTGTGGCTCTTTCACTTGACTACTTCTCAACTGCAACCAGGTAAATTAATAGTTTGAGTTTTTAAACATCCACAACAACAACAACATGGTTTTTTTTTAATGTTTATATCCCTTAAAATGTCAGACCTCGATGATACTGACTTGTATCTTTAACACAGGTGTTTTCACATTCCTCTGCTGAAGGGGGCGACGTCTGTGCACTTCCCTAAAACCTGAAACCAAACTTATCCCAGGTACAATATCGATACGGTACGATCACAAAAGTAAAAGCAAACTGCAGCCAAAGAAAGCTGAAACCTCCATCACAAGGTGAGCTCCTGAGCACTTGAAACATTTGAAAGCATCACCAAACAAAAGCAGGTTTTTCTTTGGACCAAAGTTGGTGCATCAGATTCTACAGGTTGTTGTGATTTGAGTGACTTCCTTTGTTAATGATGAAGCATCTTTAATTTCAATGGTTTTGTTCAAAACTGGTGTAAATGAGCAGGTTCGCTAGACGACATCAAGGTTACAGGAACCCTGAACAGACCCCGCTCAAGCACCAGAGCTGATAAAAGAGTTAAAGTTTGCATCAGAATTGTGAAAGTTTTGACAGCAAACACGGAAGAGTGTGCAGGTCTTGAATGTAAACTGGACCCTGGAGTTTTTCTTTCACTTCCTACTGAAATGTGTCGAGCCTTTAAAACCAGTCAGCCTGTTGCAAACCCTGCTGGACGCCTGTGAATCTTCGCTCCACAGCTTCTCGATTAAGTTAAATAAGTAGATGTGCTTAAAGCCCCTTTTCAGGGTGTTTTTTTTAACTTTCAATTCAGAAAAAATAACATATTCAACAAAATATCAATCTTATCAGACTGTATTTAAATTCTTAAAAACGTGTCTGGAGGGGAAATTAATCTTTGGCTTCAGTGTTTTGACAGAGAGGATGATTCAAGGCAAATCTCCCATCACACCGCAGGTTGACTCCTGCTTCCTCTGCCTCCTCTTTCCTGCCGACACACCCCAATTTGTCCCTTTCACTCCCGCTGTACAGTTATTAATACACACCTTAATTCATGCTCTCAGCGATGCATACTGGTTTATTTAAAAGCACGGACATATTTCTGCCTCACCCCGTCCCAATTACACACCACGATGTTATCGTATGTTTCCTAATTACTTACCATCTGTTGCAATTTCTGCGACGCAGTGCACTTTCACAGTTGTTTAATACACAAATTGCCACATTTTTATTGCTGTGCGTGGATCTGGGCGACGCAGCGACTGTTATAATTAACTCTGACACGAGGATGTCTACTCCGAGCTGCACTACAGGTGAGAACTTTATGTAAAAACACACCTGTCCTTTTCACTGTGCATCAGAGTTACTACACACACCGAGCATGCACACGCTGCACAGGGAGGAAACCTCCTTCAGGAGTGCATCTGTCTTTAAAACTGTGCAAAGAAAAAGTGCAAAAGAATTCAGTTTGACTTCACCTGATTCCTTTTAGCATCCAAACAAGCCTTCAGCACCTTTAATGCTCCTCACGTTACAGAAGAAACTCACAGCAGGATTTCCCTGCAGATTTCACCAGGAACTGTAACCTCTGCAGCAGCAGCAGCAGCAGCAGCAGCAGCAGGCCCGTCATCGCATCCAACCATTCACAAACATCAACAAACACGACCACCGTCAACAGATAATACAGCTCCCTCTAGTGTTCGCTGTCTGCAACAAGTGAAAAGCTTTGTGGGATTGAAATTCAAAGGCTGTCCCCGAGCTAATAACTGGTTTTTATCAGTTTCATGAGATAATGTGATTCAGGATGAAGACAGTGAGCTTCTGCAGGGTGGAGAAGCTGTTTTCATCCCTTTTTCTGTGCACATTTTTTATGTAAACAATCTGTGCAATAAACATATGTTCCTCTTTATCATCTAAACAAACTGGAATGACAATCCAGACCACAGGGAGGATTTTACCTCGGGAATATTGTTCTCATTTTGTGTCTTCTGAACAGGTTTCCTCAGTTATATCTTAATTTAACGAGACACGGCCTCCCAACAGGACGCATGCTGAGGGTTTCCTGCCTTCTTTTGCATCAGAAGTGAAGACGAACAGTTTATTTTAACTCCACAAACCGAGAAATCCCTTTAAAATCCAAAAACACTTTAAGAAAATATTAAAATACATACAAAACACATCACCTCTCCATCAGCGAGATAAAGAAGTCTGACAGGAAAATACTAGTTTGCAAAAACAAAAAGGAAGAAAATGTTCTTATTCTATCAAACGAGAGACAAATCCTTCCACTAAAATTTCATTATAGAGAAAGGTGTTTTTTGTGTGAGGTTTTAGATTAGGGGCTTGTGCGAGTGTGTGTGTGTGCGAAAGTGTGTGTGTGTGCACACACACTCGAGCAGGGCTTTAGAGAGATACAGTAAAACCATGATTGTTTGTGAATAATGCATTGGGAGATAGCAGTGTGGGACTCTGGGGTATTTAAAGTAGCCCTCTCTCAATGCCCAACCACTCAGAGGCAATTATCTCCAATCAGCAGTGAGACGAGCCAACAGCGAAAACCGTCGGGACTGCAGGTAACCCTTTCCATGAAGACACAGAGACTGAAGGATCCCCAGGCGTCGGCCGCCTGAAGAAGTTCAGAGGTGCAGGATGGAGACAGAAAGCAGCCGAAGACAAATTTAGATCGCAGCCTCGATAGTTTTGTCCTTTTTAATTTGCATTTTTGCAACAAAGCTGCTTTAAAAACCAAAAAGTGTTTCCCTCCTCAAACTGTCACACTGTTACCTCCTCACATAGTGCTGCAAATAGATTTACTTAAGCTTTAAATTATCCTGTTTGCACGACATTATACACCCAAACAGACACACACACACACACACACACACACACACAGGAACACCCACACACAGACACACACACACAGTGTAATTTGTTTAGCGCTGGTTGACTTCCTGCACAGTGTTTCATGTTTGATGTTTAAATTAAAACCATCGATCAGAGTTTGGCTCTCATTAAAGTGCCCCCCCGAGATAAAGAGGGAGTGTGTGTATGTGAGTGTGTGCGTGTGTGTGTGTGTGTGTGTGTGTGTGTGTGTGACTCAGAGTCGAGCTGCTGAGCGAAGTGAAGCTTCTAGCAGCTGAAGAGCAGAAGTTTCCTCAGGAGGAGACGGAGAACACGGACATGATGAACCGTCGTGTTTCTGTGGCGGCCGGAGGAGGAAAGAAACAGGAAACAGAAACAACCGGAAAGTAACGGAGACGTTTCTGAAAGTCCTTTTCATTTCTTTAGCACTCTGCTTTCACCTGCTCTGAATCTCTGCAGCTCTGTAAACTTCAATAATTCACTGAAACGACCCCCCAAATCATTTTCGCCTCAGAAAAACGTCAGAAACAGAAGAGGAAGCGGCTCAAACTGCTGCTTTGATGTCTTCAACTTCTGCCAGATTCTTCATCTCTGTTCAGGAATAATTCATCCTCACCTACGACACGCGGTGCGTCATTTCCTGTTTTTGCGTCCTGGATGATTCAGGTTTTCTGCTGCTCGCTCCCTTTTTTAGCTCCCTGATGAAAAGATGTTTCTGCTGCTAGAAGCTTCCAGGTCACCGAGACCTGAGCAGGTCAGGACGAACGGGACCGAGTGACAGAAGAGAAAACCACTTTCAGTTTCTCTTCCTGCCTGTTTTTCACTTCTCCTCCACATGAAGTGAAGAAACAGCGGTGGTTTGATGTCAGTCATTCTGTTCCCTCTCAGGCTCACTGAAGGAGCTTTAAATGTGACCATCAGCTCGTCTTCTCAGAAAAGCATCAGTTTGATAATTTCATGTTTCCACAGAGAGAATTCTGCCGCCTGTTTCATGACGTCTGACGTTCAGACGCTGCGACTGACGGGACTCATGTTCCATTCAGATCACTTTAATGCTGCAGGAAGAGCGAGTTCTGACTATTCATGCATTCATTCATGCTGATTGCATGAATCTAATGACATGGTCAGATTGTCTCTGTGGTTGTCACTTCCTGTTCCTGTCGAGCAGGTTTCATCGAGCAGAGTCTCTGCAGACGGACTCTGTCGCAGCGTTTCACAGTTTATGTGACTGACTGCAGTTTCTGTGAGCAGCAAAGACAAAGATGAAGAAAACAATGAGGCAGCTTCGTTCAGACTCACCGTGGTGGTGAAACAGGATCATTTCATGGAGGTTTGTCGACCTCTGTGACCTCTGCGACCTCTGCGACCTGTTTGCTGCTGAATCAGAAACTATTGAGACATTTCAGTCACCAGTTTCTCAGAATCAAACGTGACGTTTTGTTTCATCTAAAGTTCAAACTTACATTCAGACACGAGTGAAGATTATATAAGGAAACCGAGGAACCTGACGGAGTCACCGGAGCCGCTGTGTCTCCTCTGTCGTCCTGCTGGTGCAGACGGGACGAGGATGAAGAGGATGAAGAGGATGAAGAGGAGGAGGCGAGTCCGTCACTCGTAGCTCTTCCATATTCATAGAGGAAGTGATGCGTGCAGGACGAGAGAGAGGAAACCACTTAACTCGTCATCACCCCTGAGTGCACCGAGAGAGAGAGAGCATGTGTGTCAAGTGTCTGCATGTTTTCTTACGTAACTGTCTGCTGCCTGCCTGTGTGTGTGTGTGTGTGTGTGTGCAACACGGACACTCGTGGGAAAACTTTGTTCCCACCACTTTTCTCGTCGTTAAAGGTTCAGATCCCAGAACTCACCACAAACTCTGACTTTGCTCCAGTTCCTTAACGTCATCCTCTCCTTGATTCATCTCCTTGGCCCCTCTCCTCGTTCCTCTCCTCTGTTCCTCTCTTCAGTTCCTCTCCTCGTTCCTCTTCTCGGTTCCTCTCCTCGTTTCTCTCCTCGTTCCTCTCCTCGGTTCCTCTCCTCGGTTCCTCTCCTTGGTTCCTCTCCTCGGTTCCTCTGCTGACTCAAAGACTCAGATGCCTTCATGTCTCATTTTGCCTCCCAGAGTCAGTTTATATGTTTGTGAGAAACGAGAGTCTGAATCAGCGTCGGTATGAGAGAAGAGTTTGGACCAATCAGCTGCTTTCATGTTCCACACAGATGTGAGCAGATCGTTGAATTAAACTCAGAGCATCAACTCTGCAGGTGAGGTCAGGTGAAGTCAGGTGAGGTCAGGTGAGGTCAGGTGAATCGACTCAAACACCTTCTGCTTAAATCACAGAGACCTCCGTCTGTTTCCTGCTGTGATCGTCTGATGAAGATTCATCTCTCCATCAGATGATCACAGCAGGTCACAAGTCGCCAACCACAACCTGAAGATAACGACGTCTGTTCTGATTGGTTGATGAACTGCTGGTGTGTTTTTCACAGACAGAAAACACCTGACCAGACTCTCTGTCTGTTTGTTTGTTTGTTTGTTTGTTTGCAGGTGAAACACAACGGCCTCATACAGGAGATGAACCATCCGACAGCAGGACACATCTCTGTTCCCGGTCAGCACACACACACGCATACACACACACTCACACACACACGCGCACACACACGCGCACACACACACACACACACCTTCTGTTCAGTTGGTTTTAATGGATCTCAGTGTGTTTCCACTAAAGAAGAAGCTGTTTGTGTACCACATGTACGTTCAGCATGACCTGTCCTCTAACCCGTGTGTGTGTGTGTGTGTGTGTATGTGTGTGTGTGAGTGTGTGTGTGTGTGTTCTTCTGTGTGCGTGTCCATACTGAGCAGAGGCAGATGGTGTGTGTTCTTCTGTGTGTCGCCTCCTCTGTCACATTACAAACAGTCTTTGTTAGAAAAGATCAGAATCTAAAGGGAAAGAAAAGAAGGTTCAGACTCTGCGTCACCTGACAAACGTCTGAATTAAACGTGTTTACAGTAAAAACGACGTACGTTACGTTTCTGAGAGCAGACTGCAAAGAGCACCTGCGTCCTGACGAGCACACACTCACTGACGGTGTGTGTTTTCAGCTTCACACTTTGCTTCACATCTGTGTCTGGTTATCAGAGGAGAAACAGGAAGTGAAGCTGGAACTTAAACACATTCCTTTAGTTTATTTTCAGCAGTAGCAGTGAGTTTTAAATAAAGGCCCCAGTCTCCAGTCAGCCGGGTCACCAGGTGAGACAGAAGGTCCGCCCACACCGGGAAGTGGTGCAGGGAAATGACGACACGCTGATCAGTCAGCAGCCAGCAAGCTAACCGCTAACAGGCTCATCAGATGAGCGCATGCTAACTGTGGTCACTCGCTCAGAGCTCCTCTGCTCTTCATCGTTTCTCATCGTTTCGGTCAGTAAGTTTCTGAGGAGGAAGTCTGACGTCCTCACGTCTCCTCAGCGTGTGAACTTCTTTCTGCTGCGGAGCAGAAAATAAAAAGTCCCTCACTTCCTGTTTGTAGTTCCACTAAATAAGACATTAAATACATGTGTGACTTCCAGCTCTTCATCAGGAACTGTGCAGAATGTGTTACTGTGTGAAGGTCTCAGGGTCCCTCGTCATTTATAACATCTAGACTGAAGACCCTCTGGTCCTCAGATGGAGACGGACATTCAGACCTTCAGACTTTCAGACCTTCAGCCTGAAGGATCAGACTCAGTTTGGTGGGCTGAGTTCAAACTCTGTTCAGGTTAAACCAGTTAGTTGTGATGTTGGACGTCAGGTTATTGAGCCAGAGCATGCATCATGTCGACAAGGGTCCTCACAAGTATACAGGCAGAGATGTGTGTGTGTGCGTGTGTGTGTGTGTGTGCTTGTGTGTGTGTGTGTGTGTGAGAGACCAGTTTCAGTCCATTCAGAGCCTTAACAATATCCTTTTCTTTGCTCTCCACTCTCCGTTCTCTCCATCTCTGTTTAGTAAACAACACCAGACACAAGTGTGTGTGTGTGTGTGTGTGTGTGTGCGTGCATGTGCAGTCGTGTATGTGTGTGTGTGTGTGTGCATGTGTGTGTGTGCCATCTGTACCTCAGAGGTTAATTGAGCGTAAAAACGTGCAGCTCAGAACAGTCATTGGCCGGCCTCTCCGTGCCATTCCTTTGTGTTTGTGTGTGTGGTTTTAGAGAAAAGAAAAAACAGAACAAATAGCAGAGGGAATGTGTGTGTGTGTGTGTGTGTGTGTGTGTGTGTGTGTCCAATAAAAGAGGCAACAGATGACGTTATATAATTGGAAGAACAATCAAAAAAGGAACAAAATGTGGTGGGCGGATGAAATTAAAAAAGGGCTGCAGGTTAATAATAAGCCTGACATGTGGGGCTGAAGCGTTACACTACAGTTTGTCCTGATGGTGGCGCCAGAGGGAGTTCCTGCTTGTAACCAAAGCTTTACCTCTGCAGGCGCTGTTGGTCGCAGAGCCTCAAAGTGAGGATCAGAAATAAGCACTGAACACTGAAATGATTCACTGTGACTCGTTTCAGGAAACAGAAAAAAAGTAGCAGGAAGCAAAAAGTGTAGAGGAAGACGGTGAAGAGTCCGACACCACGCTGCTCCTGCTTCGAGTCAGGAGATCACAAATACACATGGTCACAAAAACTCCATCAAAGATCAAAGATCAGGGTGAAAGGTGTGTCTCGTACCTGCAGCATGCACGTTTCCGTGCAGCAGGAAAATGTGCGGCTTTGTGAGGAAACAGCACGAGTTTAAAGAGTTTCCGGGTGAGTCAGCGCAGATTCTTTCATTATTGCTTCTTGGTTTTGTCAGAATCCATAAAATCCACCCACTCGTTCTCCTGCAGTCACTTCTCCAGTTTCATCGTTATAAAGCTGCTGAAGGAGATCCTGTCTGCTCTGAGGTTTAGCTCCAGGGCTGATGGGAAATGGAGTTTGTTAAAGTCCAAAACACATTAAATAATTTGTTTTTTCAAACAGCCACTAACATGAGAAAGTGTGAAGGAACTTGTTCGGTGGTTTGATTCTTATGTACGAGCGTCAGTTTGATTTTTAATGAGGTTTTTTCGTTTCTGGAACCTGGAAGTTCAGATCCCCCCACCCCCCCACCCCACCCCCCGTGACGGACAGAACAGATAAAATAAAGAAATGTGATGGATGAAAAAAGATATTACATAATCTTAATCATTAATTATTTGCGCTGACACCCCAGCTAACACACACACACACACACACACACACACAAACACACGCACACATGCACACACACACACATACATACACACACACACACACACACACACTGCGCCTGACACTTGTTGAGTGTCACTGAAGGGGAAAACTGGTTGCTAATGGGGTGAAAATAGAAGTACTGTTCACACACACACACACACACACAAACAGACACAGTCATGCATAAAACCATGCAGGCGGACACACATGCTCGTGTGACCATGCACGTGTGGGCTCCGACACACACACACACACACACACACACTGACTGTGAGAGTTCAGCTCATTAGCGTCTCTTTTAAAAAACAACAATTTGTTGTGAGTTTCCAGAAATAAACTGTTTGTTCCATCAGCTGGCCGACTCCTTTCCTTCCTTTCCTTCCTTGCTTCCTTCCTTCCTGTCTTCCTACCACCTTTCCTTGCTTCCTAAGTGCTTGAAAGACAGAAGGATGAAGTGAGGGATGTGTGAGGTGAACTCGTGTTCATCCTCTGGTTTGATGAACGTATTAAAAACACCTGACTGACGGACGGAGTGTGTGTTCTCAGGTACGTGGAACACGGTGAGCTCATTTAGTTCAACTTGACAGGTAACACACACACACACACACACACACACACACACAAGAACAGAAAGGAAAAGAAAAGAGGAGGAGACAGTCGGGTAAAGAGGGATGAAAGAGAGAGGTCATCAGTGACGTCTTCATCACTGCATCCTTTCATCATCATCATCCTCTCTGTGTCTTTAATGAGTACCTTCGGCTCCACGTTACCTCCGTGTTTTATCTTTACACACACACACACACACTCACACACACACACACACACACTCTCACACACACTCAAAGGTAAAAAAGTCTGTGTTTCTCACCATCCCATCAGTTGAACAGTGGGGAAAGAAAATAAGGAAGACATAAGGAAAGTACTGTGTGTGTTGCGGCGCTGACATGAAAATATGATCAGAGTTCACTTCATCTTTCTGACTTTTCACTGTTCTTAACTTTTTATTGATCATAAGATTAATCATCAGTGTTTTCTGTACTTCTATGACTCATAACTCAAACAGTGTCTTTACTAACACGGCTGCTCTGCAGGAAAAACATCATCCTGATGATTTGTCCTGCAGGGGGTGCCAGAGCGGAGTACAACAGGGAACAGTACCTGAACCACCTATGTGTTGTTATCTAGAATCCTCCTGTATGCAGACGACACTGTGATGTACACACAGGAGAGATTCTGCCAACTTGCCTCATATTTTGAAAAACTAGATATATTTAAGTCATTTTTTGTCCTTCGTTGAAAATCAGAGCTACAGCAGCAAACTAACAGCCACGAAGTAAAGAGACTGGAGATGATGAGCAAGTGGAAGCAGCATCATTGTCAACCAGAGGACAAACAGTGTTTCCAGCAGAGTGGAGAGACAGATGTGACTCAGATTTGTTGGAATTAATGATGTGAAACTGGACGTTTTGTTTAATATAAAATATTACAGACTGATGATCTCATCTTTGTCCCAGGCTGCTAACGGAGACACAGTTACTAAAGTAAAGTAAATTAAAGTAAAGTAAACTAAACTAAACTAAACTAAACTAAACTAAACTAAACAGGCTGCATCAACTGGTGATATAAATTCCTAGTAAACAGGAACTTGAGTCGTGTCTCAGTGAAAACTCTCATTTTAACCCTTTTGTTTTGTCTTCAGGTCCGGCCGTTCGTTTCAGCAGCTTCAACCACAACAAGCCGACGCCCCCTCCTGTGATTGGCCAGCACACTGTGCAGGTGTTACGAGACGTTTTGTCCTACAGTGATGACGTCATCAAATCGCTGCTGGAGTCAAAGGTTGTGGCCCAGAATGAAGTGTCCTGATTGGCTGACAGGGAGGAAAAAACAGGATAAACAAGAATCCGTGAAAGTGTCCAACATCCTGATCACAGAATCCAGCCGGACAAAACAAATCAGCACATCGTTTTTTTGTGTGTCAGTAATGTTTGTTTTTGTTAAATTTTGTTCATCCTTTTTGAAAACACTGCGATTAACAAAACACTTTGATTTGTGTTTTAAAGGTGCTGCTGAAAAATGTTCAAACACAGCCATTCTTGAAATAACGTTATGCAAAAATCTACATTTATAGAAATACTTTTATCAGATTTTTTAATGCTAATTTATAGAAAGTTTACTGTCAACTTTGCAGAATTCAAGCACAACCAAAACTTTTTTTAATTGTACAAAAAAAAACTCCATTTAACTGCTGGATTTTAAAAGTTCGTTCCTTTTCTGGAAAAAAGTGAAAATATGAAACAAAGAGAATATTTTTAACATCTCACACTGAAGAAAAAACATATGAATGAATGAATGAATGAATGAATGAATGAATGAATGAGTAAGTGACAAATGAGCAAACAGGTTGATTTTGTGTTTGAATATAAACGAGTTTAAAGCTAAAATCATCTATAAATCAGTGTTTTTTTGATTTATAGATAAGATGTTTAATCTCCTGATTCTGAAAACAGCTGCCTGGTGTTTTAAACACTCCTGATATTTTTGTGACTCTCATGAGTGAAGCTGCTTGTAACAAGATTGTTTTTCATACTGTGGAAATAAACAGATTATACAAAAATATTGAATGCATTATCATCTATTATCTCATTAACGTATTCGACTTTGACAAACATGAAGGTACACAAACGATGATTGTAACAGATTTTCTGTTTTCAGTGAGTTTAAAAAGTGAAAGATTAAAATCTTCGGACGGATGGATGATTAGTGAAGAGTTTTTTAGTGTTCTGAGGGTTTTTCTGTCTGATGCTTCATGTGGGATTTCTTATCACAAATGTCTCCATGTTCCTGCTGTTACCTTCCTCCTGCTGACAGAAAAACAAACCCAAGTTTCAACATATCAGGTGTATCATGTGAAATTAAAAACATAACACGGTAAAATGAGCTTTAGTTTTGGATGAAACGTTGAGAATGAAACCTGTTTGATACTCAAAAGATAATTTTAGTTTTTTTTGTTTAATGATGAATCTTTTTTCTGTCATGTGCTCAGCTTTGACTGGAGCTCTTTTAATGACGTCGTCTCATCCTGTTTTCTTCTTCTGCAGTGTTTTAATGGCACTGACTCTGGAATCAGCACCACCTGCTGTTTATCTCCATCAAACAATGCACTCATATTTAACCAACAGGTTTTCTTTTTCTGCTGATTTGGAAACTGTGAAACTTTGTGCTGCATCGATTGGAAACATCACAGGCTTCAAAGCCGAAACGATGAGCCAAAAGAGGCTGAGAAGCTCAGCAGAGAAGGTGAGACTCTCACTTTGTGCAGAGGCATGAAAACATTAATGAGCACAGCTTCCTGCTCACTCCTGCCCGTCCACAGGGATCACACCGCAGACGAAGTGCAAACTGTTCGGATGCTGAGCGACTGAAGCCCAAACTCATCTGCAGAATTTGCTCTGGGACACAAGCAGGAAACCACCGGCCGTTTATGACGTTAATAATCGGAGACCATCGCTCAAAACATGGACGCACATCAGGAAGAAGAAGCTGAAGTGGATCTGTGCTGATGTCTCGCTCCTTCGGGGGGAACGGTTGGAAAGTGTGTCGTAGGAGAGGCAGGAGGACAGTTTGATGGATGGTGAAGAAATCCTCTGCTGGAGAGCGGATGGATCAAATCAACGTGATGTTTACTGAATCTGAGATGATGTGACGCATCTGGACGGCGCAGAGTCGCCCAGGGAGACGGAGGGTGAGACTCAGGTGTGATTCATCACAAACCAGGGACTCGCTGGCGTCCAACAGCACCGCTGCAGGATCGCATGTCGTCTTCCTGAAAGGAGCGAAACCTCTGACAGAACGTCATGGTGGGGAACCAGACAGCAGCTCTGAGGGGAAACCAACACCCTGCAGCTCCGTGCTGAGCTGAACCATGACACTTTAGAAAGAAATCACTCTGCAGTGTGAAAGCTCTGCACCAGGAGGCCCAGCAGCCCTGATCCTGGACTGCAAGGCTGCATCTCACAGCTGCCAGAGGGAACCGGAGCTTTGCATCAGTCAGGAGTTCGTGAAACGTGTCAGTGGAGGAACGTGAACAGAACCAAACTCACTGACGGCAGGATGAGCTCTGACTTCAGGTCAGTTTTCTGCAGAGTCCTCCTTCAGTCTGTCTCTGCTCGCGTCCTCTGAGGACGGTCACGTCCGGTCGTCAGTCATTTACTGGAATTTCTCCGGACTTTCAGAATCTGTGATGCAGAAGTCAGATCTGGCTGATATTTCTTAGGGCTGATTTTCAGGGTTTCAGTGAAATTTCATCCCTGTCAGCTTTGAAAAGGCTTTAAAACCAGTATCATGTAACATTTAACTGAAAGAATAAAATGTGAAAAGACCAAATTTACAGTTTAATAATAAAGTTTTACAGACCTGCTTTGAGTTTCGTCAGCGATGGGTTGTGGACAGTCGGCATGTCGGCTGGTTTCGATCTTCTGGATGTTTTCGTTCATCAGCGTTGGAGATGGTTCAGCGGTGAAGAGCATCACAAAGTAAAACATGAAGATGTGAGATTGAATCCAAGCAGAAGGTTCAGAAGATCATTAATGAAGCTGCAAATAACGAGTGAACAGACAGTGTTTTTCTGAGGCGAAGAGCTGAAACTCAAACTGTGAAGACACACGTGTTAAAGAAGCGAGCACACACTCACGGTCAGTTCAAGGTTAGTGTGTGTGTGCGTGTGTATGTTTTAAATATGTGTGTGTGTGTGTGTGCATGTGCATGTATGTTTTAAGTGTGTGTGTGTTGGAGGCGATTGGGTGGAACTTCCTTCTGTCTCATCTCTCAGGAGGTGATGACGGGCAGCATTCATCACACTTCATATGTAAAGAGCACCACACACACACACACATGCACACACACATACACACATACACACACACATACACACACACACACATATACACACACTCCATTACGGCCGTATCTGTGTGACATCACATGAGCCTCGTTAGCGTCTCACAGGTGACAGATTCATCCTCTCATCCTGTCCTCAGGTCGTTATCGACACAGGAAGCAAAATGTTCAAATCATTTCTCTGGGAAACATGTTCACACACACACACACACACACACACACACGTGCACACACACACAATTCAGACTTTTAAATATTTTATATATTACAATGAAAATTCATTAAAACATGTCAGCCTGTCATATTTCATGTTGTCGTTCAGTTTTACACACAAACAGCTGTGACTTCTCACACACCAACACACACATCAGTCAGCACAGTGATCGACTCAGACTCCGCCCCTTTTCATGGTTTCCCCCAGTCGAGTTTGAATGATCTTCAGAGCCTCCGTCGGCTCTTAGAGGTCATTTTTTCTGTCCTTCTCTGTAACCAGAACATCAGCAGCTGATGGCTGAACTCTTCCAGCGAAGAGCCTCGTTTCCCATGTTGCACCAGGAAAACTACAACTTACCTGCATGTTTGCAGCTGCAGCTTCGAGGCAGTTGAGGAAATGACGAGGTTTGGTCAAATGTTCTCTTCAGCTCCTGCTCTTCTTTCCAGTAATTTGGTTCTTTGACAAACTAACACTTTGATTCCACTGTAAATGTTCACAACAGACACCAACACAAGGAAATGTCTTCCTGGACAAGAGTGTCCACATACTTTTGGCCAAATAGCAAACTTTATATTATACTTTTCATCTGCCTGTACAGACTAACTTCTGCTGGTGTTTTCAGTCAGACAGTGTGGAAATATGTGGCCAGTTTCCACTAAAGTCCAAAGAAAAGTGAATGGAATTTGGTTGAAGGATTTTCCAGCTGACGGACTGAGAGCAGCACAGCAGCGTCCACAAACTTTTGGCCACGAAGAGGAAGAATCTGCACCGACACATTTTTGTTTTTAAGATGTTTGTTTATGTCTGAGAACAGGAAGCTGCTGTCCACTCTACAGGCAAGGTGTCTGTCTCTCTGTCTGTCTGTCTGTCTGTCTGTCTCTCTCTCTCTCTCTCTCTCTCTCTGTCTGTCTGTCTGTCTGTCTGTCTGTCTGTCTCTCTCTCTCTCTCTCTCTCTCTCTCTGTCTCTCTGTTCTCGTCATGCTCGGCCGCCCAGTTGGCTGCCTCTGTGTTGAACTCAGTGTGTGTGAGCGAGAAATTCGGATGTACGTAACTCACCAGCT
>JAPZDV010000006.1:21344435-21366295 GCA_029814665.1 Acanthurus lineatus | reverse complement strand
TGATAAATCATCTCTAAGGTGGAGATGTTTTAAGAGTCGGTGCAGCGGAGGACAGTCTGACTGTTTTACATTTCTGCAACGGCTGTAAATTCACATCTGCTCTGTATGAAAGGACTTTGGGCTTTACATGCAGGTAAAAACTGCCACTTCAAACAAGAACAAAAACTGCTGCAGCATGCTGGCTGCAGTTTTCTATCAGCCTGTCAGTCATCAGGTGTGTTTTTTTGGCAGGTGGGGGCTGAGGTGAAGCATCAGGTGAGGGTGTTGATTTAAGGCTTGATATGCTTGGATGGAAAACAGGAACTGATGAGGTTTGAGGGTCATTAGGGTGAAAATCAGACATTCTGGAGGGACCGTGAAGTGTGTTGAAGCTCGACATGCGTGAGACAAAGAGGACAGGACGAGTTAGACGGCTTACACCGCGTTGCATCATTCATGTCAAGATAAAAATGTCCATGTGGCAGTGCAAACAATGGCTGCAGCTTTTCATCCAGCAGTGTGTTCGTTCTGTGACAGTTCATTTATCTTTTCGTTTCTGAGGTCCGCCCATTTCTTCAGGGCTTGAAAATGCAAAGCTCTCACGGTCCAACTCCTTGATAAAGAAGCTGTTAAGCATTATGCCAGCGAGAGGACGGAGAGGAAAATGTTTTTGCTCAGAAACATCATCTATCATTCACAGCACTAATCACAGGCCACATAAGCAACAGTGTGAGCGGCCAGCTGACAGACTCATTACTTACATGATTCACTCCACACTCGGCCCAAACCTGAGGGGAGAAATAAAAACTCACCAAAAGCTTCTTTGGTGGCAATTTTTTACCGCTAACATCGTCTCAATTCACTCTTTTTTTATAAGAAGTTTGTTTTGCAGCAAACTTCTGCAGGAAGTTTGATCTTATAAACCTTTTGGCTTCTAAAGTCTGTATGACAATATTTACTGTCCATCTTTGTTTGAACAGTTTGAATTTGAAGTGCAGTTAAACAGAACTCACATTTGCATGCAGTGTCTTCCACGATGAAGATGATGAAGATGAGGAGGATGACGCAGCCTTGCATGTGCTCTGTTTCAACAGTATCAAGGTGAGAAGATTCCAGGCAGCAGATCAGCGTTTGAGACGACATCCAGGTTAAACGTTTCGTTTTAAGGATCATGGACTTGTTTTCAAACTGTTTTTCTAAAAGTTTTAAGCCAAAACGTGAAATTTTCTAACTTTTGTCTTTTTGTGCCTGAACCCAATGAGTCCAAGTTTTGCAAAGCAAAGAAGTAAAAAGTTTCAACATATCTGTTTGTAAAAACACATAATGCCAACATCAGTTCCTGACAACTTGGTTGCAACTCTCATTGTTTTGAGACGTCAATTAACGTTGATTGATGCATTCAGCTCAGGTGGGTCACACATGTGCAAACAGAGTGAAAGTGGAAGGGTGCAGCACGCACAGGTGCAGCTGACTGCAGTAATAAAGAGCTGCACATTGATTAGTGATTAGCCTCTGATTGACACGGTTTTATTCTGAAGCAAATGTTTCTCTTAAACTTTGCATTTCATTTGTCCTCCTGAGTCTCAGATGTCCACTGCAGCATCCTGTGTGCCACCATCACGTTTCCTGCTTTGATTCAGTCCTTTCTGTCTGTTTCGCAGCAGATTTTCTGACCTTGTGAGCAGAGATGAGGTGTTTTAAAATCAGCTTTGTAAAAGCCTCCGGTCCCTTTTAAATAAATGTGCTCCCTGTGGTGACTCATTGGCAGTTTTGTCATGGAGAGCCCAGGCCGGTCTCTCCACAGAGGAATTTCACAGGCTTCAATATAAAGCAGCTCAAATATGAATCAGCTGCACATTAAATATGTCGGTCAGTCCGGATGATTTCTGCCCTGAAGCTGACTTCATGTTTCTGGGAACACAAGCAGCCTGGTCACTGTGTTTTCTGTGTGTAATGATCCACAACATCCAATTCATTTTGTTATTGATGGCGTGTCATCAGGTCAGTGGAGGTGTGGCTGAAGAGAAATGATCATGTGGGATTTAACTGTAACTTTGTTAGAAATGATGAGGTGTGTTGAGTTATAGAGAAGCACATATTTGTGTGTTTATTTGAATGATTTGTCTGCATGTGTTGCACTTAGTTTTGCATTTATATTCACATGATGAGGCGTCATGGCCGACGCTGTGAGACAATAGCCTGCATTCTTCACAATAATCCTGTTTACATGACAGGATCACTGTTTACCCGCGACTTTGTCTTTTTATAGAGAATCCAGAGGACATTGTAGATACTGCAGCTTTATTGGATTAACAAAACACACACACACACTCTCTCTCTCTCCCATCATGGCTAAATGTAGTCGTTTGGTTTAAAACATTCAGGCTTGAAAATGCAAAACAAAGAAGAAGATGTCCAATGAACCAGCATTTAAGGGCTTTTGGTAGGAAGGAGAATCATGTTGAAAAGAACTGAGTGATCTTCGTTAGATCGTCCTCAGGTTGAACTGCATATTTATATTTTTTATGTGTGTGTGTCTCTGCTAAGTTCAGCTGCCTGCATTTACACTAAAAGGTGATCTGAGAGGGTCACCGAAATTACACCTGAAGCCTGTTTTGTGTTTACTGGCTGTTTAAAAAGGTGCATTTTAGTGCAACTGATGACACGATGTGCCATGAAATTACAGAATGAGGAAAATCCCACACAAAACCACCAGGTTGCCAGTCTGAGGTCTGAGGTCTGCAGCAAAGCAGAGGATTGTTTTGTTTACGTGGCAAAATGCATCAGTGTCCAACTCATGAGGCGCCTCGAGAGCCTTTACACCTGTGTGTGTTTGTGCAAAGACTAAACAATTAAAGCAGCAGTGTTACATTCACAACATGCACATTTCCACATTAAAATAACCAGAAAAAGCCCAATATTTTTGTTATATATTTTGAGTTGTGCACTTTCTTTGTTACAAATGTTTCATACGATGTTCAAACTGATAGAAATCTGTTGTTTTATTCAAGGTAACTGTGTGTTTCATGACATTGTTCATGATTTCCTGGATAACAACAATCAGAAGGGGAGAAAGAAAGCTAATGTGACTAAATGAACATGAATCAAACTTTCAAACTGATTTTTACCTGCAATGGAGCCTTTTTAACACAAAAATAAGGAAATCCCATGATGCCACACTGCTTCATGATGCCCTCGTACTATATCTTTTGTCTTCATAGTGTAGCTGAGATTCTTCTAATGGCAGAAAATACAGACTGAGTTAAAAGTTCAACTCCCTTTCATCTGTTTGACTTGTTGTGTGTTGGTTTTAATCTACTTTAATCTATTTTAATGGTTTTTCATCATCACATCTTCATCACTTTTATTCCTCTCGTGCTTTGCAGTTACTCAGGAGAGCTTCAAAGTGTCGGGGAGTTAATAAAACTCGATTGGCTAAATTATTTTCATTAATTACATCCAGCGTACACACTTTACTGTCTCTGCTGCTGCTTCTTTTGTATCTGTTGTCTCTTTGATCATTAATTTCTGAAAGAAAAATATCTATCTCAACTTTATCTCATAAATTCGCCTGCTAACTTCCCTCAGTCACCTCTCTATTGGACTCTAACAAGCAGCTTTGAATACGACCGAGTCCTCAAGAAGCCTCTTTTTTTTCATTCTTGTTACTCAGAACAGGAGCGTAAATGAAAAAAGGATAAACAATCTCTGATAAATTGCATGCCATGTCTGGAGAAATCTGATTAATGGTCTCTTAACAAGCGCTCCAAGGAGACTGTGGCACCCCGTCACCCAAGAATCCAGAGTAAATGAGGGAGTCAAGGGGAGGAGTGACCTTTTCAAATGTGCTTGTTCATAATGGCCTCGCACCGCCTTCATTTTGGCTGCACACACTTCAGGCGCAGACACAGACACGAAATGAACAACCTCTTTTTTTTTTTCTTCTCACACACATCTCCAGGCTCATGCATTTAAATTTCAGCTCTGCGGTGCTGATTGGAGTTAATGCTGCTCCGAGGACGGAAATAACACTCGTGTTATTAGATTAAAACAAGCAAAGTTTCCTCTTTTTATTCACAGAAAACATGCAGAAACATTTAACATCGAACCAGCTGCACCATGAATGTTTTGGCTGCAATGATGGTGAGATGATCAGTTAAAATCAAAGCTGTAAAACATTCAATATGTTGGGTTTCTCCTCTTTGCATCGCCTGTGCGAGCTCATAATTTATATCTTCTTTGGTTGCATTAAGTCAAACACAGATGCACAGTGAAGAAACCAGTGCTCGAACTCTTTTGTTCTGATAAAAATGGATCTTTATGGGATAAACTGTGTCCTCTCTGAGCTGTTAGAAGCTAAACACTGAATTTTAGACTGAGAAGAAACATGTTTTATGTTGAAAATAAAGTTTTAAAACCAAGATGTTTAACTGTTTGGCTGAATTATACTAATAAATTCCCAAAGAAGAACCTGAGGTTTGCAGAATCAGTCACGTTTTTAAAATCACGTCCTGAAACTCCTGAAGCTGTGTTGGTTAAATGTCCAAGGGTGACGATGAATAAAACTCCATACAGTAAAAAAAATAACACATACAGCTGGACTGTCACTTATGTATCTGTCTGCAAACTCTGCCCTCTTGTGGTGGAAACACAGAAATCCTTCTCCGGCAAATAAACTTAGTTTCTGTGTCCACATAGGACAAAATACAGCTGTGAAGATGAACTGAGGACAGGACAACAGATTTAATGTTTGACCTTATTATTTCCATTGATTTTTATAAATACATGTTGTTTTTGTTCTGAGCAGCTTATTAAAAAAAAAAGATTTTGCTCTGAAAAAGGTCTGTTGCTCCTCCATCAGCACCGTCAGGGAGGAGCTGCATGTTGAAATCTCAGGAGATCTTAACAGTGGATCCATGTCGGTGTCAGTCTGCTGTTTATCTGTTGCATTTATGTATTTGTTGAAGGTTTTCATGCCTTTATGATTTACTGCAGGTCGTGTTTGTGGACTCTTTTTAGCTCCTCACAGGCAGGAAATTATTGATGTTTACTGCCGTGTTTAAAGTTGTGTTATTGATTCATTGCTGTTGTTGTTTTTTTTTTTAGGAAACTTGCAGGCGGCAGAACAAGCCGGAAACAAGACACTGACATTTATCATCTCATAAAGTCTTGGCTTGTTAGCGATAAACATCCAGCACATTCACAGCAACATAATCATTCATATGGAAGCTGCTGATGAATTTGTTTTTGCTCTTCATTAACTCCAGAGGAAGAAACTTTCCTCTTTACCTGCTGAATGTTTCATTATTTTCCCTCTGCAATCACAAACGCTTCCTGCTCTTTTGTTTGTTCTTGTGCAGGAGGAGCGAAGTGAGTTCATCAGAGGTTTTTTTTTTTTGCAGAAAAAAAACAACTGCCTGCTGTTTTGCCGTCGATAAGAACTGAGACGTGGGATAAAAAAAAAGCCCAAAATAATAACCTCAAAGAGACCAAAACCTGCAGAGTTGGGAGAGATTTCTCTGTGGAAACAATAGTCACATTAAACAACAGTCATTTGAACCCATTTTTACTGTACAAACACTGATTAGTGCGGCTTTAAAGAGCCTGTTACTAAACACAGTCAAGAAATAGTGTTTTTATGAAGTCAGATTATTAATAAGCAGGCATGTGCTCATTCATTAAATCCCAATTTTCATTTACCTACGAGCGAAGAATGGAGAGAAGTGTGGGAACGTTTGGCAAACTCGCGGCTGCAGGTCTCGTGGCTTCGTGCCTGGATGTGTTTTGGCTCCTTTTTCTTTTGGCCATATGTGTGTTATGAAGTGTGTGTTTTGTGGAGAGGTTATTCAGGTTTTGGCTGCTCCATCCAACGCAAAATAAACATAATCTATCTTTAGGGGATTATTATTGTATTTTTTGATTATTGTGGTCTGTGTTTTCTTAAAAACACCTCCAACCTCGACTATTATGGGCTCTCAGACGGTGCAGGAACGGTGGGAATACATCTGGCTCCTGAGCAAATCTCTGGCTTAATGGTATTTCCTATTATCTTTCTGATTATGAGAATTTTTTCGTCAGGCTACGGCTGGAATATTAATCAGTTCGTGCCTGCTGGCTTAAACCACATACATCTGAGGTTTTAAACAGCGTCTAAAGGCTGCTGACAACCGGCGGATTTCACTACATTAGTTCAATATAAGCAGCAGACATGATGACAGATAATGACAGCATCTTAATGTTTGTCGCTGTCTGCTTCCTCTCCTCCTCCTCCTCCCCCTCCTCCTCCGCCTCCCATCACAAACACAAGCACCAACAAACTGCATCATCGGTGCTGCTTAGTGGTTGATTTGCAGTCAGGTGCCATGAACCGAAATTACACCGCAATTCGCTCCATTATAATCATTTTGAATATCAGCACTCGGCTCTACTCAGACGAGCCTTAACAGCTCCCGCCTGCGAGTCTTCACCATCACAGTACACTCTGTACCGCCACTTACTTTGCCCCCCCCCTCGGGTCAGTGTGCGCTCGTTTCTTCCTTCAGGTTTTTAATGTAATTGCCGTTGCTAAAACAAGAGGTGGGGCTCAGAGAAACTCACGACACAACATCATCAGTAAAGAAGCTTCACCTCTGCTTCAGATATTCTCACAGCAGCACCTTCTTCCCGTTTCAGAGTCGCTCGTTCAGGAGCCGCCCCTGGGGCTGCTGGGATTGTTCGGTGGTTCTGGATCTCGGGGGCTCGTTTGACCTTTGTTCATCCAGGTCTGCTGTGGTTGGGCCTCCTTTATGATTCTGCCCCGCTGCCTTCTGCCCTTTGGATCTCACTCATTCATAGTTTGTGTGAGCAACTTTTATCACTTGGTGTCGAAGTGATCTAATGTACGAAAAGCGTCTCAACTAGCTAACATTGCAGATGAAGAAGGTCATTTTCTTAAAACGAAACATAAAAACTGTCCTGCTGCTGTAGGTTGTATATAATCCAACAATAAAAATAGCTCCATAAAACTGCAAATTCTACTGCTGTATGAGTTCAGTTTTCTAAAAATTATGGTGGCAGCTTCAGGAATTTAATGAACTTTATAAAGGAAGAAGAAATTAAAGCTTTTTTTAAAGCTATACATCTTGAGTAGATGTAAACAAACCTTGTTGCTGAGACGTTTACAGGCTCAGGAAGGACAGACTTTGTTAACTTTTCATTGGATTTACAGACAATAACAAAAACACGGCACATCATCAGCCTTTTTGACTCTAACATGTACAACATGGACTTCATATTTCCATGGAATCTCACTTTCAGTGCCAACATTACAAATTGTGTTTCCACTAGCAGATGATTAATCTGTGGCTGCAGAAACAGAGATAAGAACGGAGAAGCAGGGTCAGGGACAAAGTGATGTTGAACTTCAGAGACAGTTTATTTAAACTCGAGTTCATTTACAGCAGTTCCACTGGAGAGGAAAAAGGGTCTGAATGACATTTTTTTTTTAGCCACATTAAACCTACGGTCCTATCTACTGTATATACAGGGAGGAAGATGCAGCTCGATAGTGCAGAAGGCACAGAGTTGGCTTAATACTTGCCTGTAAGCGCTACTGACATGACAGAAAGGATAACGAGGTGGAACGGCAGCCTTGTACTGGAGACTCGTGTGTTTTTGCTTTATGCAAAGTCGAGAAACAATAAGATGATGCAACTAAGGAGAACGTGGCTCCTCTAATTCAACTCCAGTCCGGATATAGTGGAGTAGTTTTAACACTAAAGCGTCTGCTCCTCTTAAATCCACCTCTCTAAGTGTGCACTTAACAAGCATGTTAATCTGAACTTCCTGCAGCTCAGATGTGATAGAATGAGTTCTGTGTTTGGATTCGTTTCCGTAAAGCCAGGCTGTCTTACAATATGCGATATGTGAAACAAAGAGAAAACTTAAATGGAACTGGACAATGTTAAGGCATTTTGCAATTATATAGATGCAATTATGACTAAATATAAACACAGGAAATCACACGGGAGGGAAGATTAAGAAGCAGGTGAACGCAGATTAAACGACATAAATCATGAGGGGTTTGGCAAATAATACGGCATGCTTCACTCACAAATCTTCAAGTTCCCTTCACTCACACACACACTCACGCTGCCAAACGCCAACCGCTTCGCATCCCAACACGCAACATTTCCAACTGTCCAGTAAGAGCTGCCAAATCTTCCCAAAAAGCAAAGAGTCCCGCGGCGAAAGCACAGGCGACAGATGAAGACGGGGGGAGGAAAAAAAAAAAAAAAGCAACACGTCCATGTTCGAATATGATACACATGAGACTCAGGAAGACTTGTCCTCGCATCATTCAACATGGGGGGGTGGGAGGTGGGGAGAAAGGTACCACAAGCTTTAGGAAGAGAACGACTTCCACTCGTTCATCGACACACACGCCAAAAAAAAAAATCAAACAAATGTACAAAGTGTTTGATACAATTAAGAGTGACGAGAGATTCACTCCCGTCACAGAAAGGTTAAACCTTATAATACATGAATATCACTCGAACAAGAAAAGAAAAGAAAAGAAAAAAGAAACAAGATTCAAGTAAAGCTGGTAAAACTGAAAAAAAAATGAACAAAAAAATTTAACTACATCATTAAAATCACTTGGAATTTTTGCATCTTAGATTTAGATTATGCTGCTTATAAAAAAAGTACATTCAACGGGTACATCAATTTATGGAACAAAAATTATAACACAGAGGTAAGTAGAATGTATCAGTATTTGCTATTGAGAAAAGTCATACATCACAGACAGTAAAGGCGGACTCACACTGTTATTTATCCTCCGGTTTTTCCTGTAAGAATGTTTTCAGACGAGCTCAGATTTAACAGATTTTACTGTTTTTGTCTCGACGGAGCAGCGAGCAGCAGCTGGTGACTCACATTTCAATCTTAATTAATCTAATTAGAGCACTATTTTTACTTTACTGCAAATCTAATACGTGTTGCAGTACATCTGGAATAATTGATTGTCAGAAGTCAGTCGTGCTCTAAAAATGTGAATATTGGAAGAGCATGAATTTCATTTTTAAAGCTACAGTTTCAGAACATCAGGAGTCACATTAATTCATGTTTTAACTTTATGCAGGAGAGAAAAAAGGAGGTGAAATTATTATATTTCTGCACACAGTCAGAAAATTTCACTTATGAAAATCTTTTAATACTAAACGCTGAGTCACAAAATCCTAAATCTAGTTTCCCAGAGGACAAAAAACAGTCTAAAGCCGCCTTTATTTATAAAGATTTCCTAAACTCACTTACACACATTTGCACACCACGTGAGTTTTTGCACATTTTGTTGCACTACAAAACAATAAAAAGTTAAATGATATAATCATAAATATATTTTTTATAGTCATATTAATATAATTATACACTGATATATAATTATATTTATTTTCAGAAGGAGTCCAAATGTTACAAGGTTTATATAGTTCAAAATCAGACTGTTTACATGTGACCTCGGACAAAAATAAACAAAAAACATAAAAAAAAAGGAAATAAAATCATCACAGGAGCAAAAAACACAAAATGTGCAAGAAATCTAAAGGTGCACCAACTATGCAAACACTTGAAAGACGTGCAACTGATAAGGATTCGCTTAAAATAAAAAAAGCACAAGTAATTCAAAAGCATCCTAAAATAGAAGAAGTCAAGGGCCACTTGACGTTTTAGATCACAAGTCTGATTTCAAACCACAGGCTCCCTCAAAGTGGAAGAAACGAAAAGAGAAGGATGGCTGTGGAAGAAGGAACCGGTGAGTTAATGTTGAAAAGGGAGAAAAATTTATCTCCCTGTCTATTTTTCAAGCAAGCAAGTCCACCGTAGGTAAGGCAAGATAATGTTTTGCTTCATCCAGGTGCAACAAAGAAGACTGTATTGAAAGTCACTTGAGTCTAGAAGCCAAAAAACTACCGAAACTGCTGCAGCAACAGGCAGCAAATAAGAGACAGGAGGCAGGTGAGCGATGAAGCCACGGAGGGAGGGAGGTACAAAAACAAATCTGACTTTTAACACAAACCACAGGATGTTCTGCAGTTTATTTACCTGCCATTTAAATGGAATTACCGATAAGCCTAATTGGATACTTGTTGATGTTGTTTTCTGTTCATGTATTAATGTGCAGAGTGCAATCATCTAAACGCTGAACTCCATGTGTGTTGACATTCAGGGAAACATCGCTGTGAAGCTGCTAAAGTCCTAATATTATTATTGAGAGTTCAACTATATAAACTAATTGAATTTCTGAACAGACTTTATGTAGTGTCCAAATTCTGATCAGACCTTTGGTGACACCGCCGGGTCTGGTGCAAAAAAGAAAGTGCTAAATTTGTTTTCTTGCCCGTTGAAGCTTAAAAAATGTGCTACAAGCGTCTCTTTCTCAAGCAAATATCCTCACCTGGGTTTTTTTAAGCAGATTTAGTTCACTTTAACAACATTTCAAGTGACGTAACATCATGCTTTCTCATCACAGGAGATAAAAATACTTTTGTCTTGAGACAGTTTTGAGATTTTTAAACTCATGACTGAAATCTGTGAGGATTTTTTCTGGCTAGAAATGATTGGTTGTTGTAGTTTTTGGGCCTGGCCTTCTGCTCTGCTAATGTACTGCATGTTTCTGACATGGCGAAAAGGAAACTCAGCAAAATAATAAAATAATATTATAGAAATAATAATAATATAATTAAAAGAAAACAAAAAGGTTTTGCACAGAATATCAGAATTCCTACAAATATTTACACGACAGATACAGGCACTTGTATATCTTTGGTTGGAGAAACCCAACATTGCAAGAGTAATGCATTCACAGAGCTTTTGTGTCCCCTTATTGTGTTTCCAAGGTTCACTAGGCAACTGGTATGTTTATTTTCATTTCTTCTGTTTCTTAGAGTTCTTCCGTGTTACAGGTTAAGTTCCCACATAGCTCTCTGATGTCTTTTTAACCCTCTGACAACGCCACCTGAAACAGAAGACATGAGTTTAAGGCAGATTACGAGCACAAGACAGGGATTACTGAGAAAAAACACAGAAATGTGGCCTCAAAAACTGGTAATGTGGACAGGAAGAGTTAAGTGTGATCGATAAAATTGATTTAATCTAAACAAATAGTGTGAATAAAGCAGAATACACTATAGTTTGCCACAGTGTAGTTCTTACTACTACCATCAGATGGTGCTATAACAGGACATTTTTGTAACCTACATACAGTGACTTAAGGAATTTTGCACAAAGGACATCAAATCTCTTCAGTCAGTGTTAAAAAAATCAACTGCTGTGAAGAAAGTACTTAAATAATTTTTGAAACTAACAGAAAAGTATTACGGCTCAATGTAGCTTCTATCAGTTCTGCATGATATTAATCTAAATCTGTGTTTTCACAAGTCCAGGTTAGATCATCTGAGTCACTTAACACTTTGTGTCACAGCCAGAAAATCTGTTATAAATTACTGCTGATGCTTCACATTAAAAGTTTAGCATCAGCAAACCACCGCTGGGCTTTTATTGTGAGGCAGCTACAAAAAAAATGACGTGTTTCTCACCACATGAGCGGAGCTTTTCTTTAATAACAAATCCAAACAAGATATGGACATATTCTGTTTTAGATAATTCAGGGAGGAACAAAACCTTCACAGACAACTGAGGTGAGATGTTAGATGACGTGAACTGAACTTCAGCTCCGCTTGTTATTTCATTTTAATTTTTTTTTTTTTTAAAGTTATAATTTACTCTGTTGGTCCCAGCGCAGTAGAAACCATCTGTTTGGCCTGACTCAGACACTGAGTCACAGCTCGCTGACCTTTATTGAAATTGGTAATCCCAGAACTGGTGAGAGCTGGCTTCTCGTACAGTGGCTCTGATGAAAGGTATACATGTGGGCGATGCTGTTGTGTGTGTTTGTGCTGCAACAAGCAATAAGGTCAAAGAGGACACTCATCTATTCCCCCGTTAGAGCAAAACCAAACTGTGCACACAACAGAGACAGCTGAGTGCAAACAACTTTTTTTCAAGCTTATGTTTGGAGTCACTGATAAAAAATCTCCTGCTGGAATTTATTTAACATAACTATTAAAAAATAATTAGCTATAAAGTATGCTTTTATTATGGAGAGTGTTAATATGTGCTTTATTTCTTAGGGGTTCTCGAGGTTCAGTGTGTAAGAGTTGGTGACATCTAGTGGTGAGGCTACAGATTTCATCCTCCCCTTCAGAGCGAGTGGCCATGAAATTTGTGAAACACTCAAAAAACTCTCTTTAGAGCCGGTGTTTGGTTTGTCTTTTCTGTAATACTGTAAAAACATGTTGGTACAACCCTGTTAAATATATAAAGCTGATTTTAAGGTGATAAAAACTCAACATGTTTTATTTTACACTCCATTTCTGCCACAATTCAACTAATAGATCCCATTAAATCTTACACACTGGACCTTTAAGCAAGAAGGGGTTAATGTGCCAAAAAGAGAAGAAAAGGGAAATAATATGAAAGAAAAAGCAGTGTGATTGGATCAAGTTGTACCTTCTCAGGGCAGAAGTCCGGGTTGGTTTGCCGTACTTTGCCAGGCCGCCCCTTGATGACTGCATAGCAGAACATAGTGATGACCATGACAAACAGGAAGTAGCTTGTGTGCATCAGATGCAGGTTGATGAGGGAACGATCGTCCTGGTAAGAAAGAGTTATAAACACAGAGTTTAATATCATGGAATAACTGCAGGTTTTATATAATCAAAAGGCAAAATGCACCTTTTTACTGTCTCAAAACACAAATTACCAATGAAGCACTGTCAACATGCAGGATAAATCAGTATCTTTGTTCCATTAAAGCTTTGATAAATGGGATTTCAAAGCAGCACCGAGTTCTTGAATAGTAACATTTTATTGTATAATTTCTGGATTTTGCTCTGAGTGAAATGTCCACAGCTTTAAGTTACTTTCTTTCTGTCTGAATAAACATCTTGTTAAACATTTTGTTGTGTTTTCCATCACTGTTTTTCTCATCATGAGGTCAGAATTGAGTCAATAACTCCTGCATCTATGTGAGGATTACACTTGTCTTCCTGTACATCCTCTAGAGCAACAGAGTGAGAATTTTAGTGTATTTTTAATATGTGAGGTGGCATTTAAAGTTGTATTAAAGTTTATATCAGACCAGACAAACCAAATCCATATTAAAAGGGCACATCTCTACAGGTTTGCAACTTGGGGCAAACTTCAAAAATGACTGAGAGTCTTTTAAAAATAACTTCACTCTGTTTGCCAATGTTAATCACTGGCTGCTGTTGAAATACAACTTCACATTTAAAAGTATTTTTTCTAATTTTTATTTAAGTCTAGCTCAAAATAAGGCAGTCAGAGTGGTACTGAACCCCTGAACCATGTCTCACATCAGCTCTCACTGATTTAAGGAATAAAAATGGCTGACGGTAGCTGCGATTTAGACTTCCTTAAAGATCTTGTGAGACAGTGCGACAGGCTGCTTCAGGTATTATTTACTGCTTGTTATAGACTCACAGACATTGTGACATGTCGACTCCTGTGATGAGAAACACTTGTTTTGGGCCAAACACCTTTCTGTAAGTAGCAGCTGTCCTGTCATAGGTTTAAACATGCAGAATGTTGTGTGTGTGTGTGTGTGGGTGTAGATCTGTTGCTATGTTTGTGTGTGTGTGTGTAAAGAATGCTTGTAGGCATGTGTGCTCCAAAGACACTTTATTATGTCAACTATCAAGTGCACGGCTCTGTTGACTCAGTGGCTTCTCGTTAACTCGGACACGGGGAATAAAAACAGTCGACACTTGAACCAGAGAGTCTGCAAAATAAAAACTTGTGAGTCAGAAAAACATCGGCTGAAAAGAGGCGGAGACTCACATCAGGGACGATGACGGTAAGCTTTGGGTTGAGTGCGTGGTACACTTTGCCGATGGCTCCCTTGTAACACCAGAAGGGGTTGTAATCCTGACTGTACTTGGTGTCTGAGTCGCGGACCGTGGTGAACACCTTGTACCAGGATGTGGCGTTGGTGTATGTCTCCGGCACGCAGTGCGGCGGCTGCCTGCAAACCCAAACAAAGATTCATATCTGTGTCACAGAACTGCTCATATCATGCTGCAGTCACTCAGTCACTGGTTACACTGGTTACACTGGTATAACTCTGTGTCTTTCCACATCTTTCTCTTCAGCCATGTTGTTGTCCCGTACAGAACATTACATATAAAAACAAAAAGGACAAAAATGGGATGTAAAAGTATTTGCAGGTAGGAAAGTAAAGGAGCAGCTCCTTCTCCTTCTGTGCAATAAGTCAAAAAAGTCAATATACTGGGACAACATCGTAGTTAATTACCTGTGCTTTTATAGTTCATACTTTCACATCATGCTGTTTACCTTTGGTCTCTGCAGCAGTTTGCCAGATGACTTTATAACTTCCCGTTAAAGTGAGACGCAGTGTGACACATAATTTGACATTTCAAATAGGTTTTCCACTCTGGAGGCAAAGACAAACTACCAATAACTCAGTCACCTCTGACATCTGATGAAACTAAATATAGCTGTCAGACTCCAAATGACACTGCTGACAGGTCTCAGTCTCCATTTTGTCAGCAGTGCAAACATTATACTTTCACAGACTATCACGACACGTACTGCTCATCCCTGAAGGATCCAGAGGTTCCTGAGGCCATTTTTCATCAAATCTGCAACACGCAAGCTGCTATTTGCTTCATGAGACTGTTTCTTCTGGATTCAATCGAGACGTTTCACTAATCAAAACATACCTGACCCTCATCATGAGCGTGCAGGACTTGCAAAGTCATATGCAACTTTCAGCCCCATTTGAAGTTCAATTTAGAATATTTAAGTTCAAATGGGGCTAATAAAGATATCTGCTAATGAGGCCAAGGAGCAAGAGGAGCAGAGTGGTTCTTAAACTCTTCGGGAAACATTACACTATATTTATAGACATCAGGCAGGCGGGCAAGTTAAACATTACCAGATGTTAACCTAGTTCCAATTATTATTTTGGCCAACTCAAAGAATGAACATTTATTGTTTAAAGCTGGTAACGTCAGCTGCCATTCCCAACAGGTACGAGCTTCGAATAAGAAGCCTGAAAATGAAACTCTATTTGGTTGAATTACATAAAGCAAAAAAAAAAAAAAAAAGCAGCACATTGAACTTCTGTCTGACCACAAGCTTGTTTGCATTTTATTATTTTCACACACAATATCACCCGTAATTGCAATGATAAAAAGTTGCATGGAAGCACTAATATGTTAGTTATCCTCAAATATTATCATAAGGATTTGAAGGCACTAATTAACTAACTCTGGGACACTGTATTTCATTCTGTCGGTATCGAGCGGCTCTGGGCAGATTTAAAGAGAGTCCCTGTGAGTCAGGGAGGCAGTCCAACTCACACTGTGACTGGGAAGATATTGCTGGCCGCAGTGATGGTCATGCAAGTGCTGAACACCACCTGCTCGCAGTGGCCGTGCAGCACACAGTCGTCTGAGTTCCAGGATAAAGGCAGCGTGAAAGTGATGTTTATTTCTTCATGGGCTTCCCGGCCTACACACAAAAACAAATGAGAGCAGAACAGATTGATGTGGAAAATTAACAGTGAAAGAGAAAAAATTTGCAGACAGTATTTTACTAATTTTCTTTGTTTCTTTTTCTTTCAATTTCTATGCAAAAATTAAAAGAGTGAACTGTATGTACAAGACTGATGTATAGTTTAAACTATTTTAGGGTTTTGAAGGATTGTACTGTGCTAAAATACTACATATACCACCTCTAAGAGAAGCCATAAATTTAAAAGAGCCATGAATGAGCACAATTCAAATGCCTCCAACATTCTCTTGTTAAACTGACATGGGAATAATTGCTTGGGATTAGCCATGATCAGGCTATAAAAGCATACAGGCCCAAAGAGATTCACCTCCTAGTTCAGAGGCATCATTAAAGCCTTGAACAGGCTCAACAGCAACATGAATACAACTCCCACAGCAGGCGACGGGGGGAAAACCACAGCAGCAATGTTTGATGTCATACCAAGATACTCCCCCGATAACCGACGACAGACTGGTTCTGCATGCTTATGCAAGTTTCATCAAACTGCAATGGGGATTAGAAGATTATCAGTCAAACTGAGTGGACTCTTGGGTGTGACTGAGGATATGACTGTCTGTGTCAACATGAAGGGGCGGACGATCACGGACACTGTGTCTCCAAACAACAGCCACTCCAGTTCTCACAAACAGCAAAATAAACAAAAACAGATGAGGTTGTGAAATTTTGCTGAATCGTTTCAGTCATCATACACGAGATCGGGCAGTTTTTTCTCTTCAAATGTTTTTTTTTGGTCAAATACTTTTGAAGGCTATTAAGATAAAAGTAGATGTGTTCAACAATGCTACAGGTAATCATTTATATTTACACAGGTGTCCATAACAGATTGACTTTCTCTTCCTATGCTGGTACCCTCATGCTAATATTTATAATTAAATGTAACTCTGCAGCCATCTGCTATGAATGATCAACCTTGTGATGTTTCTGACTGCAGTCACGGACTTTAATATCCCAAACAAGTGTGTGCTCAAAGAAGCAAAAGCCTCTTTTTGTTTTCTACAAATGTGACCTTTTCTACCACATCATGTGTCCAGCAGAGCAAAGTTTTAGGATCAGGAAGTCTGAGTTTTCTCATCATTTTATGAAAGATGCAACAGACTTAACTATAAAAATATTAAAAAATTTTAGAGGATTATAATTTAATAAAGCATTTAAACAGAAAAACCAATCCAAGGGTCAAATTCACAGACAGCACACACTTCAGTATCTAAAGTCTATTTAGCATAAGAACTGCACACACTTTCAAATATAATGCTTTTTCAATAAATATTTGTGATATAATTGTTCCAATAATATAATGGCTCATTTGAGTAAATCTATAATGAACAATCTCTTGTTTGTCTCGAGCTCCTACTACGAAGGAGTCTGACATTCCTTCGGTTCACTCCACTCGTCTCTCGTTCAGTGGAAGCCCTGTTCAGACAGGACTATCTGCTCAGCGTTATCAAACTTTTGCATAACTCATTATCAACTTTGCTCACTCATGTAGCGGCTTTACAATTTAACTCAAGGGTTTACGTGTTTTCAAACAGCTAAAAGTGTCAATGCAAAAGCACCATCAAGAGAGAGAATCAAACACTGAGTAACAATAAGCAAAATATCCATCTGCAAAAAGAGGTGCGATAATCAGAGAGCAGGAAAGTTCATCGAAAGAGGTCACGTTCTTTAAAAGCACTCAAAAGAATCAGACATCAGGGCTGTAATGACCTCAAAAACAGAGGGTTTAAACTACAGATAAAGCAAATCTGGATAGGACTGATAATATTATCTGACCTTACCAGGAGAATATAATCCCATCTGAAATGAGACAGAGATGCATAATTTTCACTTTGTTATGTCATCAGTGTGGTTTAATAACATGAAATCAAGTGTTTTCAGCTTAAATTAGATGCAGAACTTTGCAATTTGGCTTATTTGAGACTAGTATGAAATCTGCCAAGTTTAATGTTGCTGTATATCTTCTATCCTTCAAAATTTTTCTGCCTTGAAGCTGTACAGCCAACATTTTTAAGAGGCTTGGTGGCAAGAAAAACACACAGGCTCTTAAAGTATGTGTTGGGACAGGAGACAAAAGTGCAAGTTCACAAGCACATACCTAAGAATGTAGACAGTAATGTCAGGAGCCCAAAGCCAGCGGTATTTAGGTTTCACTGTGCTCTGCCTTTTGCAACCTTTTAGTCTGAAACCTATAGGAGGAACGCTGAATAGGGCTAGCTTAGCGTTACACAACGCTGCCAGTGTTTGCTCACCATGTTAAAGTAAAGTCACCACACAGAGGTAAATTAAAACCCATTCAAAAGACAAACTGCCTCCCTGAAAAGGAGTGAAGCCCTCCTGTGCAGCTGCCACGCAAAATAAACAGTCCTGTCAGTAACAACAGACACTATAGAACGTAAACAACTCCCATGTGACAATGTTTTTATAGCAATGTCATGCACATGTAGCATAACCACAACCTGTGGCAGCAACTGGCACACATAAGTTGCAAATTGGACCATGATTGACTTCCAGACTAGTGGGGAAGTCACAAATCATGCTTGTAGCCCCGCCACTAAAAAACTAAGATTGCAGTCCTCCATCATCAAGTTTCCTTCAAAGTGTTGCTCAGATATCGCATTCATAAAGTCATGGTAAGCTTGAACTTTGAGCTTTGGCCATCAAATCTAATCACCTCACTCTTGGGTCAAAATTGTTCTTATTTAAGGAAAATCCGTGAAGGGGTTCTTCAGATATAAAATTCACAAGAAAGGGAACTTGACAGATGCATATGTATAGAAAAAAGAGGAACAGAAAAATCAATGTTCCCACAAAGAGTAACCAAGAATAATTAAGTATATTTACTGCAGAGAACATCTTGTACAAGAAACACACTCAGCAGGGTGACTGTCGCCACCATCATCAGGCTTCCTCAGCCTTCATTATGTGCAAAAACATACAAAAGGGGCGCCTCTGTGTGTCCTATACATGGTGCAATATTTACAGTCAGAGACAAACAATTCCAGGGATGATGAGTACATCCCTACCCAGAGAGGGACGACTGTTTAACCAAGGCTGCAAAGCAAATGTGCATTTTAGCCTTCGATGGCACGAAATCTGAACAAACTACAGTTGTTTTGTTTGAGATTTCTGCCTCCGATTATTTTCATATATTTCCTCAAATCAATTTTGACAAACCTTACAATCATTAACACTGATTCCTGAGCACATACAAACTTGCAATAATGAGCGAGAGAACCTACCAGACAGGCCGACTTGCTGCCCCAGCACTGTGGCATACAGGTGGGTGATATTGCGTGAATACCCTCCAAACGGGCGCTGGGGGTCCAGCGTGAGGGTGATGGGGACTGAGATGTTGATTGGACCAGAGTCCTCCAGCAGAAGGGGAACCTGTGTGCTGGAGCGAGCTTGGCCGCTGGTCACGACCATGCTCTCTGGTGTGGTCGACTCGTTCAGACCGTGTTTTATCGTTTCATTCTCCGAAACACAGAAGTCCAGCTCATTGAAACGCAGCAGAAAAGTGTTCCAGTCCTGAGAGAGAGAGAGACCATGTTTTAACTGCTGGACATGACAATATGTTGTGCTTAACCAAACATCTTTAACCTGATATACAACCCTAACCTGGATTTGTGCCAAAGAAACCATGATCAACTCTCCCACAAGTGCAATGTGGTCTGCAATGCACAGAACTTCTCTTTTTCATATTTAGGTTATGCATTGGCAGATGAAATTTCATCCTAATTATTCCATCCAAATGTGATACTACCTAGAGTCTCTTTGATTTGCATATGCTTCCAGTTCAAATGCACAAGCAAAGGTTTATTTCCATGCATGCCCTTATAAGCTTTATTCATGCGTGCAGTAGAAAGGGGGTCAAATATATTATACAGCTTTCACAGTATATGAATAAAACCTGAATTCCCTTTTTTTATGCTAAACTGAGATTATTTTAGCCTTACAGACCAAGCTGGGGCTGGTACAGACTGCAAAATGTCTAAAAGATTGTTGTATAAATGCAACCTGGTAGAGAATTTCGAGCCAATGCATCCCTGTGGCTTAAAGAAGGCTACGAAATGACATTTAGCTTCAGCAATGACCTTATTTTACTGGTATATGAGAGATATTTAATAGAGCACACTGTATCATTTCATCTCTTTAAAAGAACCAAGTGCGTGACTCACCTCTGTCAACTCTGGAGACTTGATCTCCTTAATCTTGAAGAAATAACCGATGGTCAGGAAGGCGATGGCCACTGCACTGACGCTGATCATAAAAATGACCAGCGGAGGACGGTTGTTGATGTAGCTTCTCAGGTTCTCTATAGGATTTAACAGGTACACCTGCAATATGGACAAAGGAGAAACAAAACATGTATTATACATCGTGCCAGATTAGGGTTTCTTGATAAAATAACATGTGACACTCATGTAAGATACATTAGGAAAGGACTGATGGTAGCTTTTTGTGTTAATGACAGTGATGTGCTCAAGTACCTTGAAACTGAAACTGAACAGAATTGAAAAAGCAATAAGTAAAGTTCTGGTTTATCAATTACAAATGGAAAACACCTCAAAAATATTTAATTTAGAACATAATGATCATTAGACCTGAGGAAAGATTTTTGAAAAAATTATATTTACCTATAAGTTTGCAACAAAGCACACTTTTAGGGCCAGATCTCTGAATGTGACAGACATTTCACTTATTATACAAACCAAATATTTTTAAGTTTGGCAAAATATTTCTAGATTATGATGTGTTGTGGAAATTTTTTGCTCTGGAATTTAAGTAACACCCTGTATATGCGTTTGAGAGTTTGAACAAATGGTCAAGTGTCACCACCTCCTTGTCAACTGTTTGAGATGCTGCAGTTACCTGCGTGTGACCTGTGGATGAATAATGACATGTACATGACAGCTGAGAAAGTTCAACACTCAGTACGTGCAGAACAACAAGAAAGACTAGTTTCCATGGAAGTTCCGCATGTGACTTCCTAATCCTCAAATTTAGCGTTACCTTAGACGGGCTGCAGAAATCAAAAGGTGACATTTTGTTGGAGCAACCCTGTAATAGTTAAAATAACGTCAATGCTAGCGAATCACAAGGACCAAAACTATTTCAGAGAGGCTGTAAAACAAGAAAACTTAAAACTGCGTTGTTGTTTTTTTTTGCATCAATCGCAGTGTTTGGCTTTTCATCCAGGAGACCGCAACCAGGTGACAGACGCTATCAACCTTGTAGCAGGATAAGCTAGCTACCTGGCCCTGTGACAATTATTCTTAGGTGTGACAACAACGTGAAAAAAACTGACATATCTCGGATTAAACTACAACAGCGTCGAAACAGCTGGATTGATTTAATAAAGCAACACTTCGGTATACTTCTCACCATTTTTCTTTCTGTGCATGCGACGGATGCTAGCTGGGAGGTTCTTTACGGGCCACAATAAGGCAGCAGTTTAGCTGCGATGCTATCCTGTACTGCTAGCTAGCTTGCTTTCCCAAACTAGTCCCTCCTGGAAACGCCGCTGAAAAGCAAAAGTCGGTGTTCGGTGGAGACAGCCAGGCTTTCACCGTAAAAAAACCCACGTATCCTCCTTCCCATTCTTTGCTCTGTAGTTCACTGCAGCTCTTAATTGGGAAATGTCTCTTGCGTGCTGACTGGAGTAACGTCAATAATGTATCTGGATCCTCCCCGCCGACATCTCCTCCGCGTACCCGCACTGCGCAGTTAAAGCGTCCCAGCGTCGCCTTCTCGCTATTCCCGTACAGTGTACGCCCGAAATCCGTCGCCTGCTCTTTGGATGATGCTCACGCGTACGCCATTTACGTAGGCGTGGGGTAAAGAACGTTCAGCGTGTTTACAAATTTAGGAAGGTTTTTGCTGCATTAAAATACCGTCGGAAATATAAAATACAAGGAGTGTTTGCGTAAGCGGTGGTTAGTTTTGGGTTTTACCTTTCTTAACTTTGTGTTCTTGTTTATATGAGTGCACCAGGTAAACAGTTTTTTTTTAAATTTAGTTTATTATTTACTATTTTGTCAAAGCGCATTTTCTGCTGGAGCACAATATGATATTTGCAATAGCCTACACGGAAAAGAGATAAAGAGATTGGATGAGGGTATAGTGTCAATAATAATAATAATAATAATAATAATAATAATAATAATAATAATAATAATAATAATAATAATAATAATGTTAGGTCAGTTGTTAGTAGTTTTGTATGATAA